>VXAB01008771.1:304092-379048 GCA_013399175.1 Odontophorus gujanensis | reverse complement strand
CTGAAGGTATTCAGTGACACACCTTTGCTTCGTCTGCATTTCCATGGCAGACACCATTTTGTTGGACTGCCCCTCTGCTGCCATCTGTCACACAGCAACCAAGCATAATGGAATATTGGTGGAAAGGTTCAACCCCTACTGCCTTATCTCTTACATCTACCTCTGACACCATGGACCAACATAATAAAATAGGGGGCATTACTTCCAGACAGCCCTTGTATGTCTGCTGTAGTTGCTTACAACAGCAAGCTCTCTGGCTATGGTTTTGCTGCATGACCTTGTACGTGACTTGTACTGTGCAACCTGGATCCTCAGACAGAAGTCAGTGATACACAAACATTAATTGAACTTGTCCCTTTAAAGCAAATAACGTGCTCCTACCTGCACGGCACGTCTCTCTAGATTTGACCACCAGAGTAACCCATCTGCTGTGAAGCCATGGTGTGGAAACGTGGCTTGTCCATGGTAGTATGGCTGTTGCACAACTGGCATTTTATTATGTGAACAGTGGAGGAATTTTTGTGCTCAGATGTTCTGGGGGGCTGTGGTACTTCTCACATGTGGGAGGTGATGATAACATGTATGTATTCACTTCACAAGATGATTTAATCAACTGCTCTGATTTCTTCAGAAATCAGCTTTAGTTACTGTATCTCATGCTAGGCTTGCATATCGCAGGATGCACATAGATTAAAAAAGGGGAACTATTCACTATCAGGGAACAGAGAGTGGTTATTTTACATTTTTCCTAATCTAATTCCAGAAGGGCGAGCTTGTACTTGTTGCAAGTACAACTTGTATGGATAATTTTGAGGTTAAACAGTAAGTTGACCAATGTGGTATTGCATAATACATTACCAGGAATTCTCAATTTTATAGTAATCAAAATTGCTAAATTGTGGTTCTTTAGGTTTCTTTGATTTTTGTTACACTGCATGTAGCAATGTGTACTGTGATGTTTACATGACAACCAGTTTGTTTATCATTAATAATTCACTTATATGTCTTTTCTTTAGGAGAGAAGGGAATCAGGTGTATTCATGAAATAGGTGTGCTTATTTTCTTTATCATAGCACAGGTGGTAGTGTGCACCAGGATCAGATGTCAGGAGTAACTAACTTAAGCAGCAGCTGGTTTTCTTTAGTGCATTCCCAGTGACTGAACCTGCTGAAGTTGTAGCCAAGCATAAAATCTTTTGCATTTGCTGCTTTTAGTCTTGATGGAAAGAATCATGGGTTCTTCAGGGTGAGAAGTTATTTAGTAATTGGTGACTTGAAAAGTGAACTATGCCATTCCTGAAATTTACAGTCTTTCAGAAGAAAATAGTATGTTTCCTAGAGGCTTTTCTGAATGAAAAAATGTAAACGAATCATAAACAATACCTCAAAATTTTAATATGCTGAAAATGTAGCCTTAAACTTTCTAGTCTTTGATGTAAAAGTTCTTAATTTTTCAATGCAGAAGTGAATCACATGGCTGTTTGCCATCTGTTGTAATTGTAACTGGATCAATGGGGTGTATAATAAAGGCATCAAAATAAAATGGGTACAGGAAAAGCTTAAGAACAATCATTGCAACTTTTCTTACCATGGGTGAAAGTTGCTTCAGTCCTTCATTTCATGACCTTTCTTGCCTAGAAACTCACATATTGAAGCATTGCACTGTCATTCAGTGCTGAAAGCAGTCTCAGAATTGTTACTCTGAAGATCATTCTTTCCAGCTGTTTTCTTGTCTCTAACTGGTAAATGTAATAGAGTGTAAGGTGCCTTCTTTTTATTATTAACATAATTGGCTGTATCAAAATCAAAAAATAATGAAGGAAAAACCACTACCAACAAAACAACTTTGTAATCTTTTCCTGAACCTCATTCCCCTCCCCCGACCAACTCTGCTACACAGTAATTTTATCAGGCCTTATGTTATAGGATATGGAAGTATCCGCATAGGCAAAGGCTGCCTCCAAGCTGCTTTGCAGATCTGTGTGGACTGAGAAGATATTTTTGTCACCAGTAAAGTGAGTATGTTGATTTGCTGGCCAAGCTCAAAATTTCTACCTCTTCTTTATTGCAGGAGTCCAAATTTAAAGAAACTGGAGTAATTACACCTGAAGAAGTAGGTATTTAGAACCTTTGAAATACATTTAGAAAGCATGAAATTACTGATAATTCTTACTCAAAGTGTCTGTGCTCATCTCAGACAGTTTACTTCTTTGTCAGTTATGTATTTGTTCTTGAAACAATTTCTACAATCTGAAAGCTCTAAATGACCTTTTTACCATACAGGTGAAGTAGATCAGCAGCAGAATTCTTCTTGAGATCTGAATGTGGGATGTCTTTTCATGTATTATGTCCTAAAGCACTAGTAAGAAAGTTTTTGCTGGGTCAGCAGCTCCATTTGTCTTGGGAGATAATAGGAATATGTTTATTTCAAAGTCTTTTACCGTAAATGTTTCAAGGGAGAAGTTATATTGCTGTATCTTGGAAGCAGTCCTTTGCTTGCCTCACTTTTGGTTCCTTCCAAGACTATGGCTAACTCATTATATATGCTTGTCCACAGTAAGCATTCAGTGCTTTTATTTTTCTCCCTTTTATTTATTTATTTATTTCCTCTATAGTCTGCTTCATGCTGCCAAGCAGTTGCAACTTTTAAAGAGGAAACAAGAATTTTTCTAGAATAGTAAAAACAATGATTAAACAGTGCTAGTTGGACTTACTAATTATGTTTCTTCTAACATTAAAATTCTACTGTTCTGAAAACACATTGTCCTTACAGAACAGTGCTCAGGGCGTTAGGTAGAATGAAACAAAAATGTGATGACATACAAATATGAAGATAAAATTGAACCAATTACAGCTTGTATGAGCAGGAGTGTTTTTCCTAATGTTGGTAGCTAGTATTTTTCTGCTGTGTTATGTGACATGTAAGCTTTTGTGCTCTCTGTCATCCAGAAGAGCAGTACTCAGAAGAACAGGCGTAGTAATGAAATATTCTGTGTTTATAACAGTATGTGTGTGTGTAGATGTTTACATTGATTTTACGTACTAATATATTTATAGTCTGTAAAGTTATACTTGTTTTATATATAAAGTGTAAATGAATGTACAAGTGCCTAATCCCTTCTTGATCTGAAGGAGAGAACTGAAAAAAGAATGTGGCAAGATCCACTCTATGATACATTAAGCTGTTTGCAGCATTTATGTACTCATAAAATAATGCAAAAAATATGTATCATCTGTATAAACACTGAAGCTGATAGGATGAATAAAATGAATCTTTCAAAGCTGTACTCAAGAGAAATGGTTATTCAGCAAGACAAATTGTTTTCTTAAATTTAAGTAGGACTGAAGAATGGGTCTGCTCATTGTCTCTTTGACAGTCTTTTCTACTCACTGATGGTTTTCATCTTTACAGCGTAGTGATTGCTAAAGAGTTGATGTAATCTGTGGTGATGCTAGGGTGTTATCTTTGAATGAGTTTGGATTTCCTGGGTAATTAATTTCAATTTAACTTAACCTGTTTTTCCTGCATCTTAGTCACTCACTATTGTGGTAAACTTTGTGAGGAGGATCATGACTTAGTGGGCATGGTGGGGATGAGTTGCGGTTGGTCTGGGTTATCTTATAGGTCTTTTCCTACCTTAACAATTCTATGATCTTGCAGCTTCCCTCTGAAGATGAGTCTATTAGCAGCATTCAAGGCCAGGCTGTGTGGGGCTCTGACCAGCCTGGCCTGGTGGGAGGTGTTCCTGCCTATAGCAGAAGGGTTGGAACTAGGTGATCTTAAAGGTCCCTTCCAACCCAAACCATTCTATGATAATAAGGCTAATGATGAATAACCAAATTCAACATTTGTACTCATTTTTTGTATCTTTGTAATTGATTTGATTTTAGTAAGTTCCTGCCTGTTTTGAGTTTGTGTTACTTAATAACCCACAAAGATAGCCATTCAAATTTCACATGCAAGTATGGGTAAATCTTAAAAATCATTCTTTTCAAGAGTAGAAGTAAGGTCCCAAAATTGTTCTCTTGACACTTTCGTGTTACCGTTTAAGGTACAATAGCAGTAGCACAGTAGAAAGCGAAACCACCTCGTTTAATTATGCTGTCCAAGCTGAAGAAAAATGCAGATGAAATTTAAGTATTGTTTTTGGCTTTTGCATTACTAGACCCGCAAAGAACACTTTGAATTTTTTCATTTTAAACAGTGTCTTTTAACAGTGGAGTTGCAAGCACTGTTCCAGTTCCCTGGACAGAGAATTTTAGATGATTCTGGAGTTTCATGTGGTACTTATTATCATGTAAAGCCTAATGTTTTGTTTTGTTGTTGTGTCCCTGTGTGTTGGAAAGGGATTACTGTTTTCCTTAAATAGAAAATTTCACACCAACTTCTCTTGGAGAATGGTTGAAATAACTTGCTTTCACGGAGATTAAGTCTGCCAACTCATATGCTGTATGTGTTCTGGTGTTTTGCACTGTGCACTGAGCCTTCTGTTGAAAGGCACAATGAGAAAATAGCTAATGCTTATGCTACAAGCCTGTTCTGTCACTCCGTAACACCTTGTGGGCAGCCTACAAATATGTTGTAAATGGCATTTTAAGATAAAAAAACATCTGTGGCATTAGGTGTGCACCTTCCTTTCAAATTGAACTATAGTGTGAAGCACACAAATCATTGTTCTTAAATCCCAGTTTGCTTTTCACAATTTGTGCAGAAAATTTGTGCTCAGTGGTTTAGAATTGGCTGGGCAGATTCTGAATTGATGCAAAGTTTTTGCATGGCGTTACAGAAATCACTTCCAGTGAGTGATATGATTTTAAAAACAGCTGTAGTCTTTTGATACTAAGAAAAAGTAGAGTGAAGATTTTTAAAAGCTGTTTATTTGAAACAATGGTCTACCTAAGATTTTCAGTTTACTAAGTGCATGGTAATCTGTATCTAGTCAGTGGTGAAACATGGTGATGCTCATTGATTAAAACATACTGTTTACTCCTCTGTTGCAGTTCTCTCACCAGTTCAGTGAAACAGTGACAGTCTCACTTCTGTTCTTGCTGCAGAATTGCTTTGAACACTGGAGAAGAATTAAACTTTTTTTTTTTTTAAGCTGAAACTCAAGTAAATATACAGAAATATTTTTACTGGTTTATTCTGGAGGGAAAGCTTAAGTTCAGTTATTCATCTTCCCACATTTAATCTCCTCAATGTCTTTGTTAAACATTGAAGAGTAGCAAATAAAAATAATGTATTCATCACAAAGTCAAAGATATAACTTGGACTGAGAGGCAATGGTTAGTATGCATTTTCTTCAGGTCAAGTTGATTTAGTTTTGTAAGTCATTACGATTAGCTGAAAAATAGTTTAAAGAAAGCATCAAACTACTATAAACAGATTAACTATGTAATAAGTGTCAGAGGAATATGTAACTGAAGTATTATTAATGTTGCAGGACTTGCACATTGCTCTCTTATGCTATATTTAACAGTTATTTAATTTTTTCTTACTTTAACAGTTTGTAGCTGCTGGCGATCACTTAGTTCACCACTGTCCTACTTGGCAATGGTAAGTAAACTGGAAAGAATTGTGCAAAGTTAGCGTTCCTACCTATGCTTTGCTGTGTTTCCATTAGATACAACTATACGATTGTCTCATTTCAGAATAGTACTCTGCCTCTTGCAGTACAGTTTACACTATCTCTATGATGAAGATATATGAACTTTAAGTCAAACAGGTCTTTTTTATTGTTCTTTGTAACAATAGGGGAAATAAGGGTTTGTTTGTGTTGGGTTTTTTTTCTTGTTCTCCAAAGGCTCTGGAGGAAATAAACTAGTACATACCATGCATGCTTTCAGTTTTTATCTGCAGTAGCAGTATCTCTCTCCAAGTTTGTCTTGGTGATTAGAAAAAAAAAGCAAAGGCCATGTCAAACCAGAATTGCTAAGAACGAGTTGTAATTGGTATGTTTTAAGCAAGAGTTTGGTTAAATATTTTCAAGTTGCCCCACACTGGGTTGCTTTGTGCTGTGCTTGTCCCTGGAAATCCCTTGTTATTCACACACAATAAGGGTGCAAATAAGGTACTTTCTTACATTTTATTAGTATATTGCATTATAAAACTATCAATCTATGCAATTGGTACAATGGACCGTGAACAGATGAAGGAAGAATTGCTATACTTGGATCAGTTTCTTGCTTTTCTTGCTGTCTTCAGATAAAATAAGATGCTGAATCAATCTGTGCATAAGCAGTTTGCAGCAGGCTATTTAGAAGATTAGATGGCTTTTATTCCAAACCAAAAAGCAAGGAAGGTGAAAGAAAGTGCTTTGAGTAATGTAAGCTTAGGAAGATTACTGGAGCTCTGGTTACTATGGACAGGTTTTATATCTTCAGAAGTATATTTCTTTTTTCTGCAGATGCTTTCTACAGAAGCTTTGTACTATGTTGTTGCTGATTCTAGTATGTTTCTTATAGACTAGATTATTCTGTCAAGCCATCTTCGCTTGGCTTGAAGGTGGTTATTGAAGCCGTAATCCAAGACTTAATAGTTTAGGATTTTTTGATTTCATACCAATATCAAAGTTTTCACATACCCAAGAGTAAAGTCATAGCAAACAAATTCTTTGAAAAGTTCAAAAGGAGTGTATAAAATATTCTTGATATAAATTGAAAATAGGTTTCTCTTGCTTGCACATCATCAAATTCTCAACTTTTTATGGTGCACTTTGCCTTGCAGGGCTTCAGGAGAGGAGCTAAAAGTCAAGGCTTATCTGCCAACAGACAAACAATTTTTGGTAACTAAAAATGGTAAGGCTGAAGTTTAAATATAAATGTTTTTAGGACTGAGAGCATGAATGATTGTGCTATCAACTCTACATATTGTCTGTATTGACAAGAAAAGCGGATTTCTGTTGTTTTGGATATTTTGACTTTGTGATATTAGAAGTTTTTCCCGCACATTTGAAATCATTTCCTTTTATCAACTGTTACCAGGACTTTATACAAGCAATTCAGTTTCTCATGATGAAGTAAAAATGAAGCTTAAATGCCATAAACCTCCTTGTCTGTCTTTTTTTTTCTCTGCCCTTCAGCTCATAATTGGTTTTTAAAAGAAATATGTTTATTTTCCTCCTTTGGAATCTTGGGTTTTTGAAGTTCCCAGAATTGTGACACCAATGCTTCTAGATGAAATGCTTGACTGATGTCACTGTCCCTTTCAATAACGATTATATAAAATACAATTTTAAATCAGTTTTCATCAGATTCACAGTTGTGTGTACATATAATATTTGTGATGACTATCTTATTAATAAAATACAGGAGAGAGGTAGTCATGGCACAACCATGGCAAAATTGTTTTTGGAGAGATTTTGTATCAAAATGGGTCAAAGATAATATAAATTTAGAAGTACCTGCAATACTAGGAAGATCATGAAAACTTTTCTACCTGTAGCAAGTTGTATTTCATGCTTTGATGTCACTCGCAGGCTTTTGTAGTCTTGCAGGGAACTATAATCTGAAGATGTTACTGCTAGTGTTGTACATTTCTTTTCTCCTCTTTCCATGGTACCACACTGCTGTGAGCTTCCTAGACCATGTTTTAAAGCAGTATGTTCATGCAGTTTCTACTGGTAGTGACGCATCGGTCAAGCACCTGAGTAAAAGTTATGGGCTAAGGGTGAAACCAAAAGCCACACTACAAACTTCATCTTAGAAGTCTTTAGAACAGACTTCTTTAGAATTTATAGAATCTTAGAATCATAGAATGGCCTGGGTTCAAAAGGACCTCAAAGATCATCAAGTTTCAACCCCCCTGCCATGGGCAGGGTAGACTAGGCTGCCCAGAGCCACATGCAGCCTTGCCTTGAATGCCTCCAGGGATGGGGCGTCCACAACCTCTTTGAGCAACCATTTCCAGTGCATCACCACCCTCAGAGTGACTTTCAACCCCCTTCTCTCTTTCTGAAAATTAGCATTTTTGTTTTACTGCTTCTTTATGCTGTTGGAAAATGTCTGCTTTGTCTTAACCAGGTCTTCATTTTCTATGATTATTTTCTAAAAATTGTATTTAAACCTATGCTTAAATGGTAATGTAATACATATGACTGAAGTTACATATTAATTCTAATCTCTTCCAAACTTGAAAATGTTAATTAACATGATAAGTTAGGTATGTTTAACAATAAATATCTGCTGCAAACTTTAGAAGAGTTCTAGAGACAAAGCAGCTCAGTGAAGTGATGGTAATATTGGCAGAGTTGTACTTGAGTTAGAAAAACTTCAGTGTTTTGCAGTAGTTTAGCTGTTTGCAAATGAATAGGTAGCAGAAAGACGTGAGAAATTAATGTTTTTCTGGTATTTGTGAGTTTGGATTAAAGTTCTAATTGGTAGAAGAAGAGTGAACTCGTTTGAGTAGCTTCAGGTGATGTACTTACAGCACATCAACATAATTAATTGCATTTTAAATATAGTTCTAGGATTCCTTAAATAAAGATATAAGAGCTAACTATATTTCAGAAGACTTCATAGGAGAAATTTCGTGTGTCAATGTGGTTTTGTATAGGAATGACTGCAGTCATCTTGTTTTGCAATTTTTTGCAGTACCATGCTACAAAAGGTGCAAGCAGATGGAGTACTCAGATGAGCAGGAAGCAATTATAGAAGAAGATGATGGTGATGGGGGATGGGTAGACACCTTTCACAATGCAGGTATTCAGTCTTGCTTCAAACTTTGCATTTGGTAATCAATAAGATTATCAGTTTCCCTTATTAGAAAGTAAAATCCTTCTCATGTAGATGACTCTGTATTCATATCTAATCTGGAGGAAAGGATGTTACTGTGCCAGCAACCCACGTGCTTTGTGTGTGACTACGTGGGTATTTAACCATATGCCTGTATGTATCTGAAACAGGCTGCTTTTCAGAGATGTCAACGGTATTAGTTATTTTTATATTATCTTAGAAAGGTTCTGGGAAGTTACTGGGAGAGGGGAAGGTAGGAGCTACGTACTGGCTCATTCTTCTCTTAAAGAGAATACTGGTTTAAAATGTATTTTGAGGATATACAAAGTTTCACTTCTAATAAGTTTGCATATTGAAGGATTTTGAGGTCTTGATGATGACTCAGAGACTTAATGATTGTAGTATTTCCCATTTTTATTTGTTGAGTTAAAAAGAGGAATGATTAGAAAATAGCTCTTAGTATCTGATGTCATTTGAGGGCTAAAAATACTGTTAATTAAGGTGAACACTTTATTATTTGAAGTCTTTAAATGAGCCTGTGTTTATAAACAAGACTAAAAATTATTGCTTTCACAGATCTGTCTTGCTATCATATCTTACACAGCTTCTCATAAACCACGTTGTCCTTTTCTGAGGAATGTTATTTTTATTAGCTTTAATCAATTTCTTCTTGAGCTGTAATGAATTAATTAAATTCAGTCTTTCAATTACTTTGTCATCTACTGTCTCCAAAGCTGGAATGTATTTCAGTCACTTTTATTTTCTCCAGTGTAATTTCTTTTGCTCTGGCAAATCTTCTCTCACTAGATTGTTGAGCCAGACAACCAAGAAGATGCTTTTGCTTCTGTAAACCTGTATTTTGATTTTTGGCAATTCTTCACTGTACTGCTCTTCATAATTGAACACCTCAACACCTCAAAGAGGTCGTGTGAGACATAGCTTTGTCATATTCTTGAATTAAGTATGCCTTATCCTTCCCTGCTTTGTCAAGTTTGGGTGGGATTTTTTTTTTGTTTTGTTTTATTTGGGTGAGATTATTTGGGTTGACTGATTTGGTCTCTATGGTTTGCTAGTACAGCTATAAGACTTTTAATTAGACCTAGCTGGGTCTTTGAACACTGGCATAGGAGATAAAAATCTATTTCCACTCATCTATATCGATATGTTTTATAACAACACTTTTCGGTGGGTGGGGCAAAACTGCATGTAAACAATCATACTGCCACTATAAATTCATTGTTTCTGAGTAGCATTCACCTGACTTCAGTTTTCCCTAAACAGTTAAGGTCCATTCCTGCATTTCTGCAGGGCACTTGATTTCACATTCATTCTCCTTAATGATACAACTTCTCACCTCAGAGTTAATAGGATTCATTTACTGTGCCAAAGCAGAATGTTGCCATGTATCCTGAAGAGCAGCGAATGAGTGCTGTAATAAAACTGGGAATCTAATGGGAAACAAATGTTGATACTGCTGTGATTTGGGGTGTTTTTAACTTCTGCTTCCTCTCAACAGAAAGGATTGTGTGCCGCCATGTTATTGCTTTGTTGTGAACACTTTGTCTTCAAGGTGCTTCAAAACAACTAATGAAACATGCCTTGCTTGTGAAGCTGAGAGATGTGAACGCCCATCCTGAATCCATATTTTGTGCCAAAGAGCCTTAAAATAAAAATCCAAATTACTTTGCAGTATTCCATCAATAAAGTTTGTTTGCTGTGCTCTTGTTCTGCACATTACCGGCATGGTCTGTTTATGGATGTCCAGCTCAAGGTGTGCTACCAACACCAAATAAACAGCCTTTCAAATATCTAGAATTGTTGTGAGATGTAATAGGAATGATCATATGCTGCTTTCTGAGATGCAGCATCTTACTGTAGTGTTCTCTAATAAGGAAACATGCTTCTTAAATGCAAATGTATCGTTCAATTAACAGGTATAGTGGGTGCAACAGAAGCAGTTAAAGAGATCACACTAGACAGTAAGGTACGTGCTTTGCAGTTTTTCCATTGCTTTATTATGGGACATAAAGGTAATAGAAATCTTACCTGCAGCAATGTAATATTGCTTCTGAAAGTTTAGAATGCCCTTTATCACTAGATGTGGTGCAGATATTCATTGATCTTCATAGCTCATGATACTAATTTAAGCATGTACATTTCTTTATTACCATGTGTTTACCAGAGTGGTGTTCTTTTTGGCACGTGTTTAACTCGTGTTCTTGTGCCAAACTTCTGCAAACTGAAAATGCAGTTGGATTTATGGTGATAACTCCCCTTATTTCTCAACAGGCTAATGTTTGGTGATCCAGTATAAAGAATTGTTTGTTGTGGAAAAACAGTGCAGGCGTGTGAAGTATTTATTCATAATCTTTAAACTTTACTTGCTGTAATATTTGAACTCCTGTTTGGTAGACTTATGCCCTCACATTCACTGACATACTAATACTGTTTAAATATCTTACAAAGTCATCTGTTTTTGTATGCTTCCAAAAAATCTCTTGGTAACAGGATCCAAATCTGAAACTTAAGGCCACATGAAACTGAGAACGGAAATGGAGACGGGTCTGTGTAATAGTTAATGTGCTTAAGAGATGCAGAGAATGTTACAAGGAGCAAAGTGATTTTACCAATGAGTTGAACGCTTAAGTGGAGTTCTATTTGTGCCCTCTAAGAATTTGTGAAACCATCCAAGCACAAATCTTGATTCTGAAGATTAGGTGGAAAGAGAACAGACATTTGTAAGCAACTCAAACACTGTTGATGGGATTAACTGTGAAATTCATCCAAGTGAGACTTTACTGAACATTGTAAAAATACTGCTTTTTGACAAGTCAGTTACATAAGGGTGGAAGAAACACTCTTAAGGATCACCGAGAGGTGACTGCTGTTTCTACAAAGTATACTTGTAGAATGTTATTGGATGTGTAACTGCTGTTGTGTTAAGAATTTCATAAGGATTTCACTTCAATTTTGTACATAGAAAAAAATCTGCTGTCGTGTAGTACTTTATTTCATGGAGCACAGGACCAATACAGAATGACAAATCTTTTGTGGCTTATATACTGTTTGCTAAAGCACTCAACAACAAGTTCTGTACTTACTATATTTTCTTTTGTTTTGTTTTCCTGTGAGGAAACTTATAATTAGAGCAGCTCCTAATTCTGATCATTATTTTGAGTATTCTCTTGAAGTCTTCATGAAATTGGCATAGATTGTGGCATTCCTCTCTGAATTTCTCTGGAATTGTCTGTTGCATTCAAATGTTATCCATAGGCACAAAAGTTGTTTGAGGGCTTGTTTGTGGCTTAGTTTATAGAAAGTCTTAATCGACATGTTTAGTTGTAGACTTTCGTTTGAGGCAAGTGGGTTATTTGAAAATAAGTTACAGCTGTGTAATACTGTGATTTATTTTTTCATAGGAATAGAATCACTCTGGACTACAAAGTCAAAGGAGAAATTTTTAGTGGATTTTGAAAGCAAATGTTTGAGTTCAGTATAGTCCTTGTTAATATTGCAGATTTTTTTTTTCTTTTGCATAGCTGTTTTGACTGGACCTAAATACTTCAGATTTGCTGGGGCTACTAGATATGTAGATGCACCTTAAATGTGGCTGTCTTTAAAGCAGTGCTTTCAATTTAATTTCTAAAGGATAATATAAAAATACCAGAACGATCAGCATCCTGTGAAGATGATGATGAGGAAGATGAAGGAGAAGCTGCAGATATGGAAGGTATTTTCTTAATTGGATGAGATGCATTTTATTTCTGGCTTTTAGTTATAGTTGTATACTCAAAGAGAATGCTCCTTTCTTTTCACAGAGCACATGCTAACAATATTCATAATCAGCAGGCAGATGTTCTTTATTATCTTCTGTATAGTCGTACTGATGCATGTTTAATTTGTGTGATGAAATCTTAATGACAGTTGACAGGCAGATAGGTTAGAGTAGCAACACAGGTGCCAACAAAAATTAGCTACATGGCTACACTTAATCTGTCAACTAAAAAACACTTGTTTAAGGATTGTTTATCATATACTTGTAGACTTTGTCACTTGTATTAAAAAAACATAGTCTGGTTTGGGGTTGGGAAATCTTAAGTGAATGAAACATGTTTATATACATGTGAGAATGAGAAATATGACAACTAGCTATAAACTGAACACAATTCTATGGATCTTCTTTGCAGAGTATGAAGAAAGTGGGCTATTGGAGACAGATGATGTGAGTGAACTGTTCTGTCTTGTCTGTTACAATGCTTCTCACCAGTGTGAGCACCAGCAAAGTAAAAATATGGATGACAGGTGGCTCACATGAGGTTGTTATGAGCAGTGTGATTACTGAGCCTGGTTTCGTATGGATTTGTCTTCTTCCTCACGACTTTAACTCTTAGGTCCTTAAAAGCTTTGATCACAGCAATTTTGCTTTCTTTGCTATTCTGCTTTGCTTCATTTACATGCTACGCTCAATTCACAAGAACTATAAAGTGCAGTGGTTGTTCTAAGGCTTGTATGTGGTAGATGGAGAGGCTTATAGGTTCATTAATTACATGCACGCTCCAGAATCTAATGAGGGAAAACAGGGCATCATTATTTGGGGGTGCTTTCCTGAGGATCTCATGAAACCTGCATAATCTGAATCATAAGTCTTATGAATTCCATTGGGATTGTTTTTTTGGTTTAGAAGTTTTTGGTGGAACAAGGGAAGAGGGTGGGACAATGAAGTCGCACCTTTCCTTGACAAATTGTATCTTAAACAAAAAAAAAAAAAAGTGGAGACAAATTGATATTCCTACTTTGAAGATTAAAAACAAAAACTAGAAGTCTGTATTTCTTAATGTTCACTGAAGAACATTAATTCTGTTTTTGCAGCTGTACCTAACAACATAGGATGGGACAGGAGGGAATACAAATAAGACTATATTAATGTTGTCATTTTCTCCTTGAAAACCAGGCAACGCTTGATACAAGACAGATTGTAGAAGTTAACAAAGCTAAAATTGATGTTGGAGGGGAAGATGCCATTCTACAGACTAGAACTTATGACCTCTACATCACTTACGACAAATATTACCAAACTCCAAGGCTCTGGTTATTTGGATATGATGAGGTATAGCAATTTTTTTTTTTTTTTTTTTTTTTTTTTTTTTAATTTTATTTTTTTTTCAACTTGTGTGAAATTAGACCATGTCAGATAACAAGGCTTCTTTGCTATTACTTTCTAATTCACGGTGCGAATTCAAAGGAAGAAATGGTGAGGACACCGTTACACAGTCAGGATGGCAGGTGGGGATTTTAGGTTTCAGGAAGCAGAAATTATTTGGCTGAATAATTGTTCTTGATAACTAAGTGCATTTGGGAAAAGGAGATTGTGCACTGTTATTTTTTAATCTGCAGCTCTACAGAGCTAAGAGAAATAACTCCTGTCAATTTAAACATCTAAGCAGATGTGTTTTTGTTATCTTTAGGATAAAAAAGATTAGATAAATAAATCACTTACCTTGTAATAGTTAAGTTTCTTGAGTTAAAGTTGATGAGAGCTTATGAGTCAGATACCTAGATGGGAACCAAGATCTTGGTTATCACATATAAAGTTTACCGTTCACCTCATATACTAAAAGCAAGATTTTTTGTTGTACTATTTTGACACCATATGAATTTTAACACAGTCTGTATTTTCAGTGTACTTTCAGAACTCCTGTATATTAGGTACTTATGACTTAGGGTACTGCATATGTTGATGATGCCAGAATTACTGAGAAGCAGTAAAAGATTCTTTGTTAGTAATGCATTCAATAGAATGTTTCTTTTTTTCATTGTAGCAACGGCAACCTTTAACAGTGGAGCATATGTATGAAGACATTAGTCAAGATCATGTCAAGAAAACAGTGACCATTGAAAACCATCCCCACCTTCCTCCACCTCCCATGTGCTCAGTTCATCCATGCAGGTAAGTCTTTGTTTCTGGTGTGATTTGGGATGGAGATATAAAACCCTCTGCTGGTCTTGTTAAGGTTTCGATTCAGGTTTTTTGCACTTGATTTCCACAGTTAGCTACCACAGTTGTCTCTTAGCTTCTGAGGGAATATAAAGTAATAGCTTTTCTCTGAGTTTTTCCACTGCTCGCTGCTGTAAATTAGAGCTGCAGTTAGAGCTCTCTCCTGTGTGGCTGACTTGCTTTTCCTTCCCTTTCCTAGAAACTCCAGAAGATGGCAGACTATTAGAACTCTCTGTAGAAGAAAGTTCTGTGTTTTCATTTGCTGTTTTTTTGGAGGAGTAGAAGTATAATGTATACTTTGAGAGCAGAAAATACTATTTCAGTGTGAAAGAACTCTTTCATTACTACCTTCTCCCCAGCAAGTCCTTTAAACTGCTAAGTAGAGGTCCTGTAATTGTCACACTGAAACACTGTTCTGCACTTATGTTAAAAAAAAACAACGCAGGGTCTTTTCTGTTGAGTTTCCACATTTCTTGTCCAAGATACAAGGAGTCCATAGTTAGACTAGATGCACAGATATTTTTTCTAACATCTTTTTGGAGATGGATTTTATCTTAGATATTGAGTAACTCGTCTGCTTCTTGATATTGTCAAGATCTTGGAGATGTGAGTTTGGGCTTTCTCTTTTATTTTTCATTAAAGAAAAAAAAAAAAACAGAAAAAAATAACCTGTATCGTGTACATGTTTACTATAAAAATAAATAGAAGTTCTGATTGTCCCTTTCACTCCTAAGTTTCTTTATGCTTGAAGAAACAATTCTGGATTCTGTGTCACTAGCTAAAATATCAAGTAATTAGCTTGTCATTGACAAGCTTGTGATAACTTCTGCAGATTCAAAACATTCTTTTGTTTCCAGGTTAGGCAATCTTTGATCATACAATTTGTTTTGGGAAGGATGTACCATTATTTATAGAAAGTGAAAGCTTTGCACTTGCGGATGGCTGCTTTTGAACCTTTGAGGATGTATACCCATGTACGTTGTATCTTGTTCTCCAGATTTGGGTTCTTTAACCCCTTCTTTACAATAGTCTTTGCTTTTAACAAACACTCGAGCTTATGCCTGCACAGTACTGAGCATGGAAACCATTGTACAAGTGGAAAATTGCTTTCACCCAAGTTCAGCTGATGTAGAGAAATTTAAGTAATAAACTTCATAGTTGGTCTTTAAATCACCAGGTTTAAATCTACCTAAACAAGCCTTGGTACTCAAGAGTAGTATAGGAAGCAGAACAACTTTGAAAACTATTAGGAAAGGAACAAAGACTAGAACAGAAAACATCAAGTTTCTGCTGTTAATCTGTGGGATGACCCATATGTTGAATGCTGCAGTACAGCTGTTATCATCCGTTCTGTAGTCTTTGAGATGAAGGAAGAGGTACAGATAGGATATCAGGAGTAACTGCAGTTATGAAGCTTCTTCCAAATAAGAAATGATTTGAATAATCTGGGACCCTTCAGCTAGCAAAAGACAGCTGAAGAATGAGTTCTGATTTCAGTGAATTTTATCATGAATGCCACAGAGGGACAGTAGTCAGTAGATGTTTCTTTTTATTTTTTTCCCCAATAATAAAATGTGTATTATTGAATGGAACTCACTAATGGCATGTTGAAAGACAGAAAAAGGAGTAAACTCTGCATGCATCTAAGAAACCTAAATATTAAAGTTGTTAAGGACGTTAATGGAAAAAAAAAAGCTGTCAGGAGTTATCAAGTGTAATTACTGTTTCAGAATTAGGAAGTCTCTCATCTGTGTACTGCTGGAGACTTGAAAAATTTGAGGGAAGCATTACTAAGTGCATGCTCAGGCCTCTTATTTGAGTATGTACTATGTATTTGTCAGAAAATGAGAAGAAGGATGAAGACCTTTGGTGTGATCCAAAAAGGTATTGGTGTAAATTATATAAATATACCAGACTACATATGTTTTCTGTAAGCAGGAGTCAGGAAGAAAATAGTGTATGCAGTTCTTTGGACGACTAGTGATTTTCATGGACTATCAGATGGGGTGAATATAGGAAGGCTTAGCAGTCTAGGTAATTAATCAAAGCAAAGAAGAAAATGTGCCTGAAGTGGCTTAATTTAGGGGACACTGAAAGTCCTGCTAATAGTGGATTGTGCAGAAAAGCCTCTGGTGGTGGATGCAAGTTGGAGGCCGTACTCAGAAGAAATGAAGATGACAAGTTATTTTGGCATGATAACCATTGCTGACTACTTAAAACTGTGGGGTAGATACTGGGATGTGACTACAAGGTATTCTGTTTAATTTTGCAGACTTCTTTTTAGAGTAAGAACCAATTTAATATTAGCCTACGAATTTAAATTGAAATTTTTTCACAGAGGAGAGATGTGTTTGCGTTGTTCTTCTGAAGTGAACAAAGCTTCAGTGACTTTGTTATGTAATGCACATCTACCCTTGGAGAAACAGCTCGCATCGTGAAACTTGTTGCAGTTAGTCTTTCAAGAAAAAAGAAGATCAATATCGCAGTGAGCTCAGTTTGTGAGTAGTGTTAAATGTGGAGGAAACCTCAAAAACAAGACAAGGTGGTCTAGTTGACTGGCAAAGGCTTGGCATTGTATAAGTTAGCTGGTATTGTTTTGAGAATGTGAAGAAAGTGACAGATAGTGTATCTAAAATGGTGGTTTTAATTGGTATTCTGTGAGACTGGTAGGTACCAATGTTGTGAAGGCTTTGTCTAAATTAGGTTGTCTCTTGCTGCTTGATTCTTAAAGCATTAAATATGTTCTCTTGCTGTATGAGGCAAACTATTCCATCTCCTTCATTTAATAAGGCTGGACTTTTGAGATTTTATTTATTTATTTATTTTCAAAGGTCAAAAATGTTTTGCTGTATATCTAATGTATCTCTAGCTCTGCTGCTGTTACTTCCCTACACATTACATATATTGTGTAATGTCGGATATTTGCGTGGTCCTAAACTTACTCAGCTGTTTCTTGCAATGCGTATATCCTTTTGTCCTGCGTCAGAGAACAGGAAGAAATGGGATGGTGGCATGAGGGTGACTGCCACTGGCAGTGTCTTAAGATTGCTTCTATTTTAAGTAGTTCATTGAAAGTGTTCATCTTGCAGTTCTTCTGGAAGTTGTATTTTTTATCAGCATTTTTATGATACCAACTGGAACACATTCAGCTTCCTCATTAATTACTGGAAACTAGTTTAACCACAATTCTCACTATTTATGTGCGTTTTATGAATGATCATTTGGTAACAAACTAGTTAACTGCTAAAGACATTTACAATTAGGCTTGAATTACATATACTAATTCCGAGGGTATATTTTCCTCTTTCAGAATGGATAATAATAGACTTTTGAAGTCTTTTAACCTTACTTATTGTAAGTTATCAGCAGGGAAGTGATTGTAAGGCGCAGGATAAATGAATCATAGATTTTACAGTCAACTGTCAGGACTCTGCAAGTTTGTACTAAAGATGACATCTGTGTTTTTTTTTCTACCAGTGTCCTTGTGTCTGAGCAGTTACAGACACTGAGTCGTACTCATAGATAGCTTTCTCTTGAAAATACACGGTCTTAAAGAGCCTTAAATTCAGCTCTTTGTTGTAGAAGCTTCTAGTAGTGCACTGCACTGAAAGTCCTGTAGAAGGCTTTTTATTGCTTTAAACTGAATAATTGATCATTTCTGGTAATGCAGTTGAGTGTTTTGTGGGTTGTGTTTTCCCCTGATAGGTCACAGTATTATTTATTGTGTGCATTTACTTTCCAGTGCGTTTACTTCCCAGTTTCCAATTTCCCTTTCAGCTGAAACTGAAAAAATGTCAGTATGTCAACTGTGCTGAATTCCATTATTAGATTACTTTTATTTATTTACTTACTTACTTCTGAAAGATTTTAGTTACTTCCAAGGGGAAATGGGCATAAACTGGAGCATAGGAAGTTTCACACTAATATGCAAAAGAACTTCTTCATGGTGATGGAGCACTGGAACGGGCTGCCCAGGTTGCACAGATCCCTTCTCTGGTGATATTCAAGACCCATCTGGATTGCCTATCTGTGTAACCTGCCGTAGCAACAATGCTTTGGCATGGGGATTGGACCTGATGATCCCTGGAGGTCCCTTCCAACCCCTGCAATTCTGTGTCTCTGTGATTCAAAAGCAAAAGCCTCCAACAATGTAAAAGCTAATGAGAGTGATCTCTATTTATTTAAAGACTTAACTGTATATATCTCAATTTCTTTTCAATATGAACAGTGATATTTTTTACTTAGAATATGAATGTTAACTCATATTGAAACACATTAAGAGTTGGTAATATACCAGTAAGTAAATCAGGAAATTTTGTGGATGTTTCAAATGTCTGATCTACTTGTTAGCTCAAGTGATATACAAACAGGTCCTGAAGCAAACGTCAGTGAACATGTAGCATTTACAGTTACCTTGAGTTAAGACAACCAGTTATTTCCAGGGGACTAGTATTCAGTAGTAATAATAACAAACTTTGAGATTCTAGATAGAGTTTTTCAAATTAGACTTCTCCCAAAGTTATCTCATTGTATTTTTAGGATACATATTCTTCATGTTGTTTTCTCAAAATTTTCTTGTAGAAGGAGGAGCTAACTTTTGAATGCTTCTAAGTAACAAAGTTTCTCACAAGGAACTGTACAACTGCAGGAATTACCATTATGTGGCTGTTAGAGAATTCCAGATATCTTTTTCTAGTCCTTAGAAAGATGGAAAGAACAATCCTCATTAGGGTGTAGGAAGTCAAGACAATATCCTGAAAAGACTTAACATAGCTGTGGGGTGACTTGTAATCTGTGTCAGTACAAAAAATAACCCACCATTAACAGATGAGGATGAAACTTAAGTTGTAACAGAGGCAATGTGATTACAAAGAAGCACAAGGACCTAGGTACCTACATGAGCATAAGTTCAGCAGTAGCGTTGTGAGGATCCAGAACTGGAATCAACTGTATTAGTTGGTTTGTAAGGACCAACAGCACAGTAAATGACGACAAATGCTGACCTTTATTATTTCCCAGATTTACATGTTCCTGTTTACAAAGTGTCTTGGTAACTTTGCAACAACTTCCCTCCTTGTGTTTGCAGTCACTGTCAGCATGAGTAACTTTAGAGATAATTACTGAATGTCACTATTAGTCAGTTATTTAGGCTGTTTGGATTTGTGTAGTAATGTCAAAACGTGTTCAGTAAGTTATTCAGACTGTGCTTACTACTCTTCCTGGTTCTTACAAGCACGTAGTTTGTTTCGGGATGGGTACTTTAACCTGCTACTGCTGATTAACTTACACTGTTAGATGGGTGGGCATACATAACACAACATGGCCTCTCTGATCAGGGTTGCCTACGGAATCGTGAATTTAATGTTGATGGGTAGATGAAAATGAGTAACACAACCTGCAGGTTTGGATTCATAAGTTATAACTAAAACTTCAATTAACCGTATAGTATTTCCCTCCTTTGAATTGCTATGTTCTTCACCCCTTAGTTTGTGAGCTAGAAGAGTTGTCTTGAACACAAGACCATTGTTTCTGAGCTGTAGCTGATCATTAAAAGATTTATAGCATTACGTAGTGATGGTATTCAAAACTAGATCAGACACGGTTCTGAGCAATATGCTCTAACTTACTGATCTTTGTGCAGGAATGACTGGACTTGACAGTACTTAGGCAATGACCTGAAACTCTTCTAACCTCATACAGTTTGTGATTCCATTTTGTATTCTTATGATTAGGTTTGTGTGGTTCATTGTAGGTCTGGTAAGCAACCGGTGTCTTGATCTCAAAATACAGTGACCTGAGAAAAGGTTTGTCCATCACTGCACAATAAAAGTCTGTTTTAGAGCGCTTTTCTGAGTAAAACTGGGCATACTTGTAGTCATGAGTGAGCAGAAGCTAGGTTACAGATTTTATCCCAGGTTACAGATGTAGCCGGAGAAAGTTTCCATCTTGTAAGTCAGTCCCAGAGCAAAAAGGTGTTTTTTGCAGGGTTGATTGGCTTAGCCTGTATTTCCAAGGAAGCTATGAGTTATGCAAGTATTTGATATTTCTTAAGCACATTGAAAATCAGGAGAGGCAGCTGAAAACACTGTAGTGATTTCTAGGTCACTTTCAGAGATCATCTGGGGACTTCTGGTAGCTTGCTGCATCTAGTAAGGATTACCTTCTAGAGACTTTCATGATGACTGTCATTTTACAATTAACGATTGTACAAGCAGCAAGCCAAATATACTGTCTTGCATTATGCCACTCAGTCTACACTGTACCATAGAACATTCTTTTTTTTCTTTGTGAGTGTAGGAGGCTGGCAAATAATATTATATTCATCACTTCAGTATTAGTATTTCAATTATTGTTGGGATTTCTCCATTAATGAACTGAAAGTTTCTTCTTGCTGCTCTGGAGCCAAACATCCAAAGCTATTTAATTTGCACATAATGTAATTCTATTAAGATGAAGGAGTTATTTTTTTCTTTAAAAGGTTTTCACTATTTCTAATCTATTTTTCAGGCATGCAGAAGTGATGAAGAAAATAATAGAGACTGTTGCAGAAGGTGGAGGAGAACTTGGAGTTCACATGTATCCTTTCTCATTAATGTATGCTGTTTGTAAGTTTCTTTCAGTGTAAGGAGCTGTTACTTAAGGGTTCCTAAACTAGAATCCAATGGAGTGTGAAAGCAATAAACACTTGATTGTGGTAGTAGTTGACTAGAGCTCTGGGATGAGCTCATTTTGTGTAAATGAACACTGCTACTCCACCGAGGGGAGGGGGGTCAGAAAGCAGTGGGGAAAACAAGTAGTATTGAAGGGACAATATTGAATGTTTACATCTCAATTAAGGAGGTAGCTATGAGTATGCAACTCAGATCCTGGTGGGGGAGGATGTATTAAGAAAATCTCCTGTTCAAAGGAAACTTCTGAGCTTAGAAAAGCTAATTTCTCCTTTCCTCATCAACAGTAAGGAGATCTTCCAAAGGGTGTTTCAGAACAGCAGCTTGCTTCCTTTTCTGAGACACTGAAACTGAGAAGTCTGCTTTCCCTGCAGCTACAGGAAGGTAGCTAGGAATTGCCTTGCTAGGTTCAGTTCACCTTAGCATTTGTTAATAACAAATGTTAAGTGGGTAAATAGCACTGTAAGTTTTCGTGTGGTATTTGTAAGAGTTATTGAAAGTAACTACTGGTTCCCTGCTTTAATTTGAAAAAGTATGACTTGTATGTTTGGGCAAACACCAGATGTTATTACTAGAGATCTGCTGTATTAATTTCCCAGTCTCTAACTTTAATTTCTAAGTGTTATTTTCCTGTTAGCAAGAAGAACAGTTGAACAAATCATTGTATGTGACTTCTAGTTTGTTTTATGGGATTTCCAGCTACTCCAACTCTTCCTTAACAAGAAATTCAGGTACCTTCTTATTTTCTTGAAATTTGTACAGGCAGTCATTCCAACAATAGAATATGACTACACAAGGCACTTTACAATGTAACTAAAATAAAATATCCTCTATCAAGTCTTTTTTTTTTTTTTTAAATTACCCATCCATGTGACATACATTATACACAATTTACGTAATAAACCTTTTGTCAAGCTGATAGATTAAAATAAAATGTTCCATTACCAGCCTTTTTAATAAACGTTTTTGTGTGTAATAAATAAATCACTTTCATTCCTGTATACATACTGCAATAAGAAGTGGAATTTTTTTTGTTCGTAATACTTTCAAAATGCTTTCAACAGAAGACTATTTTTCCTCTATACTGAAAGTTAGTCTGCTTTACTAGTGGGATCCTTATGCTTTTGGCTTCATTGCTAAGATGATTCTTGAAAATGTGATTCACTTATTTTTTTTCTGAAAGCTAATGCTTTTTGATTTGCTTTCTTGCTTGTTCTGGTTTGTTTGTTTTCCCCTAGTTTGTGAATGATTATTTTTGTTCTAACTATAGGAAGATTTTGAAAACTGAAATAAATGGAGAATCTTGTTAGGATGATTTTACTGCATCTTAACCCAAAGGAGCTTTATTTATATTCACATTTTAGCAAGCTTAGCATTTTGAGATGGAATTTTTGGGGAGACAAGGAATATTAGTATGTAGTCTGTTCATCTTGTAATAAAAGGCATGGATGGTCTTGTTGAAAAAATTCCAGATTGGAGGTGGAGGGATAAAATTGCTGTGTTAGACCAGAGTTCAGTCTTGGTAACTTGTCTTGACCTTGACTAGGTTAACTGAGACCTTAATAGCATAGTTTCCTTTTTGGAGTTAACTGTATATGGTACTGTTTGTGAATTCAGATATTGCAGATGCACCCAGGTTTTTGTAGCCACTTTTTACCCTTTACAATGTTAGATATTTTTTTTCATTGATGGAGATGGGGAGAAAGGATGACCATGTATATGTCATAGGTTCACTTAAACCTGTGTAGCCACCACAACAATGTAATTGTCTCCCAGACGTCACCCTGCAAGAGAATTTGAAGTTGGATATTTGCAGCTGTCCGAATTCACTGTTGGAGAGGAAGGTGGGCATAAGGGATCCCTTTCTTGGCTGTCCTCTGTAGCATGCTCTTTACGTGGAAGTCTGTAACCAAATTCTTTCTGTACTTAAATTAACTTTCTTCTTTTGATGTCCATCTTCACTTCCTTCTTGGACGGAGTTTAACCAACGTCTGCGTAAGTGAACAATAATGCTGGCTGAAACCACACCCACTGAGTCATGGCATAGAATTTCCTTAACAGATTCATTTCAAAGATGTTTTGAATTTTTTGGTAATGGAGGAAATTGTTGTCCTTCACCCAGTAGATTCTTTTTCAAGGGTTTTTTTGTTTTGTTTTTTTGTGGGTTTGTTTGTTTGTTTTTGTTATTTTTTTAAGAGGAGGAGACCAAAGAGATACTATGATTTAAAATTAACCAGCATTGATACATAGTTGTCCCACATAATAAGCAGATAATTGATGACTAATATGTGTGATACACTATTTGGCTGCATATCAAAGTGGCTGTACCTGACCTGACAAGGTGATGCGTATACACGTGCAGCAGTTACACTGTACATTTATATTTTCTTCTGTTTGGAGCTAGTATTAAAAATTCCTTTGTAAGTGAAGATTGCTGCTATAGGATCTGCTATAAACTTAAACAAATACAGGAACTTCAGTTGTAGCTTCTAGCAAATGCTGCATGATCTGAATTTTTCTTCTGTGTCAGAAGATTTCCTTAGAAGTTCTGCTCTTCTGGAGTGCTTTTCTTGCTGCACGTTTTATAGTTCTTTTCCTCCTCCTTTTCCTTACAATAATGGGTTTTGATGAAAAGGGAGAAACCTTAGCAATATTAAATATTGTCACATTCTGTCATTTTCCTCAGTTTATGTGCTATATTTTCAAAATACAAAAGCTCCTTCTTCCAGAAAAGAAAAATTCAAATCATTAGTTTCCAATGAATACATGAGAAGAACACTTATTTATTTAGATTTTTGCAAGTGCAATCCATCTGTTCCTTGTAAGTGTGGAAAGTGCAGCTAGTTTAACCAGCTTGGTAACATACAGCCTAATCAGTTGCTAGAGAACTAGAACGCCTTGAATTTCTCTGAATGTTATACGTGTCTGCATATGTGATTATTCTATAAGAGACTTGCTTTTTTGGAGTCCATTTTCAGCTCTGTCGAGGATTTGTGATTTAAAATTCCTGCAGTCTTATGTCACCTGTTTAACATTGAATTGAGAGCACCTGTGTTCATAGTAATTTTATTCTATAGAGAAAGAAAGCCAGGATGGATGTACTGCTACGACTGACTTAGCATGAAGACAGTTGATCCTATTTAGCAAACCAGTTGGAAGACTGAAGAAACAGAGAAATCCTAGTACAGAAGTCAGACAGAAACACAGAAGGATTTAGAGTAGGAAAAAAATCCTTTTTGGAGTCAAACTGAAAATTTTGGGGCAAAAATAAGTTTAAAAAATTTTGAGTCTGACATCACTAATGTCAATTTTGAAGAATGGAAGATAGTTTTTCTTCTTTAATATGACCATTTTTCAGACCAAAAGGCAGTAGTGTCAGACAAATGTGTTAAACATTTTTGTTATGTGTTTTTACTGTCCTATCGTGTGTATGACCACAGGTGCTATGTGGTCATTTAAGAACTGCACAGAACATGTTCTTTATGTGTGCTACCATCAAATAGAAAATATGTAAGTTGTTCTCAGAAAGAAAGGCAAAGAGTTTCTGTAACTATCTGTTCTCATGGTGTGTTCCTGTGACTTTCAACATAGTACATCTACTTCAAATTTCTAAAATTACTCACTTCACCTTTTAACTTTTCTTAGCTTTAGTGCGTTGTTGCAGGTGTGAAGATATTTATTTGATGGCTTCTCATAGAGTTGTGCCTGGTAGATTTGGTAAGTGCCCCCTCCATCTTTTACCTGCATTCAGAATCATGTGTTTGCTGCTGATCAATAATTAACTCACTGTTTGCCCATAGAAGTCCTTTCACCTTGTGCTCAATGAAGTATGCTCACTGGGCACGTCGTGCTTTGGTTTGTGTGCTTCAATGAGAGAGGGAGAGATCTGTGTGAGGTTATTATTAGCAACCAATTCAGTAATTGCTATATGATGATTTCTTTATGCTGGCTCCCTCTTTGTCTCTATAGTGCGATTGTTAAAACTGATAACAACCTTTGGCCGCCTTGGAGCACTTAGGACAGGACAGTGTTTGAGATAAAGCAGAAAGAATTTTGCTGTAGGTCCTAGCCTGTGATTTGTAGAAAGATGAAAACAATTTCAGATTTTATTTTTTTTTTTGAAGAGTTATCTGTTCTTGATTGATTAGGCTCAGTCTAGGCTATTCTGTTTAAATAATTGACAGCACTAATTTGTTTTAAAGGTCAATCTACAGTGCTACTGTTTCAGTATGTTTCTGTTCGTAGTACAGCATGTGCCAGGACCATAATTACTAAGTGTTGGAATAGACAATAAATTTCCTTGGTAGGAAGTAGCCAGTTTTTATTATTAGAAAATACTGCTTATGCTTCTGTTTCCATGCTTTGTGTTTATGGAGTGTGTAAATATCAATACATCCCAAAAATACTGCATAGCTTTTGAGAATAACAGTGTTGATAGTGCTACACTTTGTTTTGCCAGTATGGCCTGGATCCATGGAACTCCATGCATGGCTTTTAACCACAAGATCTTTTGATGTTATTGGTGTTGTTTAAAAATAAGGGCAAGCAATGATGATAAAGCTGGATGCACATACAGTGTTGACAAGGAGAAGTTAATATAGTAGCTGTGTTTATGAATAGGCAATAAAATTGCATGGTCTTGAAAGAACTGAACCTGAAAATGTATTTCTGCATCACTTGTAACATTATTAATAGTAGCATTTTTCAGACAACCAATGCTAACTGAAAAGAAAAACCAAAAAAAAAACAAGCAAAAAAATCCATCTGTATGCAGTAAATAGATAGAAAGAAACAAGGTCTTCATGTTACTAATGCTGATGTTCAAAACACTGATACTTCCCAAAGCCTGAAGGACACAGTGAGATACAGTGAATTTTTTTTTAAATGACTACTGGAAAAGAAACAGGCTAACCCACATGGCTTCAACTTTACATGGATCTTATGAGATGAGGAAAGTGAGGAGAAAAGAGGTAAATAGCCAATATGGGACTTCTTAGAAGATTCAAGAAAGCTGATGCATGCTAATAGTTGTAGCTTAATGGGGGATTGGTCTCATCTATTTTGTTCACTCTTCTTTTAAAACTATCAATTTTATCAGCCAAGTTTGTGAAAAGCAATTTCACTGATACAAAACGTTTTTGATTCCTGATATATTTGACACCTTTCACCGTTTGATTACTACTTCATGATCCGTTGTCTGAGAAATTCAAAAATACAACCACTAAATTCATGCAAATGGATAAAGCACAAGTAACATTGATTATCAACTTAGATTCCAAGCTCACAATCACAAAAGAAGAGTTTTCTGGGTATTCTGGGTATAAATTCTTGACCTAAAATATTGTTTTTGTTTTTATTTTTTTTATATATACAGGGAAAATTTTAAGTATTAGAAAAATTCAGTTAATGAAGCAATGAAACAGTGACTCATTTAAGTTGTTTTAGTTTTGTCTCATCAGCCAGTCATGTGAGAATACAGAGAGATCTTTGAATCCCACTATGGTAAGGAACTTTTTGAACAGTATTTTAAAATCCAGAATTGCAAAGGATCGAGATTGGATGTTTCTTCTTTGACAGAGGGATGTGTGGTATATGCTGCTGGAGATGAGGCAAACTGACTTAGAAGTGAAGATGATTTAGTTTTAACAGAATGTGCTCCAGAAACACTGTTCCTCATCAGTCTATAGGAATTGCTTGTTTGCCAGAAATATTTTTTTCATAAAATCCAAATTACAGTTATTTTTGTGCTGTCAAACTCTTAAACACTGGCACTGAAGGAAATCCTTAACCAGAGGTAAGATCAGGACCAGAGTGGAAGTGAGACAAATATTATAACTTCTTACTTTAAACTCACTGAAGCAGTTTGCTAAGGATTGTGGTGGATTCTTTAATTAAAAAAGAAAAATCACTTAATAATGAAACTCTACTGGACTGTATATCTTAAAATTTTCTCTTCAACAACAGTGTCCATATTGTAGTTCAACCTGGTTGTTGCTGGACTCCAGAATTTCATTCAAGTTCATTTATGAGTCAAAACAACTCTTGGGTACATGGAATTAGCTCCACACAGGTGGAATAGGAGGTAAACTATTTTTTCATACCTGTAGTCTTCTGCTGTATAAGTTGTTCGTGATTGTTTTCAGGTTTAAGCACCAAACTATCCAGAAGTTTAGTAAGTGAACATTTAGCTATTAGTCATGTCTGATTTATTTATTTTTAAACTGTTTCCCTTTCTCTTCTAAGGCTATGTCATACCTGTTTGGATAGAGTTATCATAGAAGCTGTCAGTTAGGCCATTCTGCCATTGAGCAAGGAACTGTTGAACCTGGAACTTACCAGGTTTTGTTTTGAAGTAGTATAAAGTAGTTTCATCCTTATTTTTGTCTGACTCCAGAATGAAATTATTTCTATTTCTTTTTTAAGTATTTTTCTTGAAAACATTAGCAAGACATTCTTGAAAAAAAGTTGTAAATTTGTATTCATGGGGAAAAAAATAGAGATTTTTCTTTTTCTCTAATAACCTCAGTTCACAGAAATCAAATTTAAAATTTTCTTGTTGTTTTGACATGTTTTTAAACACTAGCAAAACCAGGGAGACGCCTTTGTTGATATAGTTGACATTTGTACAGAGCTTATCAAAAGGTACTTTCCTAATAATTTCTCCTTAGATAAATTTCAACAGATCTTAATGAAGACTTGATTAGAAAGATTCTGATTGCAGACAAATCTTGAGGCTGACCTGTTAGCTGCCAATGGGAAGCCATTTCATTATCCATTATCTGAGTTTCTTGAGAATGTTGTGAGAACCAAACTGAAGTTAATGTGTTTGGAAATTATGAATATTCATAGTATGAGGTAACCTGAAGTAGACTTGAAATGTATTTAGCTCTGCATCTGCTTCTAGTCCCTGTACCTAATCCCTCAGTATTTTGTTCTTTCACAAAGAATGATTCCTTATGGTTTAGGAGATGTAAAATCTAACTGGGAAATTTCCACTGTGCTGATTATTCTGAGTTTTTCTACCTTCTTGGAAGATGGAATACGTTCCCCCTTCTTCCTAACCAAGTTAAACATCTTGTAATTGTAAGTAATCTAAGTAGTTGTTTCCTGCTTCTGATATCCTGCTGCTTCAGTAGACAATGACCTATCCGTAGTCTGTAGGGGGGCTGAAGCAGCTTCTCCTTGGTGCATGTCTCTTTGTGAAAATGATGTGGAGGAGGGGAGTGAAGGTATGAAGGTAGTTTAAACAGGTCTTTTTTTTTTTTTTTTTTATCTCTACTGGATCCCTGTCAGCAAGGGGAGGAGGAGGTGAAGAGCAGTGACCTGAGTGTAGTGAACAGTGTTACCCTCTTGCGTCAGGATTATTTCATTTCTGAGGGGAAGTTGGAAGCTGCAACAGCAATAAAAGCAGCAGTTTCTGCTTCATCTTCCAGAGCAGCGTAAGCAGGCATCCATACCATGACACTCCACTGCTTATATCTTTTTCTCTTGCTTTTGCTCAGTTCATGGTTGCCGAATTCAGAGAAGCACGTGGTGGGAGCTGTGAAGGTCAGGGAGCACTATATAGCTGCTCAGTTCACTATTTGGACCTACAAACCGGAATCTGAGGAAAAGTCCAGGTAACAAAGTACAAGATGGGAAGGTTTAAACTAATTCTGTCTTATGACTGAAAATGTTTTTAGTCTCCTATGGAGTTTTAGAGACCAGGAATATACTTCATTTGGTTTTGGAGGACCTGTGTGATCTGAACTGGAACCAATGAAGTAATAAAAGCTTTGATAAAATATTTTTTTATATTTTCAGAGCACTTTTGTTGCATATATTCCAGAACTTGATTTTATCATCTTCTATATAGATTCATAGATGCATTAGGTTGGAAAGGACCTACTAGATCATCTAGTCCAACCATCATATATCTTTACAGGTTTTTTGTTTTGTTTTGTTGGTTTGTTTTTTGTTGTTCTGTTTTGTTTCAGTGTCATTATTTTTAAATATATGGATTTTGTGGACTGCTAGAATTAGCAGTAGTTTGGTAATACTGTGAAGGCTTTCAGACTTTAGGAAATAAACAGCTTCCAATTTGGATACTCTTACTTTCACTTAAAACAGAGCCTGATGAACTTTGGAACTAGCTGCTGTTGTTTCTGAGTTATTCAGTAGTTTTTGTGAAATGTTCATCCTGGGTTCTGCTGAGCAAAGGTTGTAGAATCAAGTACTGCTATTTAAGTGAAAATACTATTTTCAAAATTCTTTTTTCGTATGGCATTGCATACTGATAATGCTACACGCATATGTGGATCAAGCTTATAAAATAGCTTCTTTGTAATGACAGGATATACTTATGATAATAAACACTGAAAGTGCAGTGCTACGAATGACTTGCACCTTCTTCAGAATTATTTAAATTCATTCTTATACTGTGTTCAATACATAGCCACAATACACAGCTTTTATTTGTTCACGAGTTGGGGTGAAATAGTACAAATTACTTCTCTAACACTGAAGGATGTATTTTAATACTACTGTATTTTTTTTGTATCAGTGCATGACTTGTTTTCTTAGTCTGATTTTGTGTGTGTGTATTGGATTTCTGGGTGCTAAACTGAACTTTCTGGGTAGATTTCAGTTTTCCAAATATTTGTTTTTCAAGATTAATTCAAACAAATTTTCCATGGTTTCTAAAACTCAACTTGGAAGTGTGATAAAACTGTTACGACCTTAATGCCAAACTGCCAAGATAGAAGAAAATGGAATTCAAATGTAGGTAAATGAAGCCAAATGTCAACTATTGTCCTGGGCATGTGGATTTAGTGTTTAAAACTCAATTCTTGCCTGCACTGAATGTGTCAATATAAACATTACCTACAATTTCATTAAACATCACATTTTAGATAGATTGTATTCATGCAGTGGATACCATTATGCCTCAAACCTCACTTTTGAAGCTCTGTAATATATAAGAGCTTTTCCATATACAATGCTTATTGAAACAATATCACATAAATACTTAGAGCAACACAATATTGAGTGGATCTAATGAACTCTGTGGAGCCTCAGCTCAGAAAAGAACCTCCAGAAAGATATTTATTGCAAAGGGGCTAATGGCTTGAAATCCCTTCCTCAGGATACTTAACTTCTTTTCAGCTAGAATAGTAGAATGGCTTGGGTTGGAAGGGATTGTAAAGGTCTCATAGTTTCAATCCACTTGCTGCAGGCAGGTTTGCCACCTACAAGCTCAGGCTGCCCAGACCCCATCCAGTCTGGCCTTGACAACCCTCAGGAATGGGGCATCAACAGCTTTTCTGGGCAACCTGTTCCAGCATCTCACCATCTTCTCAGTGAAAAAGTTCCACCAACATCTAATCTAAATCTTCCCTCCTTAGTTTAAAATCATTCCTCTTTGTCCTATCATTATCTACCCATGTAAAAAGTTTATTTCTCTCCTGTTTAAAATCCCTTTATATATTAGAAGGCTGTAATGAGGTCTACCCAGAGCCTTCTCTTCTCTACAAGCCTACCTCCTTCAACCTGTCTTCGCAGGAGGGGTCCTCCAACCCTCTGATAATTTTCTTGGCCCTCCTATCAATGCTCCGTAATAGCTCCTCATCTTTCCCATGTTTGGGGCCCAAGACTTGAATACAGCACTCTAGATGGGGCCTCAGGAGAGCATAGTAGAGAGGGACAGTCACCACCCTCACCCTGATGGCCATTGACCTTCCAGGCAACCAGGGCTCACTGTTGGTTCTCATTGAGTTTTTCATCAGTTACAATCCCTAAGTCCTTCTCAGCAGGGCTGTTCTCGAGGAGTTCTAATCCCAGTCTGTATACACATCTGGGATTACCCTAACACAAGCGTAAAACCTTGCACCTTGCTTTGCTAAACCTCATACATTTTCTGAGGTATCCATTAAGCAGAATTGGCATGTTTTGGAATCTTTATCCTTTTAATATTTTTTGTAACTCTTCTGGTTTCAGATTGGCACATTTGGATCCTGTGTTTAAGAAAATTACTTACAGAGAATATGAAGTGGATTTTAAAAAAGAAAAGCCAGCAAATAAGAATGCAGGTAAACAGGAAAGAAGATACTTGTTTGCTGCTTGTCTTAAAGCCAGTAATACAATCACAGTGGTGACACTATTAATTCATGTGCAAGCAGCTCAATGTCTGAGAGCAAATATGTTTCTGATAGATCACTGAAAGGGAAAAAATAAACCATGAGGTCAGATGTGAATAAAAACTCCTTGCCTCTGCTTTTTTTTACTACCTGAAGATGCTTTAAATGGATGGAGGCAAAGTCTCTTATCTGTGCTATGTTGCACTTGCATTTTGATACTTATGCAGAATAATTATATATTCTGTTCTTCGTATTGATGAATAAAATAACTTCTGATGTTAAAAGCATCTAGATTTCAAAGCAAACAAGCGTCTGTCAGGTTGGCAATGTCAAATTGTTTCAAGTGAGGCTGAACAATCTGATTCTTTCCAGATATGTTCTGTTCTATTTTCTGAGAATGTTTCTTATTTAACAGAGAAAGAAAGTCCCAAAGTGGCTTACAATAAAGGAGACAAACAGGTGAAAGATTACCTCAGCAGACTTCTTCCATTGAGGTTTTTTTAATATGTTTTTGGTTCTTCAACATGAGAAAAAGTTTAAGTCCCTCCTAGAGCCACTTTGCATAATGGAATTTTCAAGTGAAATTTTGAAGTTTAGAATACATTTTCGAAACTTTTTGTTCTTTGACAGGTGACATAGAGAGTGCTACTTAAGGAAATATTTTATTGCCCTTGTAACTTGAATTAGAGTGCCTTCCTAAAAATATCTGACTAAATTGCATATGAAGGAAGGAACCCTAGAAATCCACAGTGAACCACAGCAGAAACCTTTTAATAAATATGCAATATCTGGAAAATAGCCGAAGTGGTACTCACTAGGTATTCAGTCTATAAAACTACTGACTGTGAACTGCAGGTTTTGCAGCCCAGTGTGCCTTTTTGCAGGTAAATCTTTCTTGCAGTGTTATTATGTTCCTGTCTATAATTATTGCAATTTGCACTTTGAGAGAGCTCTTATTCTTTGCTGGATAAAGACAACTCTTCCTTTCATTAAAGAAATGTTTTGTTCACAGTTTTCTCTCTCCTTATCTTGACAGGACTCCTTGGGCCAACTCTACGTGCCGAAGTGGGAGATACTTTAATAGTTCACTTTAAGAATATGGCTGACAAGCCCATGAGTATTCATCCCCAAGGCCTAGTTTACAACAAAAAGGCAGAAGGTAAATGCTGTAAAATCCTTATGTTTTCTTCCTGTAGATTAGAGAGAGAACCAGAGCAATGTTGACATTCTGGTGGGGTTCTATAGATCTCCTAATGAGGATGAAGAGACAGACAACATGTTTTATGAGCAACTGGCAAAAGCTGCATGATTGCCAGCCCTTGTTCTCATGGGAGACTTCAATTTCCCTGATATTTGCTGGAAGTACAGTGCAGAAGAAGCAGTCTAGGAGGTTTCTAGAGTGTGCAGAAGATAACTTGGTGACGCAGCTGGTAAGAGAGCCTACCAGTAGAGGTGCCCTGCCAGACCTGCTGTTTGCAAACAGAGAAGAACTGGTGGGAGATGTAGAAATTGGGAGCTGTCTTGGACAGAGTGACCATGAAATGGTAGAGTCCTCTATTCTTGGTGAAGTCAGGTGGGAGTGGGGGGGAAGCAAAACTGCTACCTTGAACTTCCACAAGGTGGACTTAGACTATTCAGGAGACAGTTGGGGAAGGTCTCTGGAGATTTGATCCTGAAGGGTTAAAGTGTCCAGGAAGGCAGGTCAATCCTCAAGAGGGAAGTTTTAAAGACATAGGAATAGGCTATCCCTCTGTGCTGCAAGATGAGCCAGCAAGGAAGAATACTGGCATGATTGAACAGGGGATTTTTTCTGAGGCTCCAGGAGAAGTAGCTGTCCCTTCCTCCTGTGGAAGAAGGGACAGGCAGCTTTGAGGGAGTACAAATAAGTTGTTAGGATATGTAGGGAGAAAATGAGAAAGGCAAAAGCCCAGCTTGAATTCAGCCTGGAAACTGTAGTAAAAGAGAACAAAAAACTTTTTTATGAATTTTATGAATATACTAACAGTAAAAGGAGAGCTAAGAAGAATCTCCATCCTTTACTGTATGTGGTAGTGAACATACCTGTTGAAAATAAGGAAAAGGCTGAGGTTCTCAATGCCTTCTTTACATCTGTTTTTAGTAGTCAGACCAGTTATCCTTAGGTATTCAATGCCATGACCTGGAAGTTTTAGATGGGAAGCAGAATAATGATTCAGGTGGAAACAGTCTAGGTGGAGGAGCAGGTCTCTGTCAGAAGTTCATGAGGCCAGATAGCATCTACCCAGGGGTGCTGAGAGACCTGGCAGAGGTGATTGCCAAACTGCTTTCCGTCATCTCAGTGTTCCTGATCAACTGGAGAGGTCCCAGAGGATTGGAGGCTTGCCAATGTGAATCTCATCTACAAGAAATGTTGTAGAGAATATCTGTGGAGCTACAAGCCTTTCAGCGTGACCTTGGTGCCAGGGAAGGTTATGGGGCAGATCAGTGTGTGCAGGATAAGTGGGGGATCCGGTCCAGCCAGCGTAGGCTAATAAAAGGCAGGTTCTACCTAAACAACCTGATCTCATTCTGTGATTGAGTGGCCCTCCTGGTGGATGAGGTAAAGGTTGTTGATATAGTCTACCTAGATTTTAGCAAAGCCTTTGACGCTGTCTTCCACAGTATTCTTCTGGAGAAGCTGGCAGCCCATGGCTTGGACAGGTACACTCTTTGCTGGGTAATGAACTGGCTGGAGGGCTGGGCCCAGAGAGTGGTGGTGAATGGAGTTAAATCCAGCTGGTGACTGGTCACAGTTTGTGCTCCCCAGGAGTATGTTCTGGGGCTTGTCCTTTTTAATGTCCTTACTGATGACATGAGCGAAGGTTTTGTGTGCAACCTCAGTAACTTTGCAGATGTCACCAAGCTGGGAGGAAATGTCGATCTGCCTGAAGGTAGGAGGGTCCTACAGAGCAATCTGGACAGGCTGGATTGCTGGACTGAGATCAACGGGATGAAGTTCATGTTCAAGTGCTGGGTCCTACACTTAGGCCACAACAACCCTAGGCATTGCTACAGGCAGAGTGGCTGGAAGGCTGTGTGGAAGAAGTGGACCTAGGGATGTTGGTCAATGCTAGACTGGTTAACATGAACCAACAGTGTACCCAGGTGGCCAAGAAGGCCAATGGCATCCTGGCTTGTGTCAGAAATAATGCAGGGAGGTTTTTGTCCCCTGTGTTTAGCTCTGGTGAGGCCACACCTCAAGTACTGTGTTCAGTTTTGGTCCTCTCACTACAAGAAAGACATTGAGGCCCTGGAGCGTGTTCAGAGAAGGGCAAGCAAGGCTGGTGAGGGATCTGGACCTCAAGACTTATGGTGAGCTGTGGGAACTGGGATTGTTTCATCTGTAGAAGAAGAGGCTCAGGCATGACCTTATTGCTCTCTACAACTACCTGAAAGGAGGTTATGTCAAGGTGGAGGTTGGCCTCTTTTCCCATGTAATTAGTGATAGGACTAGACGAAATGGCCTCAAGTTGCACCAGGGGAGATTCAGGTTGGAGGTGTTACGAATAAGTTCTTCTCTGAAACAGTGCTCAGGTGCTGGAGTGGGCTGTCCAGGGAGGTGGAGGAGTCGCTGTCCCTGGAAGTGAGTAATGTTTAGATGAGGTACTAAGGGACATATAAAATTCATTAGGGCTGTGAAAACAGCCTGAACCAGGTGGAAAGATAGAGTTACTCATTGAGAAACTAGCTCTTTCAGAATGAAGGAAAATTAGATTAAAGACTGTGCTGCAGAATATTTATTCATAAAAAGAGAAGTGCCTTCAATAGTGGAGACTTACACAACCTTTGAGCCCAGAAACCTGAAAATTACTGTAAATATGAATTGTATGGAGCAAAGACATGAATTCTGTGCCCCTCCACAAAGAGCTCTAGCTGTTGATATTTGAGCAACGAAGAGGGTGGCCTAGGAGAGTGTTGAGGCTAGGGCTTCTTGAGCATTTTTGGACTTTTCTTTCTGGAGCAGATTTTGGTCAAGGAAGTGGAAGAGAGTAGGATTCTAAACTGTATGTTTTTTAGAGCAACATTAATTTAGAAATGCAGAGAATATTGAGAAAACATTGAGGAAATTCTCCATGAATGGTTTTGTAAACAATATGTAGGGTCTGACAATTTTGTGACCTTTGAAATGAGTAGGTGGTTAACTGCTCGTGAAACAAGTGAAACTTGGGATGTTATCTTGCTCTCTCACATAACCTTTAGGAGTGAACACATAAAGTTTTCAAGAGAACATCATCCTGCAATTGCAAAGTAATGTACTTCAGAAATTGTAAACTCATTTATACTGTTTGTCTCTTTTTGATAGTGTCTAAACTGACACATAAATTCCTGCTTCACCACAGGGTGAATCTCTGTGATTGCCTGTGCTTCTTGGATTGCCTTGCCCTAGGTGCTGAACCAGAGCTCTGACTTTTCCGTTTCCAAATTTATTCAAGGCTTTGTTTGTTGTGCGGGTACAAAAGTTATACTTTCATCTCCTGGGGCATCAGATAGGTGTGACAGGTAATTCAGTTTCACTGTTCTGTTAATGTACCTTCTGCACCTAAAATTTTCCTTTTTTGACTCCCCTTCATCATACTGCATTTCTTTGTTGTTGGTGGTTTAGATGTGAAATATTACTGTTATTTAGATATGCAATGCACAAAATCTCTAAGGTAGCAAGCCAATGTTAGTCTGCACAGTGGCTTTGTGGGAAGTGATTAGAAAGCTGTCAAAGTGAGCAGTATTTCTGCTTCTGCTGAATAGCTTAACCCTGTCAAGGCCATTGAAGAGACACTCCTTTTGACAGAAAATTTTGGATCTGTAAGAAACAGGATGAAGAAATAGGTACTTTCCCAATGCTACTCTCCACAATGTAAGTGGAGCCATCAGTCATCCCTATGAATATGAAGTATCAAATTTATAGGAAAGATATCAAGCCTTTGGAATTGATTGTGAGAACTTCAGTTACCTCATACTTTAATTACTCAGTCTTCATGTCACCATACCTTTTTTCTTGTCAGGCTCCCTGTATGATGACAGAACATCATCTGTAGAAAAACAAGATGATACTGTGCTTCCAGGCCAGGTCTACACATATGTGTGGGGTATAACAGAAGAAGTTGGTCCAAGAGAAGCTGATCTTCCTTGTCTTACTTATGCATACTATTCTCATGAGAACATGGTAGTGGATTTTAACTCTGGTCTGATTGGAGCACTGCTGATTTGCAAGAAAGGTAATGAGTATGAGGTTATAGATAGGGACTTCTTAGTTAATGCACTGACTGATTAAATTTTATATGAGAAACAGATAAACTCCGCTGTTGATCTAAGACTCCTTTCTGCAAGAAAACAGGATTTTGTAGCTTCTTATAAAAATAAAAGAATTACATTTAAGGTATGTGCTTTATTCTAAGTAGAAAAATCTGCATACTCCCAAAGTTTTTAGTTTCTGCAATCCAAATGACATCTATTCTAGTCTTAAATTATGTACATTTATTGAAAGTAGCAAATTGAATTTTTTTTTTATGTGAGCAATCTATAGAAAGAACCACAATTCTGATTGGCAGGTACTTATGCCCAAAAAGAATTTTACTTTTTGGTAGAAATCTCACCTGTATGACAAACTCAACGAGATACTTTCTTATAACTGATCCAATTATGAAGTGTTTGTGAGTCTTTTGTATGCAGAAGTTTTGTGTATTTTAAAAGAGCTGATGACCTCATGTTGTTTTTGAAAAGGCAGTGTTCACACTGCAGATGGCTCAACCATCATTCTCCTTGCCTTGTAGCCTTGGAAGAGAAGCCAGAGTTTGGTTGTGTCCAGAAGGATGCTGGATATTCTCCTCTTGGGTATTAGACTTTTGATTCCATGGTTAGCTAAAACAAAAAGCGTTTTCAGAAATAAAATCACTTTATGATCATTCTTAAGATCCTTGTTTTTTGGGGCTGATTCAGGCTGCAGATTGTAACAGAAAAAGCAAGTTAGTTAAATACAAATGCCCTTACATTGGTATGGAAACAGCTTCACTTCTGTTTGAGATTAACACCTTTTATTTCTTTATTCTGCATAGGAAGCCTAAATGAGGATGGGTCACAGAAACTTTTTGACAAGGAATACATACTAATGTTTGGTGTGTTTGATGAAAACAAGAGTTGGCAAAAATCAGCATCACTTAAATACACAATTAATGGGTATGCTGATGGAACGTTACCAGGTATGGTGCAAAGTCATGTGACATGACATGAATATTAAGGCAACATTCAACCTTCATCTGTTAGGTAGATGAGTAGGGTACAGCCTTTTTTAGAACATGTTTTTAATCATCTTATTTCTGGAAGAGAGCTGTACCATATTGCTAATAAGGAAAACAAGATTATTAACTTTAAAAACCACCCCTTTTTTTTTTTTTTAACTTGGCTAATGGGGAAGTAGTGATGTAACTTGGTGAACTTCTGATTTTACAGCACATGGAATATCCCAGATGAAAAACTTCCTGAAAGTGGAAGAACAGTTAAAATTAAATCAGACCATTAAGTGAGAAGACCAAGATGGTGATAATAGGACTGTTCTGTTAGCATTTTTCCTTGTTTTCCTTTCTTCTTATCTCACTCCAGTCCATAGAGCAAATACACAGGGCTGTATAGGGTGTTGAGTTTTTATTAAACAAATACTAGAATAAGGTACTTAACTTCACTACACGCAGCCTTCATTCTTTAACTTTGGTCCTTCTCATTTCTCTCAAATGAGAAGAGATTGGCTCTCTGAAAGAGGCTGATGATTTTCTTCCTTCTCCCCCAGTTTGCTGCAAGTCAGATTGTCAGTTGCATGTAAGATTTAAGAACCTGCTGCTCACCAAGGCAAGTGAACTGACTGGTGACATCAGGAGTGGAAGCTGCCTGGGCTGTAGTGATCACGCAGTACGAAGTTCACACTCCTGAGTGGTATCAGACTGACAGAGTAAAATAAGAATGATAAATTTTAGGAAAAACAAATTTCACCTCTTCAGGCAGTTAGTCAACAAAAGCCCCTGGGAAACTGCCCTCAAGGGCAAGGGAGTGGAGCAGAGCCAGCAGGTCTTTAAATAAGCTTCCTGTGGTGTACAAGAGCCGTCTATCCCCAGGTGCAGGAATTCAAGAAAGGAAAGCAAGAGACTAGCATGGCTGAACTGAGACCTGCTGGTCAAACTGGAGAGCAAGAACAAAATGCACAGACAGTGGAAGCAGGGACAGGTACCCTGGGGGAGGACTATTGAGATGCTGCTGAGCTGTGCAGGGGTGGGGTTAGGAAGGCCAAGGCCCACATGGAACTGGATTTGGCAAGAGGAGCTCTGGGAATTGGGAATTTGCAAGTTTTGCCTATATTCTAAACACCATTCTCACTTCTCTTTCAGATTTAGAGGCTTGTATGTATGACAACATTAGCTGGCATTTGATAGGAATGAGTTCTAAGCCAGAAATTTTCTCCGTTCATATAAATGGCCAGGTCATGGAGCAAAGACATCACCGAATTTCTACTGTTAACCTAGTGGGAGGAGCATCAACCACAGTGAACATGACAGTGAGCGAGGAAGGAAGGTGGCTGATATCTTCTCTTGTCCAGAAGCACCTAAAAGGCAAGAAAATGTCTATTTATTGGGCGACTTTAGTTTTTATTTTCTTCTTTAAGTACTAAAAAGCTTTTGTCCTGCAATGGTAAAATAACCGTATTTCAGATGGTTTTGATTTCATTAAGAAACCACTGGAAAATAGAGCATTCTGTTGGAATTAGAACTGCAAGATGAAGTAAAAGGCATTCTGATCTGCAGCTTTACTGCTGTGTATCACAGTATAGCAGTGAATCAGAACATAAGCTTCTAAGTCTCTGCAAGATGTTCAGGTGATCACTGTTTTAAAATGAGTGAGGAATCACCTGTTTCCTGAGAAACTGAGCTCTCTCAGCTATGGAACAATCTAATCTAGTGGAAATATTTGCTGTTCATTGTTTGGTAGTTGTGATCAAAGTTCTGTTTGAAAGATGGAGAAGAATCTGTCATAAGAGCTGAAATATGTGTTTTGGGGAAAAATATAGGAAAAAAAAAAAAACAAAGACAAAAAGGCAAAAAAGTTGCTTTCTATCAATTTGGCTGATATTTTCAAAGGTGGCTATCTGAGAGAGCTGCTGTATTCCATTTGATACAGGCTCCTTGAAGGCTTCCCGACCTACATGGATGCAATCTTTTTGAGCCTGAAAAGATAGGAATAATGAACCAAAGCTTGCAGGCAGCCGTAGTTAAAGAGAAATGAGAAATGTGATTCAGGTGGTAAGAGCTCATAAAATGGGAAATCACTTTGGTACTCTGTTTCTTTTCAATTAGCTGGAATGCATGGCTACCTTACTGTAAGAGACTGTGGAGACAGAGAGGTGAAGAAGAGTCGTCTGTCCCTTAAGGAGCGTCGCATGGTCAAGAACTGGGAGTATTTCATTGCTGCAGAAGAAGTCATTTGGGATTATGCCCCAACTATTCCAGACAGCCTTGATAAGTAAAATAATACTTTTTCAACATAATATGGAATGATAATATGAAATCACACAGTAATTGAGGTTGGAGAGGACCTCTGAGGGCTGTCTCACCTGAATTTCTACACAAAGCAGAGCAAACTTCAACATTCTATCCAACTGCAAAGACCAAATTGGGCAGGCCCAATCTGACTGAATTTTCATTCTTTGCACCGCTGGGGACCTCTTAGCCTCTCCTGGGTGTCTTTTCAACCTCACAGTGAAAAAAGTTTTCCTTATGTGTAATCAGATGTTTTAATAATGAGACCTTTGGCTATTGCCATTCATCCCATCATTCTGCAACTCTGAAGAGGTGTGTGGTACTGTTTTCTCTGTAGTCTCTCATTTCATAGCTAATGATAACAATAAGATGCTTCCTTAACCATTTGTTCTTACAACTGAGTAAGCACATCCTTTCCTTGTATGTCATGTGCTTTGTCAGCTTGGTGACCCTCCACTGCACTCTCTTCAGTGTGTCAATGCCTTTTTTTATTTTTATTTTTTTCTGGGGAACTTAAAAGCAAACACTTTCTTTTACCTGTAAAGGGGAGCCTAGAACATGCAGATGACTTAGGAAATGCAGAAGATAGCATGCAAGCCTGTCTTCTAAATCGCTTTTCAACGTGAATTCTGCTGCAATAAATGATCCTTAGTGTAGAAAGGCAATATTTCTAAAGAATCAAGACTTTAAAAATGTTAGCATGGTAAAAAATATGTAACAGGGAGAAAGAGGAATTGCTCTGTAAATGACCTTTGCATGGCGCTAAAGTAGATGAAATAAAAGTCATATTACATAAGCATATTCAGTTGTTCTGTTCAACTTAATGTAAGTACAAGGAATTGGAAGGAATTCTGAAATATACTTGAAGTGCACAGCATTACCAGTACACTGTAGGGTCAGATAGGGCCAGCACTGTCAGTTCCTCACTGCTGTAGTGGTGCTGATGTCCTTAAGAACCTTGAAGGGTTTAAGTAGAACAAGACAAATACCTTATCCTGTATTGGCTATATACCTCCTTAGAGTGTAGTTTCAACATAACTCTTCAGTATACCTTCTTTGGTATCATTTGCTTCAGTTCTCATTTGCTCATTTGTATGGGGCAGACTTGTCTCCTTTTAATCTCATTCTCTGCTAGTTACATGGCATCCCTCAACTGCTGCAGTGCTCTACTTCTTTTGTTTGAAATTTCAGCATTCAGCCCTGTTCAGTAGCCTTTTTTGAAGGGCTGATGACCAGGACAAACATGTTACTCTGTGTTGCTTACCAATATTTATCCTAGTTCTGCTCAGCATTTTCAGTGTTTTTAAACCTGAATATTTCGCTATTTGTTATATAGTGCTTGATTGGAATTAAGATTATCTGAGCACTGTTCCTGGCTTGGAGTGTTTGCTGCTGCAAGCAGTGCTTTTCCTATATTTGTCTATGCCCTTTTAAAATAACATTATTTTCTGTTAATTTATCTTGAAAATGTTGGTGCTACTTCAGTTTGTCTCTTTTTTGCATGTATTCTCTATTAAGCTCAATGAAAGCCCTGATATTAATTGGTTGTATGTGAACCTAAAACACAAACAGTGCTGCAAGCTTTTTCTTGTCTGATTTAGTTTAAAATTTGAATTGAGGGCCATTAGATCAGCTCTGGGCTTGAATTCTGTTTCAAACAGTGAGATTTCTACTAGTTTCTTCAGTGCCAGTTCTGTAATTGGTGTCATTATTCAAGTTTTGTTGATCCGTTTGTCTTTTCCTTTGTTTTTAAGGCACTATAAAGCTCAACATTTGGACAACTACTCAAATCTAATAGGTAAAAAATATAAAAAGGCCATTTTTAGACAATATACTGATGGCAGCTTCACCAAACGTCTGGAAAATCCTCGTCCAAAGGAAACTGGGATTTTGGGTCCAACTATAAGAGCTCAAATCAATGATAAAGTCAAAGTAAGTACTGTAAGTTCAGAGATTAATGCTATATGTTAAATTTCTATATGGTAGAGATAGGTAAGAACTAGTTTGATCTGTTGTTTTTTTTTTTTTTGGTTGGTTGGGGTTTTTTGCCAAATCCTATAGTTAATTTAATAAATACTTGCCCTGTTAAAAAGTATAATTGCAAGTGACAGACTGTAAGTTAAATTTTTCAACGTTCTGACTATAGTTTTCATGATCGTACTTTATTTTTTGAAATTTATTATTTTACACTTTTTTTTGTAACATGTATTTGTATGTTGACATTGGTACACAATGAAAAAAAGATAGATCAAGTTGGACTTCTAGAGAAATTTAGGTCTGAGGCTAAACCTCATGCGCCATTCATTCCTGATGTTATTTTTTTCTGGCTGTTTTTAGTCAGTGTTACTCAGTTTTCAGTAGTTAAATGTTCTTTCATGGAGTTATTAAATGAAACAACAGAACACTACTAGTGCTAGTGTTTTGTAGTGTTGTGTCCTCTTGCCTTTCTGTTGTTCCTTAGTCATGCATGAATTTATCAAAATATTCTTTTATTTCTGGTAGACAGTGTGTCTTTTCTACTCCCCTATTTGAGTCTTGGAATCTTGGAAAATAATTTCTTTTAAATCAGTTTTCTCTTGTGCTGAAGGCTGTTAGGCGTTTCAGTCAATAGCTTCATATTTCCTGGGGCAATATGCGCCTAGAAGCTGGAAGAACAAATGCTTTCTAGGCATTAGGTGTGAAAAGCTAAAGTTCACAGTGTGGGCTCTATAAGCCCAGCAGAAGCAAGATCCCACCAGGTACCAGCAGAATTTAGACACTGAATTTGTATTGTAAAACCATTTATGAAGCATCTTTTTTGCCTTCTCAGCTCTTCCAAGGCTGAAACCAGGCAGGTTCTACTGCCGGTGAAACTTGGTTACGTGTTCAGACACAGATTTTTGGAATACTAAATTTTTCTTGCTATTTCATCTATCAATACAGATTGTATTCAGAAATAAGGCCAGCAGGCCCTACAGTATGTACTTCCATGGAGTGACACTTTCAAAGAATGCAGAAGGAGCTGATTATCCTCAAGATCCCCCAGGTAAGAAAATTGTGGATCATGTTTTGAATATCATTGACCATTGTGGAAGGTTCCACTGCTTTCAAAGAGATGCTGTAGCTTGGAATTCATGGCCTGAATTCTGTGCTCTGCCTCTGCTGACTTTTTGGGCTGCCTTGTGGAGAAACCAAGGTAGTATCTGCAAAACATAAACAAATAACTTTTCTTCATTTCAGTTTCTTTCTTTCGACTTAGTTTTCTGTTTGTGCTGATGATTTTAGAGCCAAAAGCTCTGCTGAACTTCATTTATCTCAGAGGTGGTTTGAAATGACAGCTGCACCAATTTTATCAAAAGGTGCAGTCTGGCACTAAATAAAGATCTGGCTTGAAGTTTGTATTATCTTTGTTCTTGCTTTTTATTTTTCCTTAGGCAATGTCACCCAGAGTAAAGGAATTCAACCAGGGAAGACCTACACATATGAATGGCAAATTGCTAAAACAGACCAACCCACTGCACAGGATGCACAGTGCATTACCCGGCTCTATCATAGTGCTGTAGATACTGAGAGAGATATAGCCTCTGGACTGATTGGCCCACTTCTGATCTGTAAAAGTGAAGCACTTACTCAGAAGGGTGTGCAGGTAATATGTCTGGCAACCTCTCAGAGAGGTTTTGCTCATTAATATTATTTGATCTACACTGAAATTTGTTTTTATTCTAATTTAGAGAAATGTCTTGTAGAGACCAATCAAACTAATAGGTTCCTGAAGAAATTATTTGAAGCTGCAGTCCAACTGTCAGCAGTAGTAGAGGAGTTATATTCTGATTTTCTTAGCAAGAGCAACATTCCAACAAGAAGTCAGCCTGATTTGCACATCTGTTTCTAGACTTGAAAAGAAATTTTCTTGTTGCTGTCACAGCTTCACACTTCTTGATTCAGATGTGAACTGTTCTTTCTTTGTAAAACATGTAACTCAACATGGTCTGGCAATCTCCAGCATCACTGATTCTAGAATGAGCCAGTGGTATAGAAGAGTTCTGGGAGAGTTTCTCTATTTGCCATCTACTTCACTTTAAAGAAACAATACCAAAAATTTTGTGCTCATATGAAACCAGAAGCTGATCCTTTTATTGTATGCCTACTTGCATGTCAGTAGTGCTAGTAGCTGCTCAAGGCTACACCACAGGCTGGTTGATGCAGTAGTGTGTCATGTTGAAGTCCTGACCCCCTATTCCTTTTTGTTAAGCCTTTGAATCACACCACAACTCTGTTGAAGCTTATGTTGCAGGTAAGTAAAATAGAACTGAGTCCTTAGTGTTTCTGCTCATAAAATGTAATTGTGCTTTTGCTGGTTGTCTTTCAGAAAAAGGCAGACGGGGAGCAGCATGCAATGTTTGCTGTGTTTGATGAAAATAAGAGCTGGTACTTAGAAGACAATATCAAAGACTACTGCAGCAACCCTGCCACTGTTAGAAGGGATGACCCCAAGTTCTATAACTCAAACATAATGCACAGTGAGTAGGAAAACAAGCTGACAATAATGAAAGTCATGTGAGATTGAGCATTCAGAAATTTCAGTTCTCAGAAAACTGGGGATTTCTCAAATAGGCACTGGGCCATGAGCCCTGAAGCAAAGACAGGGGTTATTTAATTTTAATGCAGCACTCTACTGATTTGAAGATACTTTTTCCAGAGCTGAAATTTCCATCCAAGGATATAGTGGTTTCAGCCCTGTGCCAGTCTCTCTCTGCAAATATAAGCCCAGTAAACTGTACTGACAGCAAAGAACAGGAGGCTTTAAAAGTCTTTCGCTTTGGTTTTTATATTGGTGAGGCATGAAAATACTAAGACCATCTTTATTTTGCTTTCATTTTAGCAATAAATGGCTATGTGTCTGACAGAAATGAAATCCTTGGATTTTGCCAAGATAATGTTGTTCAATGGCACTTCTCCAGTGTTGGCACTCAGGATGAGATTGTCTCTATTCGCCTTTCTGGGCATGCTTTCCTGTATCAAGGGAAATACGAAGATGTGTTGAACCTTTTCCCAATGAGTGGAGAATCAGTCACAGTGGAAATGGACAATGTTGGTAAGAGGCAAGACTGCAGTGCTCATTTGACAGCTCATCCATGTTGTCTTTTAAGTACTGGTCCATAATAATTTACAAAAATATAATAAAAACAAAAATTTTACCTAACTTTACCAAAATAATTTACCAAATAGATAAACACAGTGCCAGGAAAATCTTGAATTGCTGTCTGTTTCAACTGATGTGTATGAAATGAAGGCACTTAGCACATAAACAGTTGAATGTGCTAATACTAAGGCTTATTTAGTAGTTCTTTGTGTATTTGGTTTTTTTTTTCCAATTCACAATTAGAACTGGGGTTAGCAACAGTCATTGTAAGGTTTTTCTAAGATTATCCTTGAGAACCATCGAGTATCGCCTCCAATGTTTTGATTCCCAACTCTGACTCCCAGCTTCTCCATTTTAAGTAACTTAAAATAGCCCAGACTCTCAAATTACTCTTGTCACTGTTGAACAGAGTGGCTACACATTACCTCAGGTTATTTTTCATTTAGCAACAGTGAAGTCTGCCACGCAGTATTTTTCTCAATATCTAACTGTATTTAATACTGGACCTTGAAAAAATAATAATACAGTTTATGTAGTCCACGTTAAGGAATTACCTGTGGAAGGACAGAAATTTATTCCTCATTGAAGATTCTGAGTGTCCAGTGATTATCTTAAAATCCCACAAGATTTAAGTGTCTTTATTCTATTCAAAATATCAGTGAGCTTTTTGGTTGTGATTATTGTTGGTGCTTTTTTTAGCTTTTTTATATATTTGGATAATTAATGATCCTTTGTCCTCCGAGCTTGCTTTTTGGTGATCTCGCAGCCTCAAGACCTTATCAGTTAAAAATATATGTTAAAAGATTTTTTTATTACTGTTCAGGACCAGGGAATCATTAAAACTCCATCAGACTTGATTGTACTTCTACTTGGTTGTGGTATGCAATCTGCTCTTCCTATCTAGGCCATGTAAATTTACTGCTATTAGAAACAGGAAAAACTATGTAGGTTGCTTTAAACTCTGGGGAAAAAAAAAAATTAAATGTGATTTTTTACTTAAATGTTTGCCTTTTTCGGACTGTCTTTCTGTCTTCTGTCACTTCTGGTAGTTCCAAAAGCAAGTACACAACAAGCAAAGAACTTGAAGCCATTTAAGGAATCAGACTATACTTGATTCTCTACAGATCCTAGTTTCAGATGGAAGATTTCATCTTGTAATTTGAAGGTTTTAGTAATTCCTCTGAAACCTAGCCATTTAGATGCTGAGACTGACAGCTTAATATCTGTGTGTAGATTAGAAACTCAAATTACTTTAGTATTCTTTTAAAGATCATCCTGTATGCATTCAAAAGCTTTTAAAATGCTGTGTTTATCAAAGGTTTGCCTACATTGTCTCACAGTGTTTTGTTTAGAATTCTTTGTGTGGCAATAGATATAATACCAAAGACAGCAAAATTAATACTTTATCTTAAAAGATCAACATGTTAGATCCAACTCTAAATATAGGATCTTTCATGTAATTTTTTCTTCTTTTATATTGATCTTTTTCATGGGATATCTTTTGACTCATGTCCTAGGTATACCTTAATCTTTGGAGAAGTTCTCCAGTTCTTATTTACGTATGTTTGTTTATATGGGCTCCTATTTATTTACATGTATTAATTATTTTTCATTGCAGTGTAGCTCATAGGAAACTCAGCTGAGGATTAGCACTCTTCTATAGCATATGCTATAGGAAAAAAAAAATGCAATTTGCCCTCATTGTTTACATGATAGGCAGCATTCACTCCCATAAATACTGCATATTGGAAAAACACTTTTATTTTGTTTGCAGGTACTTGGCTTTTGGCATCCTGGGGTACCACAGAGATGAGTTATGGCATGAGACTGAGATTCAGAGATGTCAGATGTGACTATGAGGATGATGGCTCGTTTGATGTTGTGGATTTCACAAACACCAAGACTGATAAAAAGGCTCTTTCCAGCTCAGTTGAAGAAGACATGGGAGGAGAAGCAGAGGAAGATGATTCGGAATATCAGGATATGCTAGCTTCTTTTTACTCCATCCGAAGCTTAAGAAATCCAGGAGAAACTGGAGAAACACAAAACCTTACGGCACTGGCCTGGAGACAGTATGAAGACACTGATACTGCAAGTTCTAAGGTGGCTGTTGACTCAGATCTGACAGTTACAGATGGTAGTGAATTGACAGAGTTCTTTGAAACTCATACTGCCCCTCCTCTCCATGTTGAGGTTGAAACATTCCAGTCAAATTATACATCGGTCACAGCAGATGTGTACTTACTTTTAGCTAGCACAAGTGATGGAAAGCCTGACTTAATATTTGAGAATAGAAACCAAAGTGATTATGCAGTAGATCATGGTAATTTGTCTGGAGGTGAAAGCTTGCTGAGCAATGGAGAAGCCCATGTGAAAGCTGGAGGAGAGCCTCTGACTGATGGAAAGGACAGTAATTTTTTTACTGAAGAACGTCAAGAAGAAAGCACAGGGAAAGGAAATAACAGCATTAATAGTAAAAGGAAAAAGCGAAGCTCAGTGGCCATTAAATTTTACTCTGTTCAAAAGATGAAAGCCCTTCTGAATTATGTAAGAAATAAAAATATCTCATCTTCTGACAAGACAAATGCACCTAATTCCATACAGCATACAGCAGACACATCCAGCACGGCCACAGTGGGAGATGGCCAGCATCTGGGTGATTATGATGATGATGATCTGGAAGGGGAAGAAACTAAGAGGGGAAATACCATGCATGCAGGTAATTTGACACTTGAGTTGGAAGCCACTATAGAAGAAAATGAGTCTAATGCGTCCAACCTGTCTCAACTTGAGCTATCCAAAAATAAACAAAAAGATTCTTTTTCTTCAGATCATACACTGGGCAGTGTAAGACCTAATTCAAGCCCTGCATTAGCGAAGAACTTTCTGGAGGCATCGTTGCCCAGGACTGTTAAGTATTTATCTAAAATGACAGATGAGGAATGGAATTTGGTGTCTGCAAAGGGGAGTGAGAGACTGGAGGCAAATTTAGACAAATCTGCTAGTGGTAAATTGAATTATGGAGGCAGAAATGGTACACTATTCCTAAATAAGAAGCATATGAAGAAGGATGAAGGATTCTTACATCTAATGGGAGAAAAACGTAAAGGCAACCGCATACACTCACCTGTGAAAAGAAAGGAGGGGAACAAGAACGATACTTTGAGTGCATCTGGAACCTTCATCAAGATCCGAAGGAAAAAAAAAGAATACCCAAAAACTACTCAATTTTTGAACCCAAGGAGTAAAAAGCCCCAGAAATTCACCAAACCTACTGAAGAGTTTGGCCGCACATTGTTTGCAGGTGAGGCCAACCACGTAACGCTGCCGTGTTGCACTAACACCACAGAGTCACCCAGTAAGTCCAACCATGGAGAACTGGCAGCTTATACACAGCAGCTTAAGCCATCCATCGTCATTGGGCTTCCCCATGGAAATGGAAACTATGAATACCCTTCAGGAGAATATTACAGTGAGAATACATCAGTTGATGAATATGAATACTATTATGTGAGCTTTGATGACCCATACATGACTGATCCAAAACTGAATGTCAATGAACGGCGTAACCCAGACAACATTGCGGAGCATTATCTGCGTAGCAGAGGCAATGAGAGGAGATACTACATTGCAGCTAAGGAAGTCTGCTGGAACTATGCAGGATTTAAAAAAAGGTTGGGCTAAATATTTTACTTTTATTTTGCTCAGAATTGACACTAACAAAGTGTTGATTCGCATGCTGATGAATTTAAGAGCATCTTCAGATACTCTTATGTGTACAGATACCTGTGGTGTGATTTCAACATTTCAGTTATGGATTTCTAAGAATTTTCCTTGGGAGGCTGGAAACCCCTTAGAATGTCATTATAGATAAGAATAATGCAACTAAGAGCACTTTAAAGAAAAAGAATGATCTTTTGTAGTCTCACTAAAAACAGTCTTTAAAATAAGTGTGGAAAAAAACCTGTCATTAACTTCCATTTAGTTTTGTTGTGCTTGAATGACCTGTTTTACATCCTCCTTGAGATCTTAGATTTTGTAGTAAAGACTGGACAAAGAAACCTCTTTGTATAAAGGCTTCCCTGATATTAAATGGGGGATCTAATACAGAAAGGTTGTTCTTACAGGCAGAATTGCACAATTTCTAACACTAACAAGAGGCAGTGTTTTGGTTCTCTGTTACAAAATTAGATAACAGCACTTAGGAGGCTGTAGCAGTGCAAAGTGCTTAATTATACAGATGATGAAGAGTGTCTTACATTAAAAGTGGAAATACAGCTGGATGAATTATTGCAGTGTTGTTCCTAGTGTTTAGAGGAATCACAAAGCAATAGGATCGCAAACGCTAACTCTGAGGATTTTTGTTATATTTTTGACATCATCTCCATGCTATAACAAAAAAGTATATGACTCATGAGAGACTCCATACTAAAAATTATCTTGATTCAACCAAAGGAAAATCACTACTTACGCTACAATGTGTAGAATTCCTAGTTGTTTTTCATCCAAAAGCTGAACTTTGTGGTTCTTGAAGATGACCAACCACTACTAAAGTTTTCATCAGTCACTACAGAAAATTGAGCTCTGAAATATCTAACTTTTCAGGCTGGATTTACAATTTATTTGAATGAATTCCTAGTGCTTTTATTTAAAATCTAAATAACGCTTCAAGTGCTTAAGAGCTAATTTGTTCTTACCATCTCTATTTGTACAAAGTGCAGGTGCAGGAGGATGTAAAACATGTTTCTGTTAGTGTTCTGGAAAAGGTATATCTGTGAAGGAGTGGGGTATAGGTAGTTAGCATGCTACATTGTGAGCTAAGCTCCATTTTAGCTAATGGTAATGGCTTATTAAGACAAACTGTAGAACTAGAAGTGTGTTAACAATGTAAGTCATGATTTTCAGAATTGTCTGACATTTCTGTGTTTATTCTTTACATTCTGAAATGTTTCTGTTGTCGATTACTAGGCTTCGTTAGGGATATTTCCAATCACTGTGTTTTCTTTGGGGGGTTTCCTTTCAGTACCATGATGTATGACAAAATCTGTAAAGATGGCAGTACAAAAAAGGTGATTTTTCAAAGGTACACAGACAGTACCTTTACGATTCTTCAGGATGAAGGCGAATATGAAGAACATCTTGGCATCCTGGGACCAGTTATCCGGGCTGAAGTAAATGATGTAATCCTAGTAAGTCACTGTTTTTTTAGTATGTGTACAAGATAAGATTTTTACAGCGATCTTACAGTGTGACACTTAATGGGTCTAAAAATGCCACAGATTGTAAAAAGTGATAGAGGAAACACATTTCACAAGCTCGAAATTGCACAGCGGACAGAAAAGCACAGTGATGTGTTGTTTCATTGAAGGAGTTTGTCTTTTTCTATCATATTCACAGCAAAATCACTTCTGTTTTTCTTTCTTGAATTTCCCACCATTAAATATCAGTTTAAAAAGTTAGATTTATGTTCAGCGTTTAAAAAGTTTTCTTAAACCAAAACTGCACTGAAAGTATTATTATTATTATTATTATTTTGAAAATGGATCATATTTTTTAAAAGAATTGAGAGAATTGGTATTCAAGATGAAAATATACGAAAATGTATGTCCAAAACCTCTCTTTTCTTCTGAAAACTTTTGATCTAAGTGGATTGATTAGTAGTAAGACAAATAAGAATGGAGAGGAAATGTATCTCCGGTCACCCAGGAGTATGTTTCCATAAGGAAGCATGCTGATGTAGAGCTTCTCTGCTTTCTTCACCCTTCTCCAACTGTGTCTGACACATGATCTAATGTTACTGTTTGGTTATCTTATGTTTGGCTGCATGGTCATAATAAAGGGCATAAGTAGAAGCTCCCTATCTCACTGCTTGCTGTAAATAAGCATTCCCAGGAGTGAAGAGGAGCAGCAGGAGCCTGGGCCCAGTAGAAAGCAGGGAGATGGGCTCACGTTTCCTGACGTTTAATTATAAACCTCCATTGAAGAGTATGACACTGCATGGAGCTCTCAAAAGCTATCCTTACCACCTTTGCTGTTGATAGCATGGCCTGTGGTCATTATACAAATGTTGTCCCTGGTTCGAGGTTATTAGAAGGTACTACAAAGGGACTTTGTTTTAGACCCAAACTTGCTCAAGAGATTTTTTTTTTCTTCTTTTTCTAGGTTCATTTTAAGAATTTGGCATCCAGACCGTATTCCCTCCATGCCCATGGACTTTTTTATGAAAAGTCCTCTGAGGGAAGCACTTACGATGATGAGTCTAGTGACTGGTTTAAGGAAGATGATAAAGTTCAGCCAAATAGCAGCTATATATATGTATGGTATGCAAACAAGCGATCAGGACCACTGCAACCAGGAGCAGCTTGTCGGTCCTGGGTCTATTACTCTGATGTAAATCTGGTAAGGAAATCAAAGTAGAATTGATAGTATTGCTGCTGTTTATTACATAATCATAGAGGTGTGAAGGGATCTCTTGTTATTATCTATTCCTACATCCCCTTCCCTGCTCTGGTAGGATCAACTAGAGCAAGTCCAGGACCACGCTGAGTCAGATTTTGAATTGAGAGTGACATTATTGTACAGATGTGAAAGTGGAAGGTGCTGAACACTTTTTAGATATCTGTCCTGACTTTTGGATGTTCCCACATGAAATTTCATCTCTTATATTCAGTTAAAAGAGGATATTAACTGTTGATTTAATTCAGATTAGGAAGCACTAGTAAATTGAGGTGACTGAAAATAAACTGGAAGTTCAGGTCCCTTCTGTTACATTTTTAGGGCCTTATGCATTTCCAAAGAATGTTTTTGATATCTTTGAAGAAATCCATTCTTATGTTTAATATGGGTTTACTGCTCTGTAGGAGAAAGATACACACTCGGGTTTGATTGGGCCAATACTGATCTGTGAAAAAGGAACCTTCAGTGCATCAAACAACAACAGAACAAACACCCGAGACTTTTTCTTGCTTTTTATGGTCTTTGATGAAGAAAAAAGCTGGTACTTCGACAAACACTCTAGAAAACCTTGTACTGAGAACTCCCAAGAAATGCAACAATGCCACAAATTCTATGGTACTTATTTTCTTTTCTCAAGTATTTATTGAAATGGAGGGAAAGGTGTTGTGGGAGTTATCTCAGTTCACTCTGCTCGTGAACAAATGTAATTCCTGCATGTTAATTATTTTTTCATGTCATTGTTCTCCATTGTACACATAATAGTCATAGTTTTATGAGCAAAGATTAGCATTGACTGGAAAACTGTTGTTAAAATGCAGAAAGGATATTGACCTGAAACTTTCAAAAGGCTTTTCAATTTCAACAAAGATACAAAAACCAACCAAACAAACAAAAGAACATCCCAAAAAAACTAACCCACTTTTTCCAGTAAGAGTCTAATACTCTGGAAAAGTAAATCTTTCTGCAAGAAATATAAAAATACAATAATATTTTGGCAAATCAACTAGTTCTATTGAAAGAATTTTAAGCAGTTTTAGGACTTCATGTACTTCTGTCTGGATATAGAGATTTTATTATTTTAGTATTTATTTATTTATTATTTTATTTTATAGAGATTTTATTTATGTAGAGTGGAGTAAGCAGCTAAGTGTTGAGAGGTAATCTTTTGTTCTATTTTGAAATAATAGCCATTTTCTGTGATAATCTATCCAGTATGTGCGCTGTCTTGAAGAATCTGATATTTGTGCACCACGAATCTTATAAGTAATCATACTTGAAAATGGCATATTGAGAAGTAGAATATGCTTTTTGAAAGTATGTTTTCTAAAATCATTTATTAATCAAAGGTATCAGATGTGACAGAATGCCCCCTTATTCTCCTACCTAACGGACTGCAAGCAAACTGTGCTTGAATCTTCTGGTGAGATCCCTGGTTTGCCTGAGTGGATGGTACATAGATTGTAGTGTGTACCATTTTAGACTGGAAAAAGTGATGTTTCTTCCTGAGTATACTAATTATTGCAATAAATACTTTACTAAATATTTGATTTATTTTAATAACTACTTTCTAGCATTTTTGAAGATCCGTTTTGTGAAGAGTTAACCATTCCAGCAATGTTTTTTTCTTTTCAGCCATTAATGGAATTACCTACAATTTGCAAGGCCTGAGGATGTATGAAGGTGACCTCGTCCGATGGCATTTGCTAAATATGGGAGAGACAAAAGACATTCATGTTGTTCATTTTCATGGACAGACATTTGTAGAACAACTAGAGCCTAAGTATCAGCTTGGTACATACACACTCCTTCCAGGTAAGTATTGGAATAAATTCTAAGGGTTGATTAGTACAGTCATACCAATGTAAATGTGAACAGAAATTGGCTTTGGGCTCAGGGAGAAAGAATTTGAGAGCACTAACAGTTCAGTTGCCAGTAATGGCCAGCAGCTCATTGTTTTGCACTTCAACATTTTGTGAGGTGAGAAATGAAGGCATGAGAGACATGAGTAAAGTTACAGACAAAACGTGTTTTGGCAAATGTCTTCCTCTCAGATGAGTAGAGATGTATATGGAAAATAAATATTAGTATGGTCTACGGTATTACCTTCTGTTTGTGTTTCCTTGCCACTCACTAGGTATGTGACTGTTGAGTGGGTTTTTCTCCTTCGTGTCTTTGTTTTCCTCTGTACAAAGTAGTTCATAGATTGGATTTGGCTTTATAAGGTGCTTAACAGTAAAGAAGGTAAAGGAATTCCATAGGATCATGCCTGCCACAAATTCCTCATGAAATTAAGAATGTACAATAACACAGCTGTCCTGTTCATATGTTCCCACATGTATAAATGCCACCGGAGTCCCATCAGTACTTGCTGGGAATTCCTATTGGTATCTGGCTTGTGAGCATTTATTTCTACAAAGATGAGTATGATGGAGAAAAAAACAGAACAGATGTTAGCCCTGGGAGAATACTTACATTCAGAGAGAAATTAAGCTAAAAACACTCTTTAGGCCACAGAACATACTCCTCTGCCCATTACTGTCAGCACTGTGAGTCTGGAATAACAGCACCTACAAAGACTGCATTGACAGCTATGCATGTTTTTCTTGTTGTTGTTGAAGTGATAAAAATAATGTGATTGGCTTTGAATGATAGGCTGTTATTTCAGTGAACAAATCATGTAATGTTCATTGTTTAAGCCTTTTAAGGTAATATTTTTCCCTATGGCATCTCTGTATGTTTTTGTTTAAATGGGAACCAGTGTTGCTGTGTGAAGCAATGAAGCATGTGTTGTGTTTTCTTAAAAATATCAAAATTAAAAAAAAAAAGTCATGCAAACAGCCTAAAAGGTCTGCTTCCTACTCAATCCCTGGCATTCCTGAGGTATGCAAAAAGTGAAGAAAGGGCCTGTACGTGTGAGTGTCCTTCATCTAGTTTGCTTTTCTTTACATCCATCCTGTACATTACTTGAATAACACATCGGGGGAGCAAAAGTAAGGACAAAATCAACAGTCCTACATTATGTAAAAAACTTAGTGTTGTTCATTCAATGGATCAGCAGCATCTGCTATGTGCTGATGTCTTTTGTTACATGCAGTCATCCACGGTTTTCTAGCTTGCAGCAGCAGAAAAGAAAATTTTGGTCTGCTCTCTTAATTCTCTGTTTTCAGATTGAACTTGTTTGTTAAGGAGAAAAAAAAAAGGAAAAAAAGATTGGCACAGTGGATTGAGTTCTGCTTTCTCTGCTACGTTTAGCATAGAGAAATTTTTCTGAATTGAGACATAGTATGATCTCTAGTTTAACATTCAGCCTAGCTAACATCAACCTTATGATAATGCTAACACTTCTGATGTGTTTTTTTACTCCATTTTTTAAAGGCTCATTTCAGACAGTTGAAATGAAACCACAGACACCTGGCTGGTGGCTTTTAGACACTGAAGTGGGGGAGTATCAGCAAGCTGGAATGCAGGCTTCCTATTTGATTCTGGAGAAAGGTACTGAATTAAGGTATTTTTTGGCCAGGGGAATCAAGCTATAAAGTCATCTCTGTCCTTTCAGAGTTACTGACAATAAATTTGGGAGAAAAAGGTCAAGGAAGGGGTGGAATGATTACTCTAAGTTTATTCTAAAAGAAAAAATGTTCAGCCTTTAGCATACTAGCTTTGAAATCATTGTTTTTCTCACAGTGACCATTAGATTAATTGATTGAAAGAAACTGCAGAGATTTATGTGTTCTTCTCTGGGAAAAGGGTGGTGAAGTTGAAGTGTTATTCAGAATTGCTCTGAGCAAAGCCATCTTAGAATATTCCATAAGGATATATATTGGAGCTAGACCTTCCTTTTAACAACAAACTTACTGTGCTCTCTCCAGAGTGCAGGATTCCTATGGGTATGGCAAGTGGAGTTATACTTGATTCGCAAATCAACGCTTCACATCACATAGGTGAGTTAATAGTTGAAAAGGTCTGAGCACGATACTGAATACCACCAGTGAAGTGCTGCAGTTCCATTTTTTTTATTTTTTTTATTTTTTTACTGATTGATCTAACAAGCTCAATTCAATAATGAAGCTTCTGTCAGGTTAAAAAGCTCTCCAGTTCTTCAGAGACTATGAACTGTACTATATAGCCCTCATCACTGAATTCAGACACTCTCATGGGTCTTCTGTCAGCACTATAAGCCTGAGAGCCAAGCAGTCCTATGTCAGTGGCCTGCTGGATGACTTGGAACAAATCTGGCTTCATTTGTTTATCCTCTGGGCTGCGTGTTTGTAAATCAACATGAAGTGTTCTAAAAGCTTTTGGACGTTGCATGTGATATGAGCTGTCAAAGTGCAAAGTGCATTTGTATGGAGATATTTGGGAAACTGACATCTGGAATGATAACAGTCATTATTTAGCAAGCTTATTTCTGATATGAAAACGGTATCATTTTCTTGATAAATTGTTAGGACTTTACATAGACAGTGACAAATGAAGGTGTACATAGGTCGCACAAACTTTTTCTCCTTTTCCTCTCATTTTATTTCTTTTTCCCAAGACAGATTAATAAGGGAAAAAGTACTCCACTTTTTAAGCATATCTCGCATATCTCCTTAAATTCTTTATTCATATATATATATATGGATATATATGGATATTTTTTTTCTTTAGACTACTGGGAACCTAAACTAGCCCGATTAAACAATTCTGGAACATACAATGCTTGGAGTACAACAATGAGAGATGATCTCCCTTGGATTCAGGTATCATACAATGTGTGCTTAGCCATCACTGTGTCTGGGTGTGACCATAAAATCCTGTGTTGTGATTTTCTTGCAGCTTATATTAGAAAATCAAGCAGTTCTTCTTGCAGAGAAAACTGCTGCAGAAAACAGAAGATGCAGCAACTTTGTTTAGACATGCCATAAATTGCCTACATCTCCTGGAGTTAACCCAGTCTGTAGTGCCATTGAGGTTCAGTGGCTCAGCAGTCACAATTTAGATTGAAACCATTTTGTCACCAAATGAAGTCATTCTCTCCTCTACCTTTTTTTCTCTGTCTTCCTAATGGTACATATTTATTTGTATGTACATTTCTTGGGTGATCCTTTAAAGTGTAATACTATCAAGTATTGCTTCAGATACTTTTGGAGAGTATTTATTTTTATTGGATGTTTCTATGTCCACCTTGACATATCACAGGTGAATTAAGCTTATGTAATTATGGTTTCAAACACTGTATTCTTCAGTTACCTCACTTCCATGTTTTTCTTCTACCCAATCACTTTTGCACCAGATGTTCAAAAGGAAGCTGTTCACAAGCTGTTGGCTTGTTAACATTTGACATGCTAACAGGTTAGTGGAGGTGAACTTGAGGAGCTGTAAGAAATGTTAAGAGAAAGAATTTCATAAGTGCTATCGTAATGACAAGCTGAAGTTTTTGCAAGAGGTCACGCAGAGATGTGGATGGAAGGCATATCCCAGATAATTAGTTCCACTGCTGATAGGAGCATCTTGCTAATTTGTTTTTATGTCCTAAGTGTTTGGATCCCATAATCAGAAGGAATAGGGTGTCTTTCTATCTCTTCAGAATTAAATATCCTTTTTCTCAGCCTGGATATCCAAAACAAGACACAGCTTATGAAAATGTGAGCCTTGAATTTCTCTGCGCTACTTTTGCCTATCTGAAAAACAGAGAGAGAGCACAGATATTTTTGAAGTGTGGTTATAGTGCTCTGGAGAGCACTGGTAAAATGACCTCTGAAGTAAATACACATATGAAAGTAGAAACAGTATTCATTTGGGCTCCGGCAGCTGTTTGTATTCCTCCTGAGGGTGTTGCATTGTGGGTACCAAAATGCAGGGCTCAGAGTTACTTTGTATATGACAAAGAACACGTCTTATTTCATTGTGCAATTCTGACTTTATTTTTCTGTTTCTAGGTGGACTTTCAGAGACAAGTTATATTAACTGGAATACAGACTCAGGGTGCCAGGCATTTTTTAAAGGCTTTCTACATCCAGAAGTTCTTCATTGTTTACAGCAAAGACAAACGAAAGTGGAACACTTTCAGAGGAGACAGCTCACCAGCAGAAAAGGTTTGTGCATGCAATAGGGATTGCAACAACCAAGGTAACCTCGTTGGATGAGGCAGTGAGTTGAAAACTTTATTTTACATTAGAGATAATGGAGGAATCTGTGGTCTTCAAAGACGTGAATAATACAGCTTGAAACCTCAAAGAGCATTTATCAATCAAATTCAATCCAGAAGACAAACTGTAAGATAAACCTCTTAGACTGGGATTTAGATTGTACACGTGACCTTTTCTGTAGAGTCTGGCTTTCTCACAAGCATCTCTTCCTACTTTTATTTCCTAAGCCCACATCAACTTTTTGAAGCAAGCTGGAAGATTAATCAAAAAGTAGACTCAGTTCATTTGGAACCAGATCCTTCTTCCTGTCACAACTGTTGAATTTTAAACCATCTGAATTGCCTGTAGTAAGCACGTGTAACAAGTTTGGCTGTACCCTGCAAGAGGCTCCTTTTATATCCCAACACTCCAGCCCTACCAAATATAGCTTTCTGTGGTAGAACTCCCAAATCGAAGAACTTTCTCTTACCTTTCCTTTTGCCTCTTTTCCAGCAGTTTTATGTAGTGCATAGCAGTGGGTTGCTTATTTGAACTGAGACCTTTAGATGCTTCCAAATGTGCTAAGATGGGACCATGAAATAATACAAGCTGCCCTGCTGTATAAGATGCTCTATCATGGTGGTTAGGGCTAATGGCAAAAAAAAAAACCAAAAAACTTCCATAACAGAGCAGGCTTTCAGCATCCAAGCTTGTGTTTGCATTAAATTAACTATATGTAGGTATTTTTTTAATAGATTTTTGAAGGCAATTCTGATGCCTATGATATAAAAGAGAACATCATTGACCCCCCTATTATTGCAAGATATATCAGAGTCTACCCAACACAGGCCTACAATGAACCTACTCTTCGCATGGAGCTCCTTGGCTGTGAAGTAGATGGTAAGCATGGCTCATGTGCTGTTGCTTCCTTTCTGGCTAATTTTTGAACTTGTATATTAAATGAAGCTAAAATTGTGGGTGTTCTCTGTTCCAGCTTTGTCACTTAGACTATGGCTACTTGGTTTAACATAGCACTTCTCTTAACAGGTTGCTCTTTGCCACTTGGAATGGAAAATGGAGAGATCAAGAATACTCAGATAACAGCCTCATCTGTTAAGACATCCTGGTTTAGCACGTGGGAGCCTTCCCTTGCTCGTCTCAATCGGAAAGGAAAAGTAAATGCCTGGCGAGCCAAGGTAACAAGTGAAAAAGAAGGATAAGAGCAGGACAGCTACTGCTAGTAAATTTATACTCTGTGCTCTTGTGCTTCTTAAACACTGTGCCCAGTACCTAACTGGATAGGTTACCTCACAACTCTTTAACAATCTTGTGAGAAGAAGCCCTTTCAACTCTCACTAGAAAACTTGTTAAACTTTTGGCAGCAGCAATGAAATCATATTTTGGAGAGATTGATGGTGTCCTCTGATCCACAGTCCACAGCATATTTCTGCGGGGAAGTATCTCTTAATTTTGGAATTTGAGCACAAGTTATTTGGCTTCATGGGGCTAAAGGACTGAACTGGATGATAGGCAGTACAGCATAATGGATCTGAGGCTGCAGATTATGTTGTTTACTTTGCCCTGTTCTACTGTGTGACCTTGAGCAGGGCAGGTGAACTGCATCTGTGAAATGGAACTGCATTCATTTATGAAAGACCTTCAGAATCACTGGAAACAAGCATTTTCTAGAAGTGTTTGGTAACAGTACTACATACCAAGTACTTTGAAATCTTCTGGAAGCTGCTGTATATATTGCATTTTAACATTGGAGATAAATCTATGTTACTGTGGTGAGTTGATTTCAGCTTTCTGCCTGGTTCACACCAACTCACTCTCTCAACCTCTCTTCCCACACCTCCACCCCAGCAGAATGGGGAGAAAAAGCTATGAAAAAATTCATGGATTGAGATAAGGGCAGAAAGATTGACTCTCCTGCCTCTTCCTTGCCAAGCAGTACTTGGTGACTGTAGTCAGTGCACAAGCTTTCTCTTTGCTGCTTCTTCCCCTGCTCCAGCATGGGTCCTTAACATGAGGTGTAGTCCTTTGAGAGTAGACTGCTTCAATGTAGGTTTGCCAGAAGCTTTAGTTCCTGCTGGATGACCTGCTCTAGTGTGGGCACCTCTTCATGGGCTGTTGTTCCTGCTAGCAGCTTTCTCATATGTAGGCTCTCTGAGGGGATGTCCACCTGTTGCAGTGTGGGTGTCTGCTCTGGAACAGCACATGTCAGACTGCAGGGGACTGCCTGCTTCACCATGGTCTTCTCCATGGGCTGCAGTGGAATTTCTTCCTCTGCTTTTTCACTAATTTGAGTGTCTGCAAAGTTGCTTGTCTCATGTTTTTCTTATCCGTCTCTTTTGGAACTGCTGCAGATTTTTTATCCTTTCTCAAATATGGTATCACAGAGACACAATCAGCATTGCTCATTGGCTTAGCTTTGGTCAGCAGTGGGTCCAGCTGGAAGATGAAGCAGTCAGTTCCTCATCTCATGGAAATCCCCCCCTGCAGTTCTCCCATTACCAAAACCTTGTCACATATGCCTAATAGTTATTGTTCATTACATATTGAAAAATAACGTGAAAAACTTAAGATGCCACATACCCCACCTGCAATGAAGATGTTAATTGTAGTGGCCACAAACTGTGCTTTTAACATTTGTTTTAGCTTTACTGTTCTTTTCCTCTTCGTAGTGTTGATACAATCTTAACTACATAGGTTGCTCTGAGAGTAATACATCCTATTTATTGTCATGGAAACCACAACAGATACTAAGAGCACAATAACACTATTTATATAGAGCGAATTCTCAGCTGCAAAACACTTTTTCATTGTAGTCACTGCCATTAGCTGTGCATTTTTGACAGTGATGAACTGCATGCCACAGCTGTAAAAATCTGCACTGTCAGAGGTAACCCACTGTCACTTTCCAGATGGAGGAATTCAGTTACACACCTTTGCTTCATCTGCACTCCCACATCAAGCTCCATTTTGTCAGTCTGCCCCTCTGCTGCCATCTGTCTCATGGCAACAACATGTAAGGGAATGCTGGGGAGAAGGTTCAACCTCTGCTGACACACCACCAACATCCACCTCTGACATGGGCCAACATAATAAAATAGGAGGCATTACTTTCAGAGCAGGTCTCATATACTTAAAACGGGAATTTTTATTTAATCAAATAAAGAGGTAGACATATTTCCTAACGGGCAACCCTTTTTATCAATTACAGTCAAACAACAACGAACAGTGGCTGCAAATTGATCTCCTCACAATTAAGAAGATAACTGCTATTGCTACCCAGGGGGTCAAGTCTGTATCAACTGAAAACTTTGTGAAAACCTATGTTATTCTCTACAGCAACCAAGGCTCAGAGTGGAAATCCTATACAGAGGGTTCAAGCTCAGTGGCAAAGGTATCATCTTCAGCTCAGACAATACTGTCATTGCTTGCTTTTAGATTCTCAATGCAGTCAGGGCCCAAAGGCAGAGCACTCAGACAAAAAGATAACTTTCACAGGACTTTAGAATGTTAGGGAGCTGAGGTTAGTAAGATAACTTTCATAGTATCAGTCTGATTTTTCACAGTACTTTGTAGTAATAAAAGGGAAGAACACCAAGCCCGTAGAGAATGCAGTCAATGTTGTGATAAAAGGAACTGATGCTATTTGTGAAGAAGGACATTTCATTTGAATGAACAAGGCCATTTAATCTTGATGAAAATAGGATTTGCAAAGGCCTCTTACCAACTTTTTTTTTTTTGCCTTTATTCTGTGATTTAAATCAATGAGCAGTTACGTGTAATGGAGCTGGTGAGCTCTGAATATCCAAAAGCAGGTGAAATACTTCATTCCCTGTATCACTTTACACCAACCTGGCCCACAAGGGCAGGTGGAGGTAAAATGAGGGAAGATTGTTTTAATAATCCATTCACATTAGAATGGAACCTTTTGTGATGTGAACAGACACAGAGGTGGTTCAGATGCTGCTGTCCTGAAATAGCTTCAACACAGCATTTCACGAGGAAACTGCATTTTGCATAAAGTCAGCTCTGAGCCAGTCCACCTGCTCTAGGCAGCTGATGCAATGGCTTAGAACCACTTCTAAAAGAAAAGGAAGCAGCCTGTTTTAATGTGCTGTCTCTTACCTAATTGTGTGTTCTATATTTGCAGGTTTTCTCTGGTAATGAAAACAGCAGTGGGCACATCAAGCATTTCTTCAACCCACCTATCCTGTCCAGATTTATCCGCATTGTTCCAAAATCATGGTATAATGGTATTGCCCTTCGGGTGGAACTCTTTGGCTGTGATTTTGGTGGGGAGCTGACTGCAAAAAAGATCTGACAAGTCTGGGAGCTCTTAACCTTTCTGCAGTCATCACACAGAGCAACTTCTTAAAAAAACAAAACCCCCCAAACTCTTAAAGTGATCATACGTAATAGTTCAGATGTTTGCTTCATCATAGGACCTAATGAATTGCCAATGGGAACCAAGCAATAGCTCTTTGACAGGCATTCCATTCCTATAAATACAAACTTCAGAAAGAAGTTTCTTTCCTCTGGAAATAAATAACAGTCCCTTCTATTTTATGTATCACTTCTTCATCTTAACAAGTAGATTGTCTCGCTTTGTGCTTAGTTTTGTATATTAAAATATTTGCAGTACTCCTGCAGTAGATTGGAATAATATAAAGCTACCTACAGGTGGGCATTCTCCATGCATAGGGCTGATAAGGAAAACCAGTGCAGACATGGAGCTGTCATGCTGCATTCCAGCAGTGCCTCCATAAGAAATTACTGTAGAGGATGACTTTGCCTCCACATCTCTTTCATCTATGCTCTGACAAAAATATAAAGCAACCCAGCACTGAAGCGTATGTATCTTCCCTTCTTTGAGAATGTGGGTTCACATTATTGATTTTGTTCTTACACAGCAAGCACACAGGAAACACTGTGGATTTTAGATAACGTTTTATCTTCAATGCCCAAGCAAGGGGAGGGATAGCCAGCAATATCTCTCATCTAAAAATGAGAATGGAAGTGATTTAACTGAGAGGATTGTTTATGGAATGAATCCAAGAGAGAATTCAGAATTTCTGACTTTGAGTCCCTTCTGAACTTTTAGACCAGAGGGAGGAAATGTGAAGTTCGCTGGAATAGGAAAGCATTGAGAACACAAGATGGTAAAGGCAGAGGAGGATTAAATAAAACTGAGTAATAAACACCTGCATCTTATTTATCATTTAGCCCTGACAGTGTTTTCACTAGTAGAGCTACTCTTACGCATAGTGTACATGGATTTCTCACAAGATGGTGAGATCTAGCAACAACACCTATATAGTCCATGAACTCATTGTTCCAGCAGAGATTTAGCCAAGCTTTCAGTAGCATCATTGGATTCTGTCCTGCAAATTAATTGCATTTACCACATGGTTTCCTTGAGAAGTGTGGAATTTTTGAGGTAGTTTTTGAGCCTTGTATGTAGTTATCCAACTTCAATAATTTTTCAATTATTGTATCTTAAAATGTGTTTCAAAATAAAGATGTAGAGCAGGCGCATAAATTAATTTTTTGTTTTCCTTTTAACTGTCAAAAGTTGTTGCCATTTTTCACTGAAAATACAGATAGTACTGTAGCACAAAAAGCATCAATATTTTAATTTGTATATTTGCCTTTACAGTAGTACATCTTAGGCAATAATTAATGAAATTTCCATCACAGAAGGAAAATTTTTTGCTGAATAGGAAATTTCAGTGCTAATTAGAATTAACTTCAAACTGCGAAACACTGAATTCTGTTTATATTATGTATTAAGTTAGTATAACTCATCTTAAAAGATCAGTTTCTTCATATTTTGTGACAGTGCTTAATTTGTTTTCATTTGATACAACCACTGAATTGCAACATTCACTTTAAAGAATAGAATTTTAACTTTGAAGACACTTTTTACCCTAGAATACAAATAATAAAGCTTGCAAAGCTCTGCAGAACAAGAATTTTGTGTGATGAGTGCTAAACAATCTCTGTTTGGGGTCAACCTCTTCTCCCATCTAGCAGCAATAGGATGAGAAGCAATGTCCTTCAGTTGCACCAGGCTCAGGTTGGATATGAGGAAACATTCTTTTTCAGGAGGAGCGGTGAGGCAGTAGCACAGGCTGCCCAGGGATGTGGCAGAGTGACCATCCCTGGAGCTGTACAAGATGTACAGATGTAGATGTGACACTGATGGACATAGTTAGTGGGCATGGGCTGACAGTTGGACTGAGTAATCTTAGTGGTCTTTTCCAACCTTCATGATTGCAGTTTAAAGAAGCTTTAAAAACTGTTTTTAAAAGTTTTAAGTAAGTAATTATTTTATGTAAAGTTAGACAAGTGTAAGAGCAGGACTCCATATATCTGTGTTGGTTTTCCAAGTCAGGGGCTCTACTTCTTGCTAACAGATGAGACTCTGGTCAGTTTGAGCCAGCTGTCCTGGTTGTCCTCTCCCAACCCCCTGTGTACACCCAGCCTACAAGCTGGAAAAACAGAGTGGAAAAAATAGAAGACCTTGACACTGTACAAATGCTGCTCAGCAATAGCTAAACCGTTGTCAACATTGTTTTAGTCACAAATCCAAAACTCAGCACCATCCTTGAAGAAGATCAGCTCTGTCCCTGCCAGATTCAGTACAATTTCCACTCCTTATTCCATACCATTTTCATCAAACTTAGCTCTCACTCTATACAGTTCATTTTCAAGTTCCTCACTAACCACCACACCACATCTCATCTGTAATAGCAACAGGACCAATGCAATGAGAAGGTGTCACAAAGAAGGAAGTAAATGGAATGCTCACCTGTCTCTGAAGAGCAAGGCTTGCAAGAAAAGCCCCACAAAGGAGAGATCATCAACAAAAGATCCTTCCTTAGTGGCAGTCAGCCCTTAAATGAGGTCTAAGGGGAGTGAAGCCTGGCTCCACCCCTTCTGGTCACACAGGTGAATTACCTTCACGTGTGCTCCCAGGGCTGACGGGGTCTTTTCCCCAGGTGCTCAATGAATGGTTCAGGCCATGACTCAGAAGTTGCCATACATCATCTTTTGATGTATACACAGATATTATTCTCTTAGCCTATGGTTCACTCTTGAGAAATATCCAATGAGTTCATAGTCCATGACTGGGGTTCCGTTTGCTAAGGTTGTGCTGTGTTGAGTTACTGGAGTTCCAGCACGTCCAGCACAGAAGCAGTGCTCTCAGGCCATCTGCCAGTCTGGGTACATAGCCAGTGCACTTATCAAAATGTTCCTAGGCACAGCAAAGTAAGGTGATAAGTGCAGTAAACAGCAAAAGCCAAAAGCAGTCACTAACAAGCACTAGACTCTAATAAACATTAAGGCTCAGGACCCTACCTATTAACAGCTGAACAGCTCAAATAGCAATAAATCTTCTGGCATGCTGATCAAATCTGTCATTATCTCAAACCCCATTTTGGGCACCTAAAAGTGTGGGAGGGTGACTTCAGACAGCAGGGAAGCCCCCACCCATTTGCTTGCTCACTCCCTCTGTCAAAAGGGACAAAAGCAGGAAAAATTTGTGGATCGACATAAAGACAGTTTAATATGCAAAGCAAAGTAAGGAATTAATTCACTACTTCCCATTGGTGGGCAGAAATCCAGACACTTCCTAGAAACTAAGGCCATGACCTTGATGTCTCAAATGTCTCAAATGCCATGACCTTGAGTATCTTGCCTTCCTTGTGCCCTCACTCAGCTTTTTCAGCTGAGCGTGATGCCACGTAGCACAGAATGCCCCTGTGCTTAGTTTGCACCAGCTGCTGTGGTTGTGTCCTCTCAGGCTCTTACCTGCTGCTTGCTGCAAACCAGAATGGAAACAGAGAAGGCCTTGGCACTGTGCAAGCAGTACAGCAATAGCTGAAGCATCAGTACCTTGCTGATGTGATTTTAGTTGCAGATACAAAACAAAGCACCTGCGGGTTACTGTGAAGAAAATTAACTCCATCCTAGTAAGATAAATTACACAGAGTATTTCCATATGCAAACAGGGACAAATTCTTTCTGTTCACAGGAAGGGAGATGTAAAATCATGCCCGCATGGGATCTGTCAAACCAAACCAAAAGTAATCTGTGTTTAGTGAGCACTCAGGTGGATGAAAAACAGAGCTTTCATCACCTGTACGAAGTAGCAGCTTACAGTGAATCTGCCAAGGTTTTAGAAAACATATAGTCAAAATGGTCAGGTTTGCACCACCTTTTACACGCTGTGGAATAAATCCTACGTATGTTGAAATGAACAGCAAAATACTTAAGGGAAGCAAGAATTCCTGCAGCTCTCACAAAGCAGGGAATAAAGATATGCATCAGAACATGAAGCAAACAAGCTCTTTTGTACTAAGGTAGAAATGCTGCATCAGGGCTGGAAGTAGTCACATCTCATCAATAATGTTTCCATGCAGTCTGGGGGTGCCTTGCACTGCCCTCCTGTTCCAGCTTCCAGGAGGGCTTGGATGGCCCAAAGCATCTCCAGACATTGGTACGGGGATAGCAGCACACAAATCCCTGTGCTTTTCTCTCTAGATACCTCTAAGTGTTTCCTTTTGCTTTCCAGAGGCAGTGGCCATACTATGTCATGCAGAAATTGTGAAACAGCTTGTGGAAGTGAGGTGGACGTACATGTAAACACAGCTCAGCAGCTCTGAAGTAGTTCCTGAGGGCAGCACCGGAGTGGCTCTTCTTTCAACCTCAGACCTGTGAGCCCAGCATTCAGGCAGGTTTGTACAGACTGAAAAGTCTCAAGGCAATTCAGGCAGTAGAGCACCCTTCTTGCTTATAGGATAGATGAAGGCTCCATTTTTGCTGGCTCATTGCTGGCAGTTCTGTGCACTGCAAGGCACCAGGATTGCAGCTGAGCTAGCTCACCTCTGCCAAGGTGTCCCGCTGTTTGCCAAGTGGGTGGTTCCCTCCACAACACAGGCAGAGCAAGGCCTGGTGGGAATACATAGCTGCACATAATGCAGGGATCAGAGTCAAAGTGGATTGTCTATCTGTGTTCACTCTCCCATAAATCTCACAAGATGTGCATGAAAATAGATGCAAAGGTGAATCTGGACTTCGAGGCACTTCATGTATTAGGAATGTTACTGAGCATGCATGGCAAAAGTAAGTCATGACCACGTGAAAGTGACAAGAAAATGCTATGGAAAAAGCCTCAGGGGGTATATGGCAGATGTCCAGCCTTCAGCAGCACCCTGATAAGGCTGTGAGCACAGGGGGCTTAGTCAGAATTTCAGGATTCTGCCAAGGAGCAAAACAATGGATTGCAGCTTCATATGCAGTGACGTGCAGGAGGTACATTTCTGACAGGAAAAGATCTTTTGGAGGAATTCATGAAGGAGGAGAGTAAAGGTTGTGCACCTGCACACATATGTGTGAAGAAAGTCTGTTTATTGACATGTTAGAATCTATCACCACAGAAATGAGATGCAGCACTATCCTGGGGTGGCCAATTGCTGTTTCCCATTAGTGAGTCATTTGTTCCACTTAGTGAGCACTTCTTGCTCTCACTCCTTTATTTTGTTAAGTTTATTCATACTCATTGTATCTCATCCACCCAGTTTATCCACCCACACTTTCCTATCATTACTATGCCCCGTTCTCCACTTGTTTGTTACACCCAGTGTTTGCATTATGCTTTAATTACAATAACCTCCATCTTCTTGGAAGTTAGTGCAACACTTCCAAAATGGACTGTGGAATCGGGGTTCCTGGGAACGTCTGTGACACCATTCCTAATAGGAGAAATGCTGCGCTGAGTCCACTGTGACCTAGATATGTCTAAAGGCACAGGCTAATTCAGAATGGCCCACGTGCTTCTACATTTAATGAAAGCACTGGGTTTGTTCTAACTCTGCTTGATCCCCTGCTTGTTTTTTCAACATTCACCATGAAAATCTGCACACCAGTATCCCCATCTGTGGCAGACTTAAGTGACTTTTCACTTCTTTTACCTGCAGCTAATTGAAAAACATTCCAAAAATGTTCTGCCCAAAATAGAAATGCATATTGCTGTACAACATGATCCATCTTAGACTAAGGATTAATCTGATAACCTGTGCCAACGAATTCCTCAGTGATTTCCCATGCACAGCTTTCAGGACATGTGTGGCCTCCCAGTCTTGCTGAACACAAGATCAAGCAAGTATGAAACTTGGAGATAAGGAACACAGCGTTGGAGGAATGATGTGATCATTAAGGCACAAAGTAAGGGCAAAAAGCAGTGACATCTCCGAAAAATTAAAAATAAGATGGATTTGCATGGAACTACAGTGCTGAAATATCTTGGACTTCCAGACTGTGTTGCAGTAAAACAGAAGCAGAAAATATTTGTCATTGTTCCCTGCAATAGAGAAGGGCTGTTGCATTCTTTTTGTGAGAGAGCTTTTCTTGCAGCTCAAAGGCAATTGATGCAATTATAGCAAACAGTTACGGCAATGCTTGTTGACCCTCACTTCATTTTTCTAAAGAACAAAATTGCAACATTCCTGCAGGAGTTTTCAGGCTCGGAAAAAGCCACAGTCACACCAAAATGGCTGTAGCATTGAAAGAATATCCTAGCAGAATTCATGCAATCTTATTTTTTGAAGAGGGGAAAGAATTGTAGAAGAGGATTACACTTTTTTTAAAATCACTAATTTACTACTTGATGGGATAATGGTGTATTCTTCCCTCCAGTGAAGTTGTTTTCTTCTATTGCTTTCGATGCCAGGGAAACGCATGCCCTGTGCATAGAGGACAAGGCTTTTCTCTTGAATAGGGGAGACACCTTCAGTGTCTGTAACTAACAAAACGCAAACACATAGAAGGTAAAAGAAATGAGTGCATCTGAGTAAAGTTAATGATGGGAGAGCTTTTGAATTAACCTGTTGTGGCTGTCAAATTTCTGTAAATCTCCTGTTCAGAGCCCCCGCCTGATCAAAAGATTTGTGAGGGGGAGCTAGAAGAGATAGACCCTAAAGGCTGCAACCAATCCATTCTTATAGGTCGTCCTTATAGGTTGTTGTAAACTAAGCATGCTTCATTTCAGAAATAATTTTGGCCTTTTTCCCACTTCTTTTACATTCCAACACATACACTAGTTAGTAAAATCTGTTTCCTCAAATTTATTTATAATATTTATAACAAACATAATCATAAAACCACAGAAATTAGCTGGTGCCTTTTCTCATACTTAAGTGCATTTGTTCTGTCCATGCTCAGCAAAGAAAAGATCTGTTTTACTTCCTTGTTTTAATGAGTTCCTGAGTTATTTGGACCATCTTAGTGCTCTCACATACTGGCCTTTCAATCTGCAGCCAGAAGGGTAGGTGGGATTCTCAGAAATTCATTCCATTGCACATACTTGTGCTTCTTGGTAGACAAGCTGAAGATAAGGGCCTGCTTATTGCTACCCAAGTGGTATTTATTTTAATGCCAACTGCATCCAAGATCAGAACAAGTTTTTAATGGATTTCCTATGGCTTTGGTTTCCTATTGACATTTAAACTTCAGGATCATACCACAGTGATGATACAGACCCCCTCTGGCTAAATCCTTGCCTTGGGCTCCTGTTTTTGTCCAACACTGTTACAGGAGCTATACCTTCCAGTGAAATGTTGCTGGATGGGCTATGTTCAGGAGCTGTGCAAGCCAGAGCTGTGCCTGTAAAGGGTGGCCATTGCACAGTACATCCATGTCATAACTCACTCTGTCACTTTGGATCATACATGGCAAGTGCCTCTGGCAGATTTACACTGACTGTTATGTTCTTGAGAGATGTTATACTTTTCTTCTCTTAATATTATATGTGTGGAATCCTCATAACATGTGTCATCAGTCCCTGGAGGTGTTCAAAAAGTGTGTAGATGTGGTTCTGAGCAACACAGTTTAGTGGGCAGGACTGGTGGTGGGTGGATGTTTGGACTGGATGATCTTGGAGATCTTTTCCAATTTTTATGATTCTAATATTCTATGAGCACTCAAACTGGTTGGGTTTTTCCAGTAAGAAAATGCTTTTCTCAGAAAAAATAATTTCATCCCCATGTGGGAGGCATTTACTTTCAAAATACCCTTCACATCATGTGAAGTGAGTTCTTTGGAGAACAAACGAAACCCTGAGAAAGTCTGGAGTGCTTCAATCAAAACTTTGCAGGTTCTTACACAGCATTTGGAGGTCAAATCAAGGTTCCCTGGCTGCTGTCTGTATCACCTCAGTAAATGCATTGAGCTGGCACAACTTTCTCTGCTCCAGCCTGTACTCTGGAAACCACAACTCAGATCCAGTGGTGTAACTCTAGTGCATGGGTGTCCAACCTTCAGGCTTTCCTGGGCTGAATGAGTGAAGAGGAATTGTCCTGGGTTGTGAATATGTGGGTCACTCCAAAAGTAATGCCTCCTATTTATTTCCATGGAAATGACACTAGATACAAAGAGCACAGTAACACCGTTTGATTGAGAAAATTCTCAGCTACAAAACACTGTTTTTCCACAGTTACCACCGTTAGCTGTGCATTTTTGCCAGCAATGAACAAGGGCCTGATACCATGCTTATAAAAGTCTGTACCAATGGAGATGACCCACTGTCGATCTTGCTACTGCTGAAACGCACCACCCACTGCCTCACTGTGCTCACATCCACTGTGTGGTCTTCAGAAATCTTCAGCAAGTGTCAGTGAATGTCAGCGGGTGCCATTTTTTCCCCACGGAGGAGTTCAGTGACACACCTTTGCTTCCATGTCAGATGCCATTCTGTCAGACTGCCCTTCTGCTGCCCTCTGTCACACGGCAGCAATATGTAAGGGAATATTGGTGGGAAGGTTCCACCTCTACTGTTGTACCACCAACATCCACCTCTGATGTTGTAAGCCAACATAATAAAATAAGAGGCATTACTTTTGGAGCAGTCCTCATGAGATACATGATGTAATTATGATATATAAGTAACAAAACTTCTTTTAATTTTTATTTTTTTTTTTAATTGGAAAATATCAAGAAAGAGCAACAAAAGCATAAAACTAGCAGAATATGTGACCTCGTTGTTGTGAACCCAATGCACCAGGCAAGTTTGATGGCAGTGGCTGCAATTCTCAGTGAGCTTGCAAGGTGTTCGGCAGAGATTTTTGATGACATTTTATCCTTCCTATGCTTCATCCTTGAAAATAATTGTTCACAACTGTACGTACTGCCAAAAAGCAATGACATGAATAAGATGTGACTGTGAAGAGAAGGGTATATAGAAGTCTGGTAGTGAGACGGATTTTTAATTGCTACTCTATACATTCCATTTGAAAATTCATCAGCAATGTACCTATGTTATCTGAAAATGGAACTGAAAATAAACCAAAAATGTGGTGATTTTTCAGCAATCTTTAAAGGTATTCTCAGATGCCTGTATCAAAAGAGAAAGTGTGGCTGCATTCTTTTCTGTTCATGGGACTGTGCTTGCCCTGTGTAACAAAATGCATAACATCATAGCCACTTGAGCTGGCCCCACACTGCACCCCATCATGGTGTGTAGACCTGCAAATAAAAGAGGATATGAAGCTGCTGAGAAGCAATGGCCTGAGGGCAAATGAAAGAAAATTTTACCAAACTCAGAAGACAGTCAGAAAGCAGCAAAATGCCAGACAGTACAGGATCAAAATGTTTAGCTGATTTTTACACAGCTAAATATTTTTATAGACCTAGAATATTTGGTAGCTATATCTATTCAGCTGTAATGATGGAGATAGTAATAAAAACCTGCAATCCAAGGAATCTATTCTGAGGCCAAGAAGAATCTGTTTCTGCCTGTCTATCTGTGCATAGATAGCTGCTTTCTGAAGGCTTTTATTTCACATCTTCATGAACTGAGCTCCAGCTAGGAGGCAGATATGCAATGGCAGAGGTGGGAGGCCCTTGTGTAAGTTTCTATGGCATTAGCTAGTTTGGAAAACAAACCACAGGTAAGCAAAGCAGGACACCACAGCAAGTGTGGTGGAGATCAAGGGAATGCAGCTCGGGATGAGGTGAAGTAGATGTGTGAAGTAGGATAGTAAAACAGATCAAGTAGCAGAGCAGCAAACAGTTTAGAGGAGGACTAGCAAAAAGCTTTAAGAACAGAAGTCTTGAGTGATGCCTTAAATAACTGCCTCGAATGTAATAGCTTCATTTTCTTCTCTTGTCTAGTATTTCTTCTGGCTGGACAACAAGGTGATGTTGTTAATTGAACCACAGGAGTGCTTCCAGCTCTTCATCTTGCTAAACAGAAAAAAGTGGTGGAGATCAGTAGCTGAAAGAAAGAAAGCGCCAGCACAGTCAGCACAGAGCAGAGCAGCACAGTGCAGAGTGGCAGGTGGAGGCCCCGTTTGTTGAGCTGTTTTCCAGGGAATGCTTGTACCCTCCCTTGGAGGAGGAGGAGGTGGGGAGGTGTTGGGATAGAGTGGCAACTGGGAGGACTGCAATGGTAACACGCTAAGTTTTCTTTCTGTCCATATGCAAGAGGGGCATCAGTCTTCCTTCTAGTAATCAGCTCCGACTGTGTATTGCAAGCTGCACAGCCAGGGGCTCCAGCCACCCCCCCCTTCGCTTCGCTACCCCCGTTCCCTGCGTCCCCCACCCACCCGCGACACGCGGTTCCGGGACCCCAGAGGCCGGCTGCGCCTCCCCCGCTCCCTCCCACACGTGCTCTTCTCCCACCACAGCCCCTCCCGCTTCCCATTGGTCGGCCTGCCCGGGATGAGGAGGTCTCGTCCAATGAGAGGGCGGCGCGCGGTCCCGCCTCCCAAGCGCCAGCGAATGGGCTTTAAGAGCCGCGCGGCGGGCCGGCGGCTGGAGGTGCCTTTGGGGCGGGAGGTGACCTCTCAGCCTGTGGTGCCGGCATGGCGGGTCCGCGGGGGGCCCGGCCCGTGAGGGGCGGCCCCGGCTGCTGCTGGGCTTTGCCCACCGGGCTGCTGTGCGCCTACGGTTTCTTCTGCAGCGTACGGCCCTCGGAGCCCTTTCTCACCCGGTACCTGCTGGGGCCGCACAAAAATCTATCCGAGACGCAGGTACTGGGGCGCCGGCTCTTTTATTCCCATCCGCCGTGGGGTGACCACCGTCTCTTCTCACCCCCTTCTTCTCCTTCCTCAGGTGTTCAACGAGATCTACCCGGTGTGGACGTACTCGTACCTGGCACTGCTGTTCCCCGTGTTCCTGGCCACGGACTACCTGCGCTACAAGCCCGTGGTGCTGCTGCAGGGCCTGAGCCTCATCGTCACCTGGTTCTTGCTGCTCTATGCCCAAGGGCTGCGTGCCTTCCAGCTCCTCGAGTTCTTCTATGGGATGGGCACCGCCACTGACATTGCCTACTACTCCTATATCTACAGCGTGGTGGCTGTGGACCTGTACCGCAAGGTCACCAGCTACTGCCGTAGTGCCACGCTGGTGGGCTACACTGTGGGCTCCCTGTGCGGGCAGCTTCTTGTGTCCCTGGCGGGGTGGTCTCTCTTCAGCCTCAATGTCATCTCCTTAACCTCCATCTCTGTTGCCTTTGGCATGGCGTGGTTCTTACCGATGCCACAGAAAAGCCTTTTCTTTCATCACGCTGCCCCTCAGCCCTTCAGCTTGGAAATGAAGGTCATGGATTGTAAGAATGGGGGAATCGTGCAGGACCAGCCTGGCATGCCAAGAGTGCCCGGATGGGAGCATGAGGTCAAAATGCCCTTAAACTGGGAGGGACATTCAGCAGAGAAAAAGGTGAGCCGCTTCCCTTGCGTGCCATATGTATTTGTGTATGTAAGTGTCCATAGGTGTGCAGCAGTAGAGATGCAATGTCTGACAGCAGAAAGCATCACTTCACCTATCCCACTTCCTTAGTTATGGCACAGGAAAATCTCTTCCTGCTTTCCTCTCTCTGATAGAGCTCAGTAGGCTGCTCCTTGATTTTTCTGAAGTTGTTCTGCACCTATCACAGGGCTTTGGTTAGAGCTCTCTGGCTGTCAAATCCCTCTCCAACATTACAAAGTGTATCTCAGGGCCCTGAAAGTTCTGTGCTTGTCAGAGTTCTGTGTGCATTTTTAGATGTGCCTGTGAGTTTAAAAGGGGGAAAAAAAAAAAAGATCTTCCTGCACCCATGTCATGTCTTGGAGACATTTGCTCCTTTAAACGTTCTGCAAGCTGCAGCAATAGGCTGTATAGCAATTGGATTCTTACCTTATGACCCTGAAAGTGAACTGCTCCAGGAAGGAAGCTGTGGTAGTCCTGAAGAGTGTTTAAAGACTGGTGCTGTGTATTCATAGGGGTGCAGAAATATGGATAAATTGCAGGAAATACCTTTGGTGTTCAGTTTAATGTATCCTAGTTGCGCAGCAGTTGATGTGGGCCTGTGACCTCCAGCACAGTCCCTGGGAACTCCCAACTGTTGCAGGCTGTTACACCTGTGTTTGCAGCTGGATGAGATACATGAGAACCTGTGGTGGCACGGGGTGGGCCTGGGGCCCTGGGGGGGGGTCAGTGCTGCTCTCAGCCATAAGGAGTCATGCTTCTCCTAGAACAAGACACAAGGTAGGCATGTTGGCTGCTTTAGGCAGCTGATGTGTGATTCGTTGTGGCGAGCAAGCCCTTGGGTGAGAGGAATGGGGAATTGGATTTATATTTCCTTAATTTTAAGATTGGTTGTGTTATTCCTGTGTGTGTCAGGGCTGGGGTTTGCTTGCCAGCAAAGGGGCTTTGTGCCCCAGCAGCCAGGAAGCTGTGGTTGGGGCACAACTTGCACATGCCCCATTGCTGAGATGGCAGGGGGAAATTGAAACACTGGATAGAGTCTTTCCTTTTCCTTTTTTAAAGAAGGGGTGTGTATGTCTTTATTTTGCTCCCCCTCCTGTTGGAAAGGAAGGGCAGCAGCGTGGCACTGCAGTGGGGTTTGCACGTGCTTCTGCAGATTTCTTGCTTCGGGGGCAGGAGTGGCTTTGCTGAGGAGATTAAAAGCAAAACATTTACCCACGTTCTACTTGCCTGGACTTCAGTGAAATTCAGTGCTGGTAACAATGAAGGGATTAATATCACCTCTGCTCCTTCTGTTTATCTGGCTCTCCACCCACCAAGCCTGGAGTTGGGTCACACCGGGTGCCAGAATCTGAGAGGCACTGCTGCCTGGCTGCAGCCTTAATTAAGGTAATGGCAGCTGTGTTTGATGAATGTACCATTATCTGCACAACCACTAATGTACTAAAGCCCTGTCAGGTTG
>VXAB01008771.1:263268-304070 GCA_013399175.1 Odontophorus gujanensis | reverse complement strand
AAGCTGATGGGGCCTGTCCTGCTTATCAGGCACGTGCCTGCATCAAGCTTGCAAAGCTGAGTCTGCAGCATGTCGTGGTCACTGCCACTGTTTTTCCTGCACTTAAACTTGTGCTGTGTGTGGATGCTGACCTCTTCCCACATCATTCTGATAGACTCTGCAGAAGCAGCATCTGTGCAGAGAGTAAGCATCTTGCCTTTGGCAAAGCACTGAAGGGATTGTGTGCTGTTAAATGAACGTGCTCAGAAATCGGTGATACTTTGAAATGTGTAAAAGTGGAGCTCAGGACAGAGTGAGACCATGGCTTTTACTGTGATTTCAGTGGAGACATCTCAAAATGAGACCTGTGGTTTGAGGGGAGCAGTGTTGTACCATGGCTCTGTGGGCAGGAGCTCATACCTACAGGTTTCCCTGCAGGGAATTTCAGCTCATAGGGGCTGGAGTTGCAGCTGGGATCAGGGTCTTGACTAAATCACATTCCATGTGAGGTAACTACTGCTTGGACTGACATGAGAAGGATGGACTTTGTCTGCAAGCAGCTATGGCTACAAAGTGAATGTGTTCTTGCTTCCTCTCCTGATTTGGCACAAAGTGGTGAGGAACATTAGCCCTTGTCACTAAGACAGATTACTTTAATTTCTTTTTTTCAAATTACTTTGTGGGTCTGTTCCTCTCCCTTTTGTGTTCTTTCTAGAAAGATCTGGAAGAGAAAGGTTCCCTCCTGCCTCATCCCCATTGTCTTCCATGTGCAAGAATTGTTATTTGTGATGGTGTCTGATGGAAGGACCTTTCATTCTCTTTAGATCCTCAGACAATACCTCTCTTCTAAGAGCACTGACATCCATTAACGAGGATAGAGAGTGGTACAGTGATACTGCTTCTTTGAATAATTAACCTCTGAATGCTAATATTAAAGGAAAATAGACTTTTTTATGAGGAAAAATACTTTTAAAAATAGTTACTTGGACTCTTTCCATGCTGATCCAAATTCAATCATCCTTGGTAGGATTTAGTAAATGAGATGTCAGTGATGCTTTTGCCTTTGATTGGGCAGACTGACTTCTGATTCTGTTCCTTCAAAGTGGATGTTGTCCCATATCTCTTCTCTCTGGTACCTGTCAGTTGCTCATTTAACACTTCTGGTAACTAGCAGTTACTGCTCTGTAGTGAAAGCCAGAAATGGGGAGAGAGGGTACTTGTGACTGAGCCCTTCCCTCCCATGTAAGGGGTCAGCCCTGGATAGGGCAGGGACCAGCTGCTGCAACCTCTGTGTGATGGGGACTCCTTGCTCATTTCTTGGTGCAACTTTGTGTCTTAAAGTGGTTCTGTTAGTCATCAGTGACAGGACCTTTTGGAAGCTGTAATTTTGCAGTGCAGCGCTAAGTATTTGTAAACAGAGACTAACATTTTTCTTCTCTTCCCCCTCCAATTCATGCAGGAACAGAAAGTAGATGCTTTAAAAGTGCTCAAGGATATCTGGCGAGACTTCCTGCAGTGCTATTCCTCTCAGACTATGCTGTGCTGGTCGGTCTGGTGGGCACTATCTACCTGTGGCTACTTCCAGGTCATCAACTATGCTCAGGGCCTGTGGGAGATGGTGCTGCCCTCCCACAGCACAGATATCTACAATGGTGGTGTGGAGGCAGCCTCAACACTACTAGGTAAGCTGCTGACATAGATCCTGCTCAGCTATGAGACATGCTTGTGTCCCTCAGTGTCACCAAAGCACACTTTGGATGTGTCTTGTATTTCCCTGTGCATGCAGGAGAGGGAATATCAGCGTTTGAGATGTACTCAGCAGATGGGAGACTACAGCAAAGAATCCAGTGTGTAGGTACTTAGAGGAGCATCCTGAGTCGGTTCTGAAAGACCTGGCAGAAGGCTCCAGGCATGTGGTTGCCCCTTCTTGGTGGTCACTGTAGCTACAGGCTTAAGGCAGTTGGGGTTGTTGTTGTTTTAGCCACTCAAAGCCAGGCTGAGGGTTCTTTACATTTGTCTTTGGCAGCTTAGGGAGCGTATGAAAGTTTCCTGTAAAGATGCAGTGTGCAGTGAGCCACTGTGTAGTCATTTCAGCACAGCAAAGCAGAAAGGCTATTAATATGAAGAAACTCATGTGACTTGAAAGGGCCGGGTGGGTCAGTAGCACACAAATTTGTCTAAATTGTTTAATAGTGTTTCATTACAAGAACTAGGCCAATACATTTTTTTAAAATGTAGCAACTTATCCTTCCAGAGGCTTCTTATATGTTGATATAGTATCATCTTTTTCTTTGATGGAGTGTTGTTCTACCATCTCCTGTGTGTGTTACCTTCTTGGGGGCAGAAGAAACCATGGTATCCAAACAAACAAGGCTTGAAACCTGTCTTTGGCATGTTCAGCCCCATCTTGGAGTTTGGTGGGAGACTGTGTCTGTTTTATAGCTCTAGAATCTTACCTAACACATGTTAGCTGGGTTTGAACTGGTCAGTAACTTGATTCTTGAGTCTTTGACCATTAAAGTGTTGTCTTTGAACAGCATTTAAATAGCATGTGCTCATATGCCATCACAGCACAATACCGTTGCTCTTATTTTTATTTGGTTTCTTTTGCTATCTTGCCTTGGCCTCAGGAAGGAGAATTGCTATCAAGGCAAAGAAGATGCCAGTTCAGACAGTGTCTGGGTGCAGAAATAACAGGTTACTGCCATCTTCAGCTGGAGAATGCTCTGTAGAGTAGGGTGTCTTCAGATGAAAGTTGTCAGATTCTGATAAGTCTTTACTAAGCATCTAAGGTTATTATGTAAAGGGGTTATAGTATAGGTAAATGCATGCAGATTAAAAAAAAAGAAATTAAAGTATCAATATGGAGGGAATTCTTCATAACAAGATTTGAAGAATATCTTTGATATCAAGATCCTTATCAAATCCTGTAAACAATGGCCTTATTGGAAGAAAAAGTGGTTGAGCCATTCATTTTTGGGTGATGCTTTGAGGAAAATGAATTGGTTTCTCTCCCTGAACTGTTCAAAAAAGAGAACCAAAAAATTCTTTTACTTGACACAGACTGATTACTCAGAATGAGTGAACATTAGTGATCTCAACAAAAAGCTTTTAGTAACCTGGACAGTGGGATTGAGTGCACCATCAGAAAGCAAGCAGGTGACACCAAGCTGAGGATGTCACCTTCAGGAGTGCTTCTAATCAAGAGGGAGACAGACTTGTTCCATCACTATCAAACCATGGAAGAAGACAGAATGGCTTTTAACTAAAAGAGGGGAGATTTAGATGCTGGAGGGAGGTTTTTGCTCAGAAGGTGGTAGGGCACTGGCTCACGCTGCCCAGAGAAGCTATGGATTGCCCCATCTCTGGAGGTGTTTAAGGTCAGCCTGAGCCTGGCCCTGGGCAACCTGATTTAGTGATTTGATGGTTTGCAGCTGCCCATATCAGGAGGATTGTCAACAAGGTTCCATGCAACCCAAGCCATTCTAAGATGGATCTGAGATGATCATCCAGTAACCTGATTTTCTAGGTAGTAATGCATATGCTCTCACTTCTGTTTTCCAGTTTAAATGTATTTATGAGCAGTTTATCTTACTGCATGTAAAGGCTATGTTTTTCACAAAAACTTCTCATTTTGGCCTATCTGTAGACATTCCTTTTCATGGGTCAGTGCATCCAAGTTTTTTTACCTATAAAGAACAGGTAGTAAATTTGAATTAGTACATTTGAGCTTATTTCACTGGCTGTTCTTTGTAGCACCTTTGCATCAAATCTTATTTGAGCTGCATTCTTCTTGAAGACGGATGGCCAGAACAGCACTTAGCTTTATTCAAGGAAGCCTCAATCTAGCAGAGGAACATGAATGTACATCAGTTCTCTCTCTTTACTGGAAATCTCTGTCCTGATGCATCCTGGATTTCATCTCCTGTTGTCGTGGCTCTTAGTCATTCTGTGATCAGTTATGAGCAGTGTCTGTTTACCTTCACATAAGATGCTGTCCCTGTATGTACTGCTCTCTGCTGCTCTGCAGAAGAACTTGAATAGGGCATAGTGACTCATATAGCTCTCAGCTTCCTGTCCTGTGCAACATAAATATTATCCTTTCTAGTCAGGTCAACTGACTGTTCAGCCATATCCCTACAGTTTGTTAGGGTTGTGGCAGACCTCCATTGGGCTGGGATGTGAAAACACAGGATCAGTTGTATGTGTCTAATTGCTGGATACAGGTTGTATATGTTATAATCAAGTATTGAGCTGGTATAACCTTGAGCATTATTGGAAGTACAGCTTTGAGTTGGCCTTAGATCCCCAGAGTGAGACATGGAATGTCTCTTCCCAAATCTCAGAACTAATGAGATGATGGAAAGAAGGCTCTAGGACCTAGCTTCTTTTTGCATCTTGGCATTTCTCTACTAGGGAGAGCCAGGCTTTCAAGGAACAAAATGTCAGTCAGGAAGTCTCACAGCAAGCACTAGGAATTTAGGTTGGTGTAAATATATTCCTTTTCCAAGGCAGAAAGAACTAACTTTTCTAGTCTGCAAGATTATTGTGAGATCTGACAGGATTGCATGCTTATACTGTGACAAAGAGCCTCTATGTTTAGAGATTTCTAAGAGCAGTCCAGTTGAGGGTTACAAAGCCTGGATGCTGCGTTGCACCACTTCTGTATGGTGATCTAATGTGGCAGACAGTCCTGTTTTTCAGAGCTCTCCAGTAAACCTCCCTTTATCAGTATGCTGTATGTCTGGTTCACTGTAGTGACACAGCAGCATTACACTACTGGTTGCTCTTTGACTTGTTTACAAAACAAAGCCTACTTAGAATAGGAATTTTCTTGTAATAGGTATCTTGGCTTCTCAGTAGATATAGCTGTGATAGTGCATGAAATGTACCTTGTCTGCTGCTTGAGAAGTGCATGATGTTTCATGCCTCTCTTCTTGGGATCTGTCTTGTTGCAACTCCTCCTTCATAAAAACCAGCAGGATCTACAGACCTGTTCTGGCTACAAAGGATTGTTTGTGCAGTCAGTGGTAAGATTTTTTTTTATGGTCTCAATAGTTTGTAATGACACTTTGTCCTTTTAGATCTAGGTTTGATCCTGTGTTCTTATTTAAAGAGCCCAGTGGGAAGGTGAAGGTAAATCTAAGATTTCCTGCCTCCTAAGTGAGAATTCTACCAGTTCCCTGTCAAAGTGGGTAGTGTCTTTCTGTCCCTGTGCCCAGTGAATGTAGACACTAAAGCACCACAACACTGTTGATTGGGTGATTCTGTGAAGAAATGTTTGCATTTCTGTTGCCTAGCTGACAACACTTCTATAATCAGAGCAACTATGGCCTGAGTCACAAGGCTGCCTGTGCTTATGGAGCCAGGGAGATTTCAGAAGTCAGCATTGACCTATTTTATTTTTCCCCATAAGCATAAACAGAAGCATAGAGCTGCTGAGGTGTGAATGTTAGTATCTTCTACTTCACTTATGTTTAGCTAGTAGAGGCCCTACAACTCCTAATGCTGTGTTCAAATTGTTCCAAGTGCAGTAACTAACAGTTATGCATTCCTTCCCCTTACAGGTGCTGTTGCAGTATTTATTGTGGGTCATATAAAAACATCCTGGGCCACGTGGGGTGAAGTGGCACTTGCCCTGTTCTCCTTCCTTATTGCTGCTGCTGTATATATTATGGACACTGTTCATAACATCTGGGTCTGCTATGCATCGTATGTTGTCTTCAGAATTATTTACATGCTGCTAATCACAATAGCAACGTGAGTATGTATTTTTTTAATGTAAATTGCTCTCCAGACTACAGCTGCTGTGAAAGCTGGCCTATTTTCTATGTAAGCAGTGTTTCACCCACCCTGATTTAGGAAATCTGTTGCAAGGGCTTGTGTTCTGATTCAAGTTGAGAACTGAGGCATAGAGGTGTATATTTTGCTGAAGGTGTGCCCAAGCTCAAATGTGTTTATTTTTAAATATTTTAAAGTTATTTTTCTAAATTTTTAAATATTAGTGCTTCTTGCCTGGAGCATCTATTTCTGTAAACATGGCTGGGGTGAAGTGTTAGCAGGTGAGGAGGAGACAATGCTTTATTCATATTATGGGGTCAGTTTTCTTTAACGTGTACCGGGGAAGACTTCTTCCTCACTCTCTGCTTTGAGGAGGTAAACACAGCTGCTGTTGAGCTTACATACCCAGTGCTGTGTGACAGCCCAGGCACTTTGGGAGGGGAGACGGTGAAACTGGTAAATGCAAAGGGATTCAGGATTGTGCAGGTGGTCATGCCCCACACTGAGGCAGGTTGATGCTTAGAGCTTGACAGCGGTTTTTGAGGTTAGAGGACACTGTACCTGTTCAAACTGCATCAGGCAGAGCTGCTTCAGTAAGACCAAAACCCACAGGCCTCTCAAAGTTATCTGTAGCTTTTTAGATGTCTCAGTCTCTGCTGGACTGTCCTGATCCTATTTAGACAAGGGTACTATTAGTGCAAGCTAATTTAGCTGTAGAAAACATGTTGCCTAGTCATCTTATAGAGGTGTTCCTCCTTGTCTTATATTTCCCTTCTTCCCCATCTTTGTTTCTGTCCATCCCTGTCTTTCCAGGTTCCAGATTGCTACAAATCTCAGTGTGGAGCGGTACGCCCTGGTTTTTGGGGTCAACACTTTCATTGCCTTAGTGCTTCAGTCTTTACTCACATTGATTGTTGTGGATGCCAGTGGGCTTGGGTTGGACATCTTCACCCAGGTATGACAGACTTTTGGCTTCACTGATGGGAGGGAGGAAAGTAAAACAGGCTGTGAAGCCTCTCAGCCACCAGTTTTTGGGGCAAGGGTTTGCTGATAAAGAAATGCTTACTAGTTCATGATGTTTAAGAAGGAAGCTCATGGATTGATGTTCTCACGTGTTTCGTAACAGCTTTTAGTTACTTTTTTTTCCTTCTGTTCTCTGCAGTTCATGATCTATGCATCTTATTTTGCGGCTATCTCCGTGGTGTTCTTGGGCAGTGGCTTATACGGTATTATGAGAGCCCACAGAAGACAACAGCATATGCAAAACAGGTCTCCTGAAAGCTGTTAGTGTACTACATGAAGACTGTGGCTACATATGAAATCAGAAGTCTTTTTAATCTCTACCTTTTCTTCCCAAGGCAGTCACCTTGATGGTACTTGATCAGTATTTATACTATATTAGTAGTATGCTCTAGAAGGTAATTTATTATGTCTTACGTAAGTAAGAATGAATATCTTCTTTCTAAAATGCCTTTTGTTCTTCTGTTGCATGTTTAGTATGTGCAGTGAAGAACAGATTCCAAAAAAATGAAAGCCTTGGGAGGTTTTAGTTTAAGGCTCAGCATCTGGAGGCTGCTGTTGAAAAGGCAGCTTTAGGATTGCCTGGTTAGTCGCTGCTCTTCTTGTCATTAAGATGCTGCTGCATTAAGGGTTTAATTCATAGACCTCTTTCCCCAGAGACCTGGGCCTGGAAGAGGCAGTGGCTTTAGGCCTGTGCTCTGCAGCATGATTCTCATCGTGCCTGCCCAGTGATGCTGGATGCTCTGTTTTGAGGACTCACACTTCAGTTTCTGCATAAGCACATGCTTCCTTCAGTTGCTTGTACTGATTTGGCTGTTTGTCTGCTGTCTCTGCTGTCAGATCTTTACCATAGCTGATAGTGTTACCTCTCCAAAAGCCTAACTGTGTCCTGGGGCAACTTGCGACAGCACTAAATTGGCTCTCAGTAATTGGCTCTAAATTGGCTCTACTTCTGCTGTGAAGGCCTGTGCCCAAGGTAACATAAAGCTGTAGGGGAGCCCTAAAGGGATCCCTTATTGAGTGGGCTAGGTGCTAGTCTGCAGAACCACTTGATGTCCTTGTCTTTGTCCTCTAGGGTTGCAGATTCTTGCAACTGTAGGAGTTACTGATCTGCAACCCTGGAGGCTGGGCTATCTCAGTGGGATGATCGATGTGAGTGCATCACTGGAGGAAGAAGGTGACTTGCAAGATTTTAGGCTGTTCTTTATGACCTCAGAATTGTAACTACAGTTACTGTATTTACTTCAGTTACTGTGTTTAACAGAATGAACACCTGAGGCTTTGAAAAATACTGATTACTGTTCTGTCACTCCTTCCCATTTTAAAGTGCCTTTGTTTCTGGTGGGTCTGCATCCGCTAGTTCTGCCTCTTCTTTCCACTTAAGCAAAATGCTTGTGGGGAGAAGTGGGTTTTTATTTTGTTTTGTCCAGTCTGAGCTATTTGGGTCTTGCCTCACACCTGATTTTTAAAATAATTTATTTGTTCCAAATTGCTTCAGCACTGGGGAGGAGTTGCACAGAGCTGTCTTAGACTTGGGCACCTAGACACTCAGGCACCATGACCAGCACAGCACTGTGGGCATGTCTTGTAGGTTGTCCCTGTTGCTGTGCTGGGTTATGGTTTTAAGCATATGGGCAAACTGGCAAGGGAGAACATATTGTACAGGCTGCTGCTTTTCCATGCCTACTCCTTGCACAGTTGGAGTTATTCTGGTCAGCCTGAAAAGGCAGCTCCATTTTACTGCTTGGTCTGTCTTTATGCTGTGGAGAACTCGCAGTTTTTTCTCTCCTGACTGGAGCCATTTTCATCACTTGTGTGAGCCTCAGTCTTAACCAAAGTGAATGACTGACATGTTTGAGATGTGCTCTCTGGAGTCTGTGGAGCAATTCCAGGCTGGCTGTGCAAGGAGATGCACTCTCCTGAGCTTCATGGTACCAGCAGCTGGCCTCCTGAAGTGTCTTCAGGGCTTAGCTGTAGTGGCACTGACACATGTACATTTAACTGCCTTATCCTGAAATAGAAACTTGAAGCCACTCATGTATATATTGTTCTCTAATGTATTAAGAAAAAAAATCTGAAGCTGTGAAGTCTAGCTGACAGGCTGCCTTAAGAAAAGAGTAGAAAGAGCATCTCCTGTCCTATGGATTCCTTAGCCTGATGGTAGATGTGACATGAGATGAGGCATGGGTACATGGCACTTGTATCAAGTGACTGAAAAAAGCACCTCAATTTTACTGTTTTTCTTACAGAGAATAAATGTTTGATGGGGAGCAACCCAGTTATTTAAAAAAAAAAAAGTCAAATAACTGAGTTACAGCAGTTAATGATTTTTTTTTCCTACCAAAGTAATGAAATTGTGTTAAACTGTAATAGAGAGGCATGCTACACTGTGTACATCTTCATGGCTGTCAAAGTACGGAGGCTATACCTGGATGTTCTTATGTTGTGCTGCTGGTGTGGTGATGAGGTACTGTACACAGAATTACTGATGCCTATGAAATTCTGTAAGCATGTTGATATTGTTGGTAGGACCCATTCATCTTGTTTCTAACTGAATGGATATTTTTGTTAAATAAATTTTTTTCAAGATATCTTGTGTGGTTGCTGTCTTTGTGTTCTGGTGTCTTGCTGATCCCCACTATTGCTGCTGCTGTTAACTTTCGCTGGTTGTCTTGTGTGTGTGCTACAAAGGGGAAAAAATTAGAGACAAACCATGCAAAAAGAACCAAGCCTTAAAGAAGGTAGTTGACTGTTTTGTGTAGGTTTGCAGAACTCTGTGCAAGTGTCTTTTGTCTTGCCTTGGGATTCCTTAATTGCTGAACAGTTCGGAAACCCTGCTCTGAAGTTCTAGTACAGCCTGGTACAGTCAGGGCAGAAACTTGGTGGTGCAGGCTAACCCTGGTCAGGAAGCACTGGCCTCATTAAGGTTAACTGTAAGGGAAAGCAGGTGTGTGTTTACTGTGCAGGAGGACCTTTCTATTTGTATCATCCAAATAATGAAGTTGAAGTTCTAAGGAGGAAGCACTATAGTTTTCCTGTCCTGACACACCCACACTTGACTATGTTAGGAAGCTGCCCCTGTGTTGTGCTTCTGGAAGAGATGATTGCTACCTGTTGGTGCAGGCTGGGTTGGATGAGAAAGTACACTCTGAGTTACCAGTCTGTGGCTAGCCTTCTGCAGGGCTTGTTGAGAGAGAAAATAGGTGACTGGGGAGAGAGAGCGTGTGTGTGTATGCTAGGAAAAAATGTAAGTCTTGCAAGTATTTCTTTAAGAGCCTTATTGCTGAGGCAGGATGGATGCAGCTGTCAGTGTTTCAGATGTGAATTTCATTCTCTTCCTTCTCTGGGTGAATAGAGATGCCAGCCTTAGTTTGTTGAATGTGCAGGAGATTAAAATCTATGCTTGCATAAAGCAGGGGAGTAATTAATAGCTCAAATAGCACGGCATTACATTTCAAAGCAGATTCAAGCGTTTCACGTCTCTGCTGCTGATGAAAGATGCTGTGACAAGAATCCTGATGCTTCTCGCCTGTGAGCAAAGCAGGTCCACGTGAACTGTGGCAATCCCCCTTGCTCCTCCCATTGCACACTGCCACAGTGATAGCTGAGAAGGAACATCAAGCTACTGCCACAAGCTGGATTCCTGCCTTAGCTGCAGGTGTGGTTTCACAGGGACAAGGAAAATAGCATGAGTGGCTGAGCTGCTTCCCTGGGACGTGGTGACTGGCAGGTAACCTGTTCAGGTGAGTGCCAAAACTGGATCTGTGAATCCTGATTCAGGTTTGCTGTGATCCTTATAATAGCTTCTGGTCCTTATTAGGGGGAGAGGCTTATGTTCAAAAGATAAGGGACAGTGGGAGCTGCTGGAGGACACAGTGTAGCAGGCAGCACCCACTGCTTTACCTCTGGACTGTCACTGGCCCTGAAGGCTTGACAGTGTGCTGCAGGGTTATGTTAAAATTTGTTGTGGGTGGGTGTGTGTAAAGCAGTGGCTGTTCTGGCTTTGCCTTCAGGGAAGGGCTTTGCACAGATGTGCTAATGAAATAGAAAATGTAGTCACGATTGTAGCTGATCATTGAGAAGAAAAGGGAGACTTTGGTTATGGAAGAGGGCGGGGGGCTAGCAGCTCTGGATCCTGTTCCTAGTGACTCTTAACTGTGTCAGCTGTCTCCTACAAAAGGTGTGACAGTGTGCGTTCAGTGGTGCACTGAAGGTGTTACACAGCCTCCCCCTGTGAAGCATACTTGCCCTGGATAAACTGGTGTTTCCTAAATGCATTATCTGGTGCATTAGTGACACAGAAAAGAGCAACCAGCATGTAGGAGCCCGTCCCTGAAGCACTGCACTGCTCAGCTATTGTTTCCATTGTGTCTCTTCACAACTGTGTTGTGCTGTAGTTCCATCACAGAGAGGAACATCTGAAAACCTAAACTTAATGACGTGCAGGTTCAAAAACATATGCATGTATTTAGGTTGATCTTAAAATATAATTACATATTCATTATCAGGCATTAAAGCTTGATCTTCTAGCAGTTGAATCTAATCCTCGTCTTACAATCAGGCTGACTTGTAATTAGTAGAATAAAGCATCTCTGGTGAATGAAAAGGGAGGCACTTCTTTGTAAGATGAAGGGTGTGCTTGTAGTAAAAGAGCACAAAGAGAACTGGGGCAACATCAAAGCTCTATTTTAGATGCTGTGAACTTGTCTATGCTACGTGTCTGTAAATGTGGGGAACTGGAACTCTAGAGCGTCATCTTTGCACACAGGCTATCTGCCTGACCCTGCATGAGACCAGTGACTGACATTTTCCCAATTGCAGCAGGAACCATCACCAGAAGGTACCATGTTATCTCAGGCAAATACTGGGGGCCCTTCTTCCTTTCTAGAAACAAGGTCAAAACCCATTTCTCTCTCCTGCTGTATGCTGTAGGATTAGAGGAAGCCCCAACAACAGAAGCTCTCAGAAACCTCCTGCACTCACCTTGAAGTGTTCTAGCCTCCTGCCCCCACTGCACTGAGTGCCAGGCTGACTTTGCCCTCATTGTCCTAAGAGCTACCCATGCACAGGCTGAATTTTCCAATGGCTATTTTCTGCCCACATTTTCTCTCAGCATTAACCCTTGGGTGCAGAGGGTATGTTGCCCTCTGAAGCGCTTGGCCTTGTGGTGTGGTTCTGGGCTGTTGGTTTTGGCTTTGTTAGGCCTTTTTAAAATCAAAACAGAGTCTGCTGCCACGGTGGGAATAATGAGATGGGCACTACGTAGGTGCTGCATGCTGGGACATATCCTTGTCCCATCTCTGTGCCCACTGTGCTGCTGTGGCTCCAGGCTCTGTGCCAGCAGGAGCCCAGAGAAGGGGTGTACTGCACAGTGAGGTGTGGGGGGAGCACCATGCTGCACAGGGAAAATATTTCGCTTCTTAGCGTGACCTGAGGGCGGCTGAGCCTGTACTTGCAGCCTGGGGGGCTGGTGAGCCTGCTCAGGCTGGGGGGGGGGGGGGTTACTTATTTAGTGTTGTTATTTATTTGCTCTCATTTCAGAGTTCTGGGAGTGATGTATGACTGATTATCACAGTGGGGCAGCTCCCCACAGGCGTAGCACTATTTCTGCCAACAAACGTTCCCACTTTGACACCACGCACTTCTGCTCCGAGCAAACGGCTTATTGCCAGCCCGGGCGTGGATGATGGAGCGCGAAGCTCGAGCTTCGGGCTGAGGCAAGCCGGTGCCAAACAGCGCCGGAACGGACTCAGGTAGGCCCAGCGGGCCGCCCNNGCGGGTAGGCCCAGCGGGCCGCCATGCCGTTCCCATGGCGACGGGGCGGTGCCGCACGCTGTTGGCACGGCGACGGCGGCGGGAGGAGGGAGTTTGGCCCTCGGGGGCCACCATCGACGGCGACCGTTGCTGCGGGGGAGGGGGGGGTGTTGTTGCCATGGCAACACTACCGGCGCCGCGCCGGGCCGGGCACCAGCGGGGCCCGGAGGGGGGGGACTGTGGCTACAGGGGTCTCCATTGATGGGACGACGGGTAACAGCTTTACACTGCATTTAGATTACGCGTTGTGGAGAAATTTGTCACGCAGAGGGCGGTGAGGCCCTGTTGCAGGCTGCCCAGAGATATACCCGTCCCTGGGGGTGTTGAAGGCACGGTTGGATGGGGGCCTGGGTGCCCTGAGCTGCTGGGTGGGGGGTTGGATATGGATAGGCTTTAAGGTGCCTTCCAACCCAACCGTTCTATGAAACTGAAGACCTGAGATTCCCTAAAAACTTCTGGTCCCTCCTGAAGCTGAGTGCTTTTGATTCCCGCTTCATAATTCCCTGCATGGGACAGCAGCTCCTGAACAAGGTCGTTAAACTAAACAACTGCAACTACTTCATGCTATGACAGAAGAGATTGAACTTATGCTACCCTTCTTTATGATGCTCATCATAAAAAAATATATATATATATGCTTATTAAATATGTTCACTATTAAGCAGCAGAGATTGTGGTGAATGTAATTTTGTAAAAGGTACGTTTCATCTTTGTACTTTTTCAAACTGCTATTATAAAGAAGTGTAGGGGGAATAGTTCTTTGTGCTGAGTACATCCTAGAGTAATGTAACCTCTATTAGGAACTTAGGTACATGTCACCACCTTGAGCAAAAGAGTTTGGGAAGGAAGGGGCTTTTCCAAGCAAGAAGGATTGTGTATCTTACGAGAATGGGCACAGGTAAAAAGTGAGGGAAAACAGACGTGGAACAGAAAGTCGAGACAAGAATCAGAACAAACCTTGAATATTTTAACTCAAGAGTAACCTGGTTTGAATAAGTGATTATTCCAGCAAGTAGTAGCTAAACAGAAACGAGAATTGGGAATGAAAAGTGTTCGGATTACCTTGAACAAAGTATGGTTTAAACAATCAGGGACTTTCATAAAGGTTATTTATATATAAGTTTGCAATAGAAGTACCCAACCTTATAACTGTTCTTTCCTTGTAACTAAATCTTGACTAAATTTTGAGGCCTAAAAGAGCAACACTCGTTGTCAAGCATGGAACAGAGTTGTGAAAGATGGAACTGTGTTTGTGTGAGTACGTAACTGAGAACTCAACAATGCTCATCAGAATATAAAAGCAAAGCTTGCAGGAGGTTAAGCAGCAGCTTCTGAATGTTACAAAGCATATGACAAGATGTTTAGTCAGGGTGGGATTCCAGACTCTCAACCCTTACTGTCTGAAACAGCAGTGCAGATCAAACCACCAGAGATGTCCCACTGTTTTGGGGTCATCCAGGCTCAGAGCTAATTCCTGCATCCCATGTTGTGCTGCCTGTAGATATCCTTTAGTGTATTATGCAGATTCAAAGTTATTATATGAGAGAGAGAGACGTGTGGAAGTGGCAACTTCCAGATTACAGCGGAGGGTGCAAAGAGGAAAGGAACTTTTGAACAACTTCCTTTTATGTTGTTTCTATTAACAGTTAGAAACAAATAAAGGAATGAATGATGAGTGGCTAGAACTGTAAAAAGAATAGAATCAGCTGTCTGTTCTGTGTCTCTACACACCTTCAACCCTTTAGTGTCTTTAGATGGGAGTGAGTGATTCAGGCAGGCACTCTGGCATCCAAACAGGAGCCATTGGCATCTATGTACTGTGCAGTCCGGACTGTTTAAATGATTCTGTCCTTATGGTGGCTTGTCTTCAGTTTTGTCGTGAGTTTGACTATATCCAGCCTGATTAACTGGCTACTATTTCCCATCATTCCCCTTTACAGTCATTCAATCCAGAACAGAATCTTTTTTCCGGCTGTCTCACATGGTGTCTGTATGACTTCCTTACCCCAAGTATTAGTGGAGGAAACATGGTGTGAATGCTGGCTGTTTGTATATGTTTGGTATTATAGCAGAAGGCTCCTGCCCAGTATGTGAATGACTTTTCATTTTAATAAAAGCTTTTTGATGACTCCTCCTCTTTTAAGCCATGGCATGGATCTTCTAGAACTTGTGAATCCTACAACTTTGTAATGTAACTTTAAATAGGGTGCACTTTATTTAAAGGAGTGGAGGGAAGGCAGGTAAAGAACAAGACTTAATATGTAAAACACCTGGGAGCAGTGAAATCTCATAATACTTCTAATGTGTTCTAGTGTAAAGTCTGTAAGAGAGATACTGAGTATGTCTTGCCTTGTTTTGACTCAAATCTTCCTTGTAGTTAGAGCTGGAAAGGCCAAAGCCATTCGTATTTTTTTAATCATCCTTATTTCTGAGGTGCTGTGGCACTGCCTTACATGGCTGTACTGGTACTGCTCACAAGTTTGATGTAGGTGCCATGGGAAATAGCCGTGTCTGTGCTGGTGCGTTGCTGGAGCTTTAAAACACTTTTTCCTTCTTTTATAGCATTACTCTATCACAGCACGAAAATGAGTGAAAACGAAGACCAAGGTGATCTGGCAAATACAGATGATTTAACAGAAAAAGAAGAATACGAGGATGACTTCGAAAGAGACCTTGAATGGCTAATTAATGAAGAGGAAAAAGAAAACCTTGCTGAAAGAGAAGTATTTGTTAAATTGAGTGTCTTCTTATTTAGAAGGCCATGAGAGTATATATTAGGAATTATTAAGCACAACTTTCAGTGTGGTTTGAGGTGTGTGTGTATGCTTGCAGAATTTTGACAGGAAGGTTATTTGGAATGATTGAGAAAATTAATCCAGTGACCTGCTTAATTTGCTTACAGTTGTCTTAAAACAGAACAGTTAAGTGTTCACTGAAAATGTGTGTGGTACAAAAGTTCTTCTGCTAACAGTGCAGGCTCCTTTGAGAACTTGTGCAGCACACTGCTCTTTTTTCACGTTGTTACTGATTGCTTCAATGCTCAAGCCACGGTTAGTTTATCTTTGTATAGATATAAACGTGGAGAAAGTATTATTAGTACCAAAAAAGCTATTTGTTAAGACGTTCTCTATTTCATAGCCTCTTTTAAAATATATGTAGTTAGTACTGCTTACCTCTTCCACTCTTTCTTTTCTGTATCTTAGATACTATACTTTGTTGAGAGAATAAATTGAGATAAATAGCTTATTTTTTTCAGGTTCCTGATAAGAAAGAAGTTAACACTGAGGGAAAAAATGTTGACGTTGTGGTGGCCTTTGAAGAAGACCATGAGAAAATGGAAAAAAATCCATATGAGCTCTCCGAAGGAGGCATAGATGTGAAAGTGATACCCCACGAGGGAGAAAGTTTGGTGTCCAGGTCTGACATGAAAGAGGGAGACCAGGTTTCTGATTCTGACAGTGAATGCTCAATCCAGGAATCCAAGCTGGAAAACCAACAGGAACTGGATGAGGAAGTAGATGAAGAAATAAAGCGTTATGTCTTGGAAAAGATAGAGGAAGCCAACAAACTGCTGGAGAACCAGGCTCCTGTGGGTGAGAACAGAGAGCGGAAATTAAAATTTAAGGATACGTTGGTGGATCTTGAAGTTCCTCCTCTTGAAGATGCTGAAGTTTATAAAGCAGACCTTGCAGGAGGAGATGATGTTTCAACTAAGCTGTCTCAGCTGCATATTTCTAGTGAAACGGGACCAGAAAGCACATCACTTTCATTACATGCTGGCACAAATGAGGAACAGAAGAACGGTGGTAAAGTCCTAGTGGAGAAAGATGGAAAATTTGAACTCCTAAGTTTACGTGACATTGAAAGCCAGGGGTTTTTGCCCCCAATAAGTGTTTCTTTCACTGATATTGAAACTCAACGTACATCTCCAAAATCTTCGCAGCTCAGTTCTGGCACTGTCTCTCCAATGAAGGAAGTACATCCAGTAAGACCAGGAATACCTTCTTTTTCTCCTGCTGCAGAAGAGTGTGCCCTTTTTCCTAAGCCTCCATCTAACCCTAAACATCGCCTGAATTCTGCTGTCAGTGCTGCAAAAGGTCTGGGAAAACGGAAGACTCCACCAAGAGCACAGTCTGCAAATGTGCCCTTGAGAAGCTCCACTTACTGCCTTTCTCCCAGACAAAAAGAACTACGGAAGCAATTAGAACAAAAGAAGGAAAAACTGAGGAAAGAGGTAAAAATACAGAGGCAACAAGCAGGTCGCAGTGACCATCACATTCCTCTGCCTCATAAAGGCCACATGTTCACAGCATTTACTCTGTTCTTCCGTGATCAAAGAGGCAGTAATAATATTAATTCTCTGGAGTTTGTACAGAATCTCTTAAAACTCCTTTCCTTTTCTTAAAAAACACCCAACAGAATTACCGAGCAGCATAGGTTCATATCTTGCTCGCAGGATAAATATTTATTTAATATATCCCTCATAAATAGGCTTTCTTTTGCTCATTGTACTTACAACTTATGCTTATTGACTTCCTCTGAATTCCATTGCAAGCCCATTATTTACTGAAACATTGTACACGGTATCACATCTACTTTGCAATGTAATCTGTGGAGAAAGTTAACATAACTGCAGTCATGCAGGTGCATGTTTGGGTGCTGGTGAAGCAAGTAATAGACAGTTATCATATGGGAGAGTGTTTAGTCATAAAATAAGATTTTACACAGGACAGTGACTGTGAGAATTATGAACAAAAGAGTGCAAGTGCTTAAAATGTATGGAAGACTTCAAAAGGAGCACGCCTTGTTGGCTGCATGAGATGCGTGCAGGTAACATCACCTTGAATGATAATGTAACAGGATACTTTTTTTTTTTTTCCCTGTAAATATTTTGCATGGATGAGTGTTGTAGTAAATTTTCTTAATGAGATTGTTGCAAAGTGGAACCTTTTCCCTTTCTCCATGAATGGATATATTTTTTCCTCGTTATTTGGTTTTGCCTGGTTGCTACACAGAGGACAAAAGGAAGAAAACATTCCCAGGACAGAGGTTGTTATTCTTGTGTCTATACAGGGCAGTTAAAAAAAAAGAAAGGAAAAACCAAGCAAACTGTATTTTAGAAAATGCAATCACTTTCTACTTGGGACATACATACCCTCAAAACTTAATTATTTCCTCAGCTTTTTGTTCAGAAAAACATCTAATAGCGGAAGTAGCTTCTGATGGCTGTTAACAGGAGCTTCATAAATCTTCAGTGGAGTCTTTAAAAAGACAGCTGCTTTGCTTTGTTTTGATGATACAAAAGCAAAAAGGTAGCTTGCGATGTATGTTGTGACTCATTTTTCTACTTAAGAGTTAGTATTTACTTTTTTTTTTTTTTTTCGAGCACTGTTTAAAGTCACAAATTCTGTGTGAGCATAATAATGGCCGCATTTAAAAATGTTCATTCCAGGCCTGACAGATAGATTGGATTCTACTCAAACTCACACTCCTCTAGGGTTCCAGTCAGGTGCTTTAAATATAATGTCACCATCTGAATAAAAAGATCACAGAAACATGTACCAGTTTGCTGTGGCATGATGTTCTCAATGAGCTGGCTAAGTTGTTTCACGGAAATAGCTCTAGCCTGCTTTATTTGATAAGTTTGCTGAGGTGCACGTCAATAACAAGGAGTATGAAATGTGAAGGGTTACCAATGTGTTTTATTTGTACAAAGAAGACCATTTCTTGACCATATACTTCTCACATTTGAAGTAAATGATGTGATGAAGGCAGCCTTCTGTTGTTAGGCTAGCAGCGTGCACTACATCTCTGTTGACCAATTTATGAAGAAGTTGAGAATGCAGTACTTCGTTTCTTCGTTTTTGAAGAAGAAAAATGCGTGATGGATTTCACAGGCATGAAACATTCTTGACGTTGTTGGAATCCATCTGCCTCATTTTGGGTGGGTTTCTTTCAGCAAAGTAGAAATTGTCTGCAAGCTGTGTGTAAGTGGGAGGATATCCTCTGTTTACAAGAAGACCATTGCAATGAGTGAGGTTATCAAAACGTGGTGAAATGTCCCCATCAGCTTTCTGAAACGTTGTTTGAAATCTTTTTTCCTATTTGTACGTGCTTGTCAGCTAAAATGTGATTAATAATTAGAGATTATTGAGAGTTCTCAATTTTGTAAATATAAATTCATTTTGAGAAGTTGTGAACAGTGCTGAGCTATTAATACATCCCTAAGTAGGTATTACATCTTCATGCCCAGAAGAAATTCCCTCTTAATACGGTAGTACCAGCATTCCAATAAGTAGTTAAATATCCTTTTGGATTTAGTGATATCTCGAATTAGATAGTTTCTTTAGTTTTTAAAATGCATCAGTTAACTGTACTTGCCTTCAAATTAGTTCAGCTTTGCAGATGTCCGTTTGAAAGTTCTGACCTGTTGCTTTTGAAATGCTCACAAGTTGAGATGTATCAAGGCAATGATGGTAATCACAAAAAGCAGTTAGACTCAAAGTATCTATATGTAACCAGAAGCCCCAGGGAAGTGCTTGGTCTAGTTTCTTCATAAAGGTTGTACAACTAGCTGCTGTCTGGTTATCCCTCTTTCAGCAATATTTTGGTAAGAATTCAAATTAGTCATTTATTGTCCATTGTGACAGTAAGGCCCCTGCAGATTAAGGCAATCATTTTAACAAGTAAAGTTTTATTTGCTCTTACTTTCATACAAGGAAGAAGAAAGGAAAAAAGAACAAGAAGAGCAGAAGAGAAGAGAGAATGAGATAGTGTTTAAAGCTTGGTTACAGAAGAAGAAAGAACAAGTGCAAGAAGAAAAGCGAATTCGTCGTGCAAAGGAGCTAGAGAACTTGAATAGCAAAGTAAGGACACCCTAATGTAGGGCTGGGAGTCATACTGATCTGGTTCCATTTGTAAGCCTGCGTTCTTAACTAAGTCTATGAAAATTGACAGTGATGGGAATTTTTTTGGTCATATTGTTTGCAGTGAAGAGCTAGACTGACTTGCATGTTCTGGATGGTTCTGCCTGGCAAGTTGTCCGGTGTCATACAGACTCCACGTGTGAACTTATTCACAATAAAATCACAGGAGATATAGAGATGGTCTTTTTTAGTGGGTGGTTGACTTGATTGAGCCCGGCTGTGAACAAGCCAGAAAACCCTTAGAAGTTTATTCCTCACCTTCAGAACTTGTTGGCAATCAGCTAATTGCACGTGACCTGACCAGAAAATGATGATTCAGGTGCTCTGAAGTTCTGTGTTGCAGCAATGAGCTGGAAGAGCTAAAATCTGTATTTATTTATTTATTTATTTTTTATAACATACTGCTTTGAATGCTTGCTCATGTATTTATTCCATGACAGATAGCATATGGATGCTTACGTCTAAGTTTCTTTAATGTCGATGGGGGATGCCAGCGGAGTTCTGAAATCATATGATTAATATAAAGGTTGTTTAATGATGAGCCTTGTGCATATGTCTCATTTAAATAGGAGAGAAACAGGAATCCAGAAGAAGCATTCAAGTTATGGCTTAAAAAAAAGCACCAAGAACACATGAAAGAAAAACAAATAGAGATTTTGAGACGGCAGGCAGAGGGAATTACATTTTTTCCAAGGACAGAGGAATGCAACAGAGCTTTTAAAGAGTGAGTAGAGTCCTATGGAAGCCATTTTGAAAATGTCATACTCAGAATGTCATTTTGTGGTACATTGTTACTGCTGGTCTTTTTAATTACCATATATTATTTATTTTATATGTATCTAGTTTTATATATATTATGCATATATTGATGTTGCAAAAACACTGCAAAATATATCAGTGTCATCACTGTTGTGAAGGAATTTGTCAGAGCCTGAGCTCTGCTTCTGCTGAAGGAGGGCAATCCTTCTTCCTCCCCCCCCTTTTTTGCCTGTTACAAAGCAGTCTTGTGCTGATTCAGCATATTGAACAGGCAAAAAGTTAATCTGTTTATATATACATATTAATTGTATCGGGTCAACAAAAGTGGGATTAGGGAAATGTGGATTCAGCACCAGGAGTATTGGGACAAAGTAGTGCCTCCCATGTTTGGGACAGACAGATTTTTAGATTGGCTTGGCCATAACACCTTTATCCTGCAGGACCAGGTGCTCTATTTAGAGGAGGCCAGGCCTCCTATGAATGGATGAAATAAACATTTCAGTTTTATCTGTCAGTTGTATTTCTCTCTCTACAGATGGCTAAAAAGAAAAAGAGAAGAAAAGCGAGCGGAAGAACTGGCAGCTAAAGAGACAGTAAGGCAGCTCAGATTAGAAGCTAGAAGAGCAAAACAGATGCAGAACATCCACAGCATCAGCGCGGAGCCTAGATCTTTTCGCTTCAGAGACAATTACAGTTGAAAATTTGGAGGTAACCACTGAGTTCCTGGGGACAACCCTCTGAATTTTTATGGCTTGAGCTACTGCTCTTTATAGCTACTGACTTTGTGGTGGTTTTTTAAAGCTTTCTAGCAAGTTTAACAGTCTCCTTAATTGACAATGGTTTTACCTTTTATTTATAATTAATTTTGTTGAAAAGCCTGCTTTTATGCAAAACTCAGGGATCTTCTTGGTTTGACTAAATCTAAATGGGAGTGAGATCTGTTTGCAAGGGTGGCAAATACATATTTCCTTTTAAAAGGCACTTTATACTGAACTCCACCATGAATTCCTGGCTGCAGGCTATTATTATGTAAAATGTTGATTTTTTTTGCTGGATTAATGTTGCTATCTGCTGCTTGTGATGAGTGTACAACTTGTGGTGTTGGAAAATACTTTCTGGAATCTTTGCCACTTTCTATTGGCTGGTGGACCAGCTGTTCTGGCCCAGTTGGAGGACTGTTCTATCTCAGGGGAAGTGGTGACTAAAAGCTAATGTGTATGTGAACTTGCAAGTTAATGAAACTTTATTTCTGTGAGTCAAACTGATGCATTCCTATTCAGTAGTTTTCTATTCTGTGAAATGAAAAATAATGAAAATTATGATCTCTACCAATATCAAGGAAACTGGATTCCTTCTGTATATTTCCATGTTTGCTACATTTATTAAAATAAACCATCGCCTTGATATTGGGAACTCTTGATGTAGAATGTGCTGAAATGACTGATGAAATCCAAGTTAGCTGCAGGAAACACAGGGTCTGAAATGAGCTGTATTAAATCCAAAATTATAAGTAAGTTGATACAAGGGAAATTTATTGTATTCTTCATGCAAACCAAAGCATGCCCAGGAACAGCAAGAACTTGTAACTTGCCAATTCTGTTCATAGTATGAGATTCAAAGAAAAATATGTGTGAAAGCAACAACTGTAGAAAACCTTTTCCTAAACTAGACACTACCTATGATATATCTGGGAGCAAAAGGAATTAAAATGCTTGTTTGGATCCTTCTAATTTTCTTCTGTGTTTCCTCCTATGTTTCTTCTATGTCCTCTGTCTTTAGACGTAGCAGATAAGCTGCAGGAATATTTATTTGAACTGATATCAAAATAACAAAATCATAAAGTAAAAAAATACTTTTTACTAATACTTGTGCAAATGTAGTGCTTATCTTCAGCCTCCCATAACGCCCACGGAGACTGTGGGCAAAGAATGAACTCTAATGCTAGCTTAGCTCTCAACACTGCGTACTGAAGTGTACCAGTGTTTCTTTTCTGAGGTTCAAATACTTAACAGCATGACTCTGTAAGATGAAAGAGAGGGAAAAGCTATTGTTTTACCTTTATGAAAATACAAGAATATCACTTTACAGTTTTCAAGAATCCATTTAAAACCTGTTACTATTTATATGTTGTAATTACAGTTCATTCAAGCCCTTTTCTTCTTCTCCACACTCTTTCAGAACTTACAGCTGTAACGACTCACTGCATACACTCCTCATGACTGAACTTAAAAGGCTGAACATAGTCATAAGGACAGTTCATCACCTTGGATAATATTAAAGAACCATGAAGCTGACTATATTCTATTGACCTTTGACTATCATTGTTTCTTATTATTTAAAAATATAGCACTTTCTTTACTTTGGTATAGTTCATGCTTTCGCTTCCTTCTAAAGATGAATTCATTAAGATTTACTAGTAAGATTGTCAAACTTAAATAGTTGGGGATCTCTATGCTCTACAAATTGGATCACCATAAAGTCCTTGGTCTTGCCTTTGTAGAAGGAAGGAAGTAGCTTTTCAGACTGAAAAGTAGTAAAGGATCCCACAGACAAAGGAAGTCCTGTCAGTCTCTGACTTCAAGAGGCAGAGAAGCAGAAAACACAGGATTTCCAATTTAAAGCCTGGAAAAAAACAGGAAAAAGGGAAGCTTGCTGGACACCAACTAGTGGAATTCTTCAGAAAGAGTGCATGTGCAGTTGTAAACAGTAGCCACATTTTTAAAGGGCTATCAGCTCTCCTTGACAGTGATCGCAACAATTGAAAGTTATATCTTCATATCTTGTATATGGGTGAAACCTTCCAATATTCTTCTTTGTAGAAAGGAAGGAAGAGGGAGAAGTCTCAGAAAAAGCTTCTGCTGATGTTTCTGTACGTGCAGCTGGATCCAGTACACGTAGCACCTAAGGAAGGAAAAGTTGAGAATTAAAATCTATTTGCTGAGCTTAACAGGATTTATCCTTCTGTATCAGTGAGGAAGGTTTTCTGCTCAAATGCAGAGTTTTTCAACTTTATTTCAAGCAAAACTAAGAACAGCCATCTATCCAGATGCTCCCTATAAAGGCATCCATCAGAAATTCAAGGTATGATTTTGTTGAAAGTAAAAACTCCTTTTAGCTGAGTTGAACAAAAACAAGCGAGTACAATTCAAGTAACAAGGTACTGTGAAACTGAAATTCAGTTGCTTCCAGACTAAACTGTTAGTCTGGTTTCCTATTCACACACCAAGTTTCCCACACTGGAACCCTATCTTGAAAGATACAGCTTCTCTCTGTTTCCACTTACATTCAACAAAACTATTTTTTAGGGCAATGGAAGTTACTTCTGAAGCATTGTCAGTTATTCCTACCTGACAGGGAGGAAAAACCTTCCATCACTTTTTAAACTCAATTAAGTATGTCCATTTGGCTTCCTCCTCATACATTAAGTCTGAACAAATTTTGACCCACTTATTTGTGGTGCTAGGGACAGAGAAGAAAGCAATACATATTTATATTGTGCTTATTCTCCCATGTTTTTGATTTTTAAACACCAGACAGCTCTACCCCGAATGTTTCCCCTGCATGTCGTTTTTAAATACAATATTAAGGAGTTGCCACAAAGCAAGGCTTTTCTTTCTGATAAGATGACCCGGACCCTATGCTGTGTTGAAAGACTGAGTTATACAAAGGGTTCTTACCCTTTCAGCCATTTTCTCAGCAGGGGTATTGCAAAACTCCACAGCAGCTGAAGTCTTTTTTGGACTGCTAGTTCCAACATTTCCAAGAAGGTGTGAGCTTACAGCTTTGGCTAGTTTACAGTTCACAGCTGCAAGCTCTGTTGTAGTGTAAGGTTGGGCACTGGGATAGTATGTCTGCTGTCTCCCCCACTGAAGAGAAACCATCAGCTCCTCCAACAGCCTGCAGAGAAAGGCAAAAACTAGTGGTTTTCACATGCTGTACTATTAGCACACATGCTTCAGAGGAATCTCTTTTTTCCTCACATTTGCTGTACAAGTCAAATGTTAACCAAAAAAGGTTTCAGTATTTAAAGCAATGAGGCAAAACAGGTTATTCTCAAAGGCAAGGCCTCACCAATGCAGAATTTTAATACTGGTAAAAATTAAAGACATTTGTCAGACTGAGCATTAACAAGTCATTGCAAGTAAAAGAATCTGTTAGTTTTGGAAAGAGAAAGATCTGAAGTCAAGACAGTAAGTGATTTAAATATATGAAGTCTGCAGATGTGAGAGATGTTAGTTTCCCAGCATATGACCCCCAAGAACTCACACTTCCACTGAACGCTGAGGAAAGAATTAATGTTACTTTGGCTTTCAACTCTGAGAATGAAAAGCAGCTACACTAATCATCAGCCTGTTTTTATTTAAATATAACAGAAATAAGGGAAAGTTATTTGATTCTTCTCCAGCCCAGAATAAAGTGACACAAATGAGAAGTTTGTGGAGAGGTAGTGGATTATAAAAAATCATACTTTTGTGTATGGATCATTTCTTGACGGAACTGATCACGTTCATTCAACAGATCCTGGATTGCACTCTGTGCATCTCTGGTTTGACGCTGAAGAATTGCTCTGGTATTGGTTAGCTCATCAGCCATAACCCTGCAAAAGAAATCTCCAATCAGTAATTTAAGTGAGCAGTTTGAAAGTCACCTTCACTCAGACAGTATTTAATCAGCTCAGACTAAGGATTAAGCTGCCATTCCCCTTCCTTCTCCATGCAGGGCCTATATCAACCTAATTACAAAAGACAAGTACTAAAAGCAACCTCTGTTCAACTGCAGTCAACTTTTCAACTTGCTGAGTATAAATACTCTATGGGTAGAGTGAAAATGGTGGACGAATACCCTGACAGATAAAGCTGAACACCTTTTACTGACAGGGCTCTTGCAAGTACACTATAACACATCTTTCCACAGTCATCTGTAAAGATGACAGCTATGGCTGCAGACTGCATTCACTTTGCTTCTCTCAGGGAGCAATACCTAGATGTTAGATGCTCCAGACACAAGCATGTGAGAGCTGCAAATGAGAAAGCCCTTGTGTTCTGCCTTGCTATGCCAACAGACTTGGCACTGACTCCTCGAGTTGGTACTTCAATGCCTGAGATACTGCAAATACCAAGAAAATACCAAGAACAGAATGGATTTTAACAATGACCAGTAAGAAATCCGAGACTTCAATGAATGAGAACGTTACAATAGAAAAGGTGTTACTTTGATCACATTTCCATGCTGTCAAAAGTGTTACTGTAAGGGGCTCATACCCCTGATCTTAGGGTTCATGTTTATGCTGAAGAAACAAGTTAAACTAGGACAGTAATGACTGGATGGTGCTATCACAACTCATTATCATTCACTCAACAGGTCAAAACTGCTTAATACCAGCATCTTAATGGAGGAGATCATATATTATCATTTCCTTGAAGTAGTGAGTCTTTTTCATAATATGCATTAAGCATCCCTAATTAAATTTTTGCAAGTTATATATGATTACAGTAGGATTTTAATCTTCTAACACTACTTGCAGATCTTGTAGATCATCTACACTTGGCCAAAAGTCTAATCCCTTGTTAAATGAGACTGACATTCAGACCAGCTTAAGATTTGCACCTAACTCTTTCAGTGTATTAGTTTATAAGTAGAGATGCAGCCTCAGGGTTCCTAGCACTAACACAACCAGCGTTTAATGAAGAGGTCTCCCTAGTCTTCCATTCTTAGTTGCTGTTTTTAGTGGATTTCTGAAAAATTAATGAACTTTTTTTGCAAATTCATGATTGTATCATACTTCCATCTGTCCTGAAAGATATTTTTGAGCCCTAACCTGGACACAAGTTAGGGCTTCTCTTATGTTAAGAAGAACTGGAGTTAACATTTTAGGAGTATCAGAACCCGCTCTATTATTTCCGAAACACAGAACTATTGAGATTTGCAAGGAGCTTACTTTCTTAATGTCTCTTAAATCTTCTATGAAGTCTGAAACATACCACAATAAGTGTCTGACAATAGCTGTTGTGACTGCCCTCTGCATACGTATGTACATTCCCAAGTGCTGCAGTGGGTGCATGTAATAAAAGCCTGCAGGAAAATGGTGCTTTAAGTGGGAATACCTGCTTGCTAGGAATTTGCTTCGCCACACATCACACTGTATAGACATGCGCTCCAGCTGTTCAGACAACTGAGACAGATTGCGGCCCAAGACTTCATTTTCTAGGATAAGCTGATTTTTCTCACGAGCCATCCGTTCAAAGTGATACTGCAGATCATCCCCAACAGAAGCAACAAGTAATTTCTTCAGCTCCCGATTCACCTAGAATTAGACCAAACTATCTGATCACTACTAATATAGACTGAAACACTTTCTACTTTCTGTATGAAGGGCAACTTAGGAAACTTATTTTTTTAACATGTGCAGTTTCTGTTTCCAGAATGGAATAAGCCCAAAGGAAAGGATATTAAGCCTCACAGTCCACTCCAGTGAGACAAACTTTTAAGACTAATGCACATTTAACATTTTCTTGTTTAAATTTTAACAGCATTCAAGTGGGAAGAATGAAAATCTGATACATAAAACAAAAAATTTCAGACCTATTCAAGTCCTGACTCAGTAAGATAGCAAAGGATTATGTAAGACTTTCAGAAGTTGTTAGGTAGAAAGTTACAGTCACTCCTGTGGTGTAACATTTTTCCTTCTTTTTTTTTTTGGTTTTTTTTTTTTTTACTAAGAGTTGGGTTGAGGAACAAAATCGTTCCTCACAAAAAGACATTTCCCTGCAGCCCCATGGTGTATTTCTCCCAGATTCACACTTTGATATTTTTATCTGGTGACAGAGAAGAAGCACCAGAGGACTATGACGCATTTCTACTCTGTAATTTCAAAAGGAAAACAATTTGCTTCAAGGCTTCAGTGTCACAGCAGTTATCTTTGATTTTACACACAAACTAAATAAACCAAAGCAGCTCAACTGTGTGAGAAAAAAAACTCTTTCACTTCTTACCTCTGTCTGTACACGTAGCTGATTAGAGAGACCTTCTTTATCCTGTAACAATCGCTTTTCCGAATTCTTCAGCTTTTCGATCGCATTTTTTAGCTCAGTCTGTTCTTTCTTGGGATCTGCAGTTCCATCTGACTGATGGAAAGCATCTCCTTTATGTCCTGCCAATTTAGCTACTTTTGCATTTTTAGTTGGAACAACATGGGTGATAGCTGCTTTGGGGACTAAAATACGCACAGCTTCAACCTCTATTGATTTATCAGCATGTATCTGCCCTAGCTGGAGAACTCCAGGACTCAGTGATGACACTGCCTTTTTTTGTGGGCTGTGGCGGACGTGATGGTTTGTGGTGCTGGATCCAGTGCTTACTTCCACTGATTCACCTGTCTGCTCTGTTTCCATGCCATCTCCAGGTCCTCGGATGGGTGACGACACATAGTCAACTACAATTCAGAAACAGCAGAAGAACGCTACCATCTTAGTGCCACTGCAACTCTTCCCTTCATTTATGTACTTCAAAGGTGAAAGTTTTAATTTTACACTACATGCATAAAACAGCTCTTGGCAGCAGGAGCTATCAAGCACAAACTAACACCATAAGAAGTTTAGGAGGCTTTAAGTACTACCACGTTTTTGAAGTAAATGTTTAAAAAAGCTAACGTGTCAATTGCACTTCATTTCTAACCAACAGCCCCCAGTATTCCCAGTAAGGCTGCATTCTGGTCCAGATTCCCAAAAATGCCTGAAATTCATTTTATTGAAATTCACTAAGTTTTTGGCTGAGTTAAATGCTATTCTAGTATAGTTTCCTCATGGTGGGTACGGCAGAGAAGCTCAGAATGGTGCTACACATACTGCCATTATTTCTCATATGGCGGGCAGCACCACATGCCTGCAGCCTCTGTCCTAATCTCAACAATGAATTTCAAAAACACAATAGTGTTGCCGTTACATTGCTCTGCTTTCACGATTCAATCAGTGCCAGCAGTTTCTAAAGACTGGAAAAGGCTGACAGACAAGGGTACAGATCTGTAACAGCACGAGCGACAAACTTGGGTATTTCAGACAAAACCACGTTAGGAAATGTTGTTCAATTAACTGCTCATTTCTTCCAGCAAAATAAAAAAACCCTTAGAATCAAAGTTAAAGAACTTCTAATTTAGTCTGCTCAGGTGCCACACCACTCACTCACCTTTTTCTAGAGATGTCATTTTCTTGCTAGCAGTCAGCCCTTAACTACGAAAGCCTAAGGAAGAGAGGAGGGGAAAACATCTTCAGCAAGCGACGTCAATCTTGGGTTTCCCTATTTTCTACTACAACCTCTTTAGCTCGGTTCAGCAGCACGCTGACACGCTGTTTCCCGTGAGCTGTAAGCTCTAAATAACTTAGAAGGTAAAAAAGCCCACACTTAAAGAAATGAAAGAAAACAAACACCGCTCCGAGACGCAGATTCAATGAAAGATACAAGGCTGCTGGCACTCGCTGCTTCTCCCGCTGCGGGCTGGGCTTCCAACTTCCGTCTCTTGCCCACTTCCAGTTTTATTCCTCAAATTTCCAGCCTCTCTCCTTTTCGCACAGCCCTCGCCGCACCCTCTGCAACCCCATCACACCCCCTCCCGCCCGGCACCGCTCTCAAGCCCCCGCCCCAGCAGCCGACCCCCCATGTTACCGGCGCGCACCGCACGCACCCGTCACCTCCGCCTGCGCTGCCCAACTTCCGCTTCCGGCCGGAACCGCCTCTTGCCCAGCGCCGGGCGGGGCGTCGGTTGCCAGGGCCGCGGGAGGCGAGGCGGCCGCCGCCATGGTGAGCGCCGGGGCCGGGGCTCGGCTGGGTGGGCGGCAGCGCTCAGGGGATGCGTGGTCTCTCGACGTAGGTCCGCGACTTCACGATGATTTTTACAAGTCGCCGCTGCCGTTGTTGCCTTACTCGTTTCTTACTGCAGGAGGTTACTGGTGGTGTGCTTGATGGGTATAAATCGAATCCATTTCTCTCTCTTATTCGCCCAAGAGCTTGAAGACTGTCGCTTCACAATTTTATCTCTTCCTGTTATTGCACACTAAGCAGACACCACAGTCCTGATATTTTCCCATTCATTGTTCATGCGTCTTCAGTTATTTTTTTTTCCTGTCTGCAGTTGTCTCTCAGCATGGTGTTTGACCTGCATGTTATGTGCCAGCTGAGGTTTCACTGCCACTGAGCAGAGCAGAATACTTGTTTCTTGTGTCTCACTTATTCACAGTGCCAAATGATCCCTCTTTCCCTCTGCTTCTGGCTGCATTTTCCTATCTAACTGCGATCCACTGTAACCTTCAGGGATTTTCCCGTTTTATTGCTGTGTGTTACTTTTTCCCAAGGTATTTGAATTCATATGCTTGACTGTCATTGTAATAACTCACAGCCACCTCTATGGGATTACAGAATTTCAGACCATTTCTCAGATCATCAAAAGCACTTTGAGCTCTGTTTACTGAACTGCAGTCTCTCCCAGCTTAGTGTGACCCTGGATTCTGAAAATGCACTTCTCTGTTTCGTTATCAGGGTAGCAAAGTAGGTGAAATAAAACCAGGTGTGTGACAGCATTTTGGAGCCTCACTTGAAATTGACTCACAGTTTGCAAGTATTGCAAGTATTCCTGGTTGCTTCTGCATATGGTGGTTGTAACTGTGCTTTAATGTAGGCTGTAATTCCCTACTCCACTTGCCAGAACGTGGGGTGACTCAGATTGGAAGTTCTATCAAAGCCAAGTGTAACACTTCAGTGGCTTCTCCCTTACTTAGGCCAGTCACTGTGTTTGAAAGGGAAAATGGACATGACAGGATTTTTTCTTGTCTTATTAACATTATCTCCCGTGTATAGCCATTTTGTCTTCAGAGATGTTCACTGATTTTCTAATAACTTGTTTTGTTATCTTCCAAAGCCTACAGCTGGGTGAGCTGTCCCAGCCTTGTTCTCCTCCAGTCCCTGGGGCTGTTCTCTAGGAGTGCTCAACAGTATGAGCAAGTTGAGGTTTCTGTGGCTGCTGTCCTTAGTGCATCAGGGGACACTTCATATGCTGGCACAAATATGTCTAACTTCTTTAAATTCTTCTATCTTTCCCTGTTCTGTAGTTCTGTGCCCTGGTTTAAACCAGGTAAGTTGCCTCTCTGGTTGTAACCTGCTTATTTGCTTCTGTAAGTGCTGCAGTAAGAAGAAACTCTGTATTTCAGTTTCCTCTGCATTCTGTTATGTCTGCTCACTTTCCCTGTAATGCATTGGACTACTCTTTTTATTTTCTGTGACATTTCAAGTACTGTGGAATCCCATTTGATTATCCCTACCTGCAATGCAGCCAGTTTTCCCACTCGTGCACTTTGCCTCCTGCCAGTTTTCCTAATATACAGTAAGAATGTTTTGGTAGCAGGAAGATGTTGTGAAAGCAGATGCAGTGGGACAGTGTGCTGCCTGACGAGGTAGACACACAGCATCCTGGAAGTAGGATACTGGAGTGGAAGTGCTAAGTCAGCTTGAACCAGTGATTGAACACCTGGTGGGAAGGCCAAATAACCCAGGGGAGCTCAGGTGCATGCAGTGCACCTGATTGACCAGATGAGGAGGGGCCAGGATCCAACCCTTCCCAGACCTCATTTAAGGCTTAGGAGTGGAGGTGAGGGTATCTCTCTGGAGGTCTCTGAGGTCAAGTAGATTTTTTTTTTTTTTTTTCTGTGCCTATCATTGTTGCATTTGAGAAAATCTTCGCTTGCTGCAGCCTACGACCTTGCTACTCTGCTGTTACTGCTGTGCTTTCCGTTGTGTTACAGGTATGTTATCTAACGGTTTGATACTGCATGCATCTGATTCAACTCATACATTTTCAAATCACCATTTTGTCAGAAAGGTGGAGTTAAAAAATAAATGGCTACTTCCTATGGATTCATGTCTTTTTCTACAAGCTAGGCTTTCATCTCAGGATCCTAATTACATTCTGTAGGTAGTGAGTTTTCTAGTAGAAGCTTGGTAATATGCTGTTTACAGTCAGTACAAATTATGATTGTGTTAGTTGCAGCATGTATGTCTACTCAAAAAGAAAATAAATCCTGTTATGTGTCATACTATAGCCATAGAAAGAAAAATGCAGTTAATGTATTGGAGTGTCATCTTGAAAATGTTAGTTTCTTGTTATTCGTGAGTTTGTTGTCACTTGAAAGGGTTCCGGGTGTAGAAATACACCATTTGCCTGAAAAGAATGGCCTCTGAGTGCACATAGCTTTCCATGTAGGCATAGAGCCTTATTGCAGTTAGGCTGTTCATAGGTGCAGCTGCATGCTCCTGTTTCCCTCTGTTCTTTAATACAAATATTATTGTGGCCACAGCTCTGATGATTCCAGAATACATTACAATGATTATCTATCTATCTTGTACGTGAGGAACAGGTGGTGTAGTCTAATAGGATGTCATCTGGGTTTGTTGTTGTGGATGTGAAAGCACACGGTTAGTGAAGTTTGAGCTTCAGGCTTACTTAGTTCTTTTCCTGAAGTCAGGGGAGAATATCTGTGAAGGAAACTCTCATGGGGTCAGTTGCCTGAGCTTGCAATCGTGCTATATTGACCACAATCTTGAATATATCTGGAGATGAGCAGTCAGCACACTTCAACAGAATTTTTGAACAAGTATGTTACATGGTTGTTATTTTCAGTTCAGTGATGAATTGAAGTTGTACTTTCCATTCTGGAAATAGATGTTAGAGAATAGGTAGTAAATCAGCCATTTCTAGAACACAGCTGCAGAACCCTGGGTTGCTCGTTGTCAGGGTGTCTTGCTGTGGTCAGATATTCAGCTGCAGGCATTGTAAGGGCAGTACAGCTCGTGGGCAGCTGTAGACTTGATCTTGGTTTACTGGAGTTTCATTTTGGGAACCAGTAATCTCAACCATACTGGATTAGTTGGTAAAATGGGATGTTTTGTGTAAAGAAATCTCATTCAGAGATGATTGTATGAACAAGCAAAACTTTCACACTTCATAGTGCTGAACATGCACACATTTATGAAATAACTTCCAGTAACTTGCAAATTCTGTACCTTTTGTAGCAGGTAGGCTATGAGTGCAGCAGAAGGTGTATCTGATAAAATAACAATCTTTGGCCCTATATGAGCCAAATGAACACTGCTAGAAGAGTATCTCTTTCCTGTGTGATGTATCTGATTGAGCAGTGGAAAGCAGTGTTCCAGGAACTCATTATCAGTTTGATACTGCCATCTTTATGACATGACTTGCTATATAAAATAGCAATCTACATATATAAAGCTGACAGATTCGAAATCCATGGGATAAATTGCCTCCTACTCTAGCCAACTCTCAGCTGTGGCTTGCAGGAGCTGCCATCTCTAAAAGTAATTTTAGATGCAGTGATTGCCTTTCATACCGTGAGCTACTTCAGACACATCAGTCAGAAAAGCTAAGTTATCTAGCATTACATAATGATAAATTCCTTTTTAATCTCCCTTTATTACCTAGAATTGTCACTCAGGATGCTTCAGATTATAGGTGCAGTTTTTAATAACTTTGGCACATCTATTCTAATTATATGGATTTTACTTTTTTTCTTTCAATGCTGTCAAAGTGAAGAAATTCAGGAATTACTCAGTGAAGCATTGCCAGGAGCATAAAGAAAAGTTGTCAACTGAAAGTCTGTGATTTAAGAAAAATAGGATTTATTGACAGAGTCAGTGGTTATTTAAGGAGTTGTGCCAGGCAGATTTCATATGGATTAAATTTATACTTAATGTTGTATCAGAGCTTTGAATTTTTTTGGAGTCACATCTGGACCCAGATTAGCATGAGAACCCCACAGGTCTGTGTAGGATTGGAGAAGCTCAGAAGGATGGATGTGACCTTTATGCAAGAAGCAGCCTAACTGACAGTGGAAACATGAAATCATCGTTTAGGTTGGGAGGGACGAAAAGCTGTAATCCAGTCTGATTCCCCCCCTTTTCAAAATGGTTTTAATAAGTTCAGGTTACTTTGGGCCACATCTGGGTGAGTCCTGGATGTGTCAAAAGACAGATATTCTGCTCCCCTGGATAGCCTATCCCAGTGTTCATTCAGCCTCTTGGTTAATGAAATAATCAGATCTTAACTGGAAATGCCCATGTTTCAGCTTGTGTCCTCTGCTTTTTTTTTTTTTGCTCTCAGACTTAGAGGAGGCTGGCCCCATCCTGGCAGTCAGGGAGCTGTGAGCTGCAGTCCCATCACCCTCACTCTTCTCTTTCCCTGTCTGAGCGGATCCTGTTCTTTCAGCTCCATCTTGCATATCTTGTTCTCCAGTCCCTGGTGGTTTTGCTGGTCAGTGGCAAAACTGAAAAGTCAGAAGGTTTTGTTGTATTATGCTCACTCTCACTGTGAGAATAGCAAGCCTCTGAAAAGGAGTTTTGGCTGTTGGTTAAACATTTTAACTAATTTCATAAAAGTAAGTTTTTACAGGGATCAATTGGATCCAGGTGGGATACTCTGTTAATCATTAGCTGACTGGCAAAAAGCAGAGGTAGTAAGGAGCACCTGTTGCTGTAAGCCTGAAGCCCTGAGGCATTTTCCATGAACACTGCCCTTTATCAACAGCTGTGGCCACCATGAATAATCACTAAAAGTACTATTTCATGGGTGTAAGCACTGTGCTTGGCCTAATCTTCCTAAGCTGTTTTACCTACACCTGTGTCCTTACACAGATGGAAATCAGACATGCTGGTTACTAAGCAAGTTGGCCAACATTACCCTGAGTGCTTCTTGGTGGGTGGAACTCAGGAGTTTTCTCCCAGTCAACAAAATGCTTAAAAAACAGAACAGCAAAGAGATGGAGAGGAGAAAATGTTCTATAGGTTGTTATTAGGGGGAGCCTAGAAAGTATTTGTGTGTATAATGAGAGTCACCCCTGATAAGGTGAGCACATGGAAAAGATAAATCTTTTTTTTTTTTCCCCGTGGTGATACATGTAGATAAATACATTTCTAGTATGAGGTCGGCTTTGCAAGTTGTCCTGGAGTAGACAGTTCTGAAACTCCTCTCAAACATGTGGTGTTGGCATTGAAGGAACTTTATCACCCAAGTGGTGGTGATTCGTGCTTTATAATTTAGTCATTTTCATCTTGTTTATCAGTTCACTGATTTTTGAGGCAGTGTACTTAAGAGTGATAGCAAACATAGGTGGCTTCTTACTGATCGTTTTCAGAACCAGAATGTTGAGGCTGAAATAGGGTGATCAACCTTCCTTTGAACACTAGATGGTGCTCCTATATTTGCAAATAAGCGGCTCTTGGAGGTGCGGTCTGGAGAGCTTGTATGTTCTCTGTTTGCACGAGATTCTTCGTTAACTGCCTTATTTAAAAAAAACTCAAGCTTTTTTTTCTGCAGAATATTCTAACATGCTTATAAAGAGAAGGCAAATAGTACGGAGGTATACAGATGGGAAGCGGGAAATGTGTGTACATACTTGAGGCTACATGCAGATTCTTTCATATGACTGCCATGCATGTTTAGGTATGTTTTTTCACTGAACTTAGTCACCCTTCTGTTTTTATCCTTGCTGTGTATTCATTCAATTACTGTAGTATCTAGGAGTTGTGGAGCTGGACTAATAACAATGCTGTTCCTTACTGTGATGCTCTCTGTTACACCACATCTCTTAACTGACTGGGCTGCAGCCTCACAGCCTGAACATTCACAGCTCACTGGAGAGAAGGAAGGTATTATGCAGTCATAGAATCACCATGGTTGGAAAAGACCTCCAAAATCATGCATTCCAACTGTCCACCTACCACTGGTATTTACCAACTAAACCATGTTCCTTAGTACAACATCTAAATGTTTCTTAAACATCTCCAGGGGCAGTGACTCAACTACCTCCCTGGGTAGCCCATGCCAGTTCCTGGGGAACTGTTGGGCTAGCAGTCGTTCCTGGTGGCATCTGTGGAGCTGGCAGGCTGGGCAGTATCAGCAGCCCTGCTCTTCTTCCTTTCATATTGTCCAGTTTCTGTGCTGCAGTGAGGAGTATGAAGAAGAGGAAAATGAAGTTGTATGTACTAGCTGGGCTACCTTTGCCATGGTTTTGGGAGAAAGATGGTAGGGGCTTACACACAAGTCTGGGTGTTTTATCCATCAAATCTTTCTATTCTATGAAAAGAATGGTGACGATCCTGTTTCATGAAAGGGTAATGTGGGTTATATAGCATCCTTTTTCTAAAAGTGCTGTGCATTAAATGCAGCTGTGGAGGTAGAGAAAAGCAACTTCACCAAAACCATGTACAGGATTAGAAGTATCCTTCAGTCACTGTCTGCATCCAGCAGAGACCCTTCACATCTCTGGGAACTAATGTAGACTGCTCAAAAATTTGTGGTGACGAAAAACCTGTGCTCTGTGAAGAGAATTAATTTTTTTAATAATTAATCAAACATATCTTTATAAAATTGACCTGTAAAAGGTCATTAGAAATGGCAGAGTTTAAGAACAGGATTATAAGTATCTACTTTGCTTCCTTTACCCTACAGAGGTTTTTTTACTTTTTTACCAATGAGAACCTGCTGAACCACTTTTTTTTTTACAAATTCTGTTTGTGTTAATTGTCATCAGTTTGACATCAGAGTACAGAATATACATGACCGTTACATCTGTGCTAGCTCAAACTTGGATTTAGTCCAACTATGTTAGAGTTAATATTTGACACAATCTAGGGAAAAAAAAAACGTGTTTTAGCTTCAACAGTTGGTTAAACAGTAGCGTAGACAAAAATACTTGCTTTAAGTGCCCACAGTAGTGAATAAGAAACCTGTCAGCAGAGTTGTTTGCCTACTTCAGTGGATTATAAGTCTTCACTACTCTGTTATGTGCTCTGAACGTTCAAGGTAGATGCAGCATGCATGGTTTTTGGATCGTTCACTCAAACTCCTGGGTGTTAACGCTTCCTGGTCTCAGCAAGCTGAAGGACACAAACTTCCTTAGCTGTGATTCCAAGGCAAACAACTGGTTCTTGTTAAAAATGATTTTCAGAAGATTATTATGAGCTGAGGAAATCTAAGGATGCTATAGGCATTAGGTTAGGCTGAAGTGCTGTTGAGGACTTTCATTCAAGATGTGTGTTTTCTTTCAAACATTTACTTCTAGTTGCTCATGGCTTTCTGAACTTTTTGCTGTTCTACTTGAAACTTTCCAGGTAGCTTCTGCTGGGGGGTTCCAAATTTAATGGAATAAGGATTTGTGGGAAACAAACTGGTAATGGCTTCTGTAAAGCAAGACTACTTTTGGAGATTACTGTCAACATTCATGTTTGGCTAAGCTTTGTCTTTCAAAAGTGCGCATACAAAGCGGATCGGAGTGTGTAATGGGATGCACTCAGGCACCTCAAAATATACATATCCCTATTGCCCTCTGGAGTCACATGCATATGCTAACCTCACTGCCATGTCAGAGACCCAGCATTCAGCAGCTGACTGGGGCAGTGTTAGTTCTGCCTCTGGTGATATATTTTTCAAAGCACCTAAGCTGTGTGCTGAAACGTTCTGAGTCTGTATGCAAATTTTCCAGGCCTGTGAGATAATTCATGTTCCGGATGCTTTTCTGAGTCAGGGAAGAGATCTGCTTTCAATACAATCAGTGTCACGCTCTTCCTGAGTTGGTGGAGGCAGACAGTCTGCTGCAGAGTGCTTGTAACTGCTCCAAGAGCAATTGTGACGGCTGCTCCAAAAGTAATGCCTCCTATTTTATTATTTTGACCCATGACACCAGAGATGGATGGAAGTAAAAGGTAAGTGTTCCCACCAGTATTCCTTTACACGTTGTTGCCGTGTTAACAGATGGCAGCAGAGAAGCAGTGTCCGTCATGGAAGTGTGGATGAAGCAAAGGTATGCAATTGAATTCCCCCATGTGGAAAAAATGACATGCATTGACCTTCATTGATGCTTGCTAAGTGCTTATGGAGACCAAACAGTGGATGTGAGCACAATGAGGTGGTGGGTGGTGCATTTCAGCAGTGGCAACAACAGCGTGAAAGACAAGTCACGTTCTGGACAGTCATGCACAGCTGCCATCCACAAAATGGAAAAGTGTCTCGATCAACTAATCAATGCGAATTGGTGTATTACAACAGGGAACTTGCCACCATCGTTTCCAACACACTAAAGCCAGTGTTGGAATAGTGCAAAGCTTGCACCGGATGAGTCTGACGAATGCTCACACAGGAACAGACAGAACCGTGTATGCAAATCTGACAGGATCTAAAAGGGACAGTTTCCTCTGTCTGATCATTACCAGTGATGAGATATAGAATCTCTAGTACACACTGCAGTCAAAGTAGTAACATGTGAATTCCAGATTTTAGAAAAAGTTCAAGATGCAGCCCTCAGCAGACAAAGTGATATGCCCTGTCCTTTGGAATAGGGAGGGGGCAATCCTGGATTTCTGGGAACTCCTGCAAACCACCAACTCTGACTACTTCATTGTAATGCTGATGGTAATGCAGCGGAGGGCTCTGACTCCTGGAGTCAGGACAGAGAGGACAAGCTTTCTCCTGCAACACCATATTGCCAGGTACCATGCCAGTTGGAAGATGGTGGAACACACTGCCGATCTTGTCTGGAGCATCTCACCATGACTACTGTATATAGCACCTTCTGACTCCTCTCTGTTTGGGCCATTGGAACATGGGCTGAATGGGCAATGTTTTCTCAGCTGCTATGACAGCATTATTGCTAGGAAACAGTAGGTCAGTTCCACTGTAGTAGATCTTGATGAGTGCAACATGTATACTCGTCTGTTGCTGGTGAAAATGCACAGCTGGTAGTGGTGACTGCTGAGAAATTGTGTTTTGTAGCTGAGAATTGGCTCTGTCAAACAGTATTTTTGTGTTCTTTGTATCTGTTGTAGTTTCCATGGAAATAAATAGGAGGCATTATTTTTGGAGTGACCTAAGTACATATGACTGTGCGTCATGGAACATGCACTTCATGACAGTGTTTTGCTGGACTTCTAAAGCTAGAATAGCAGTACAGGATCGTGCATGTGTTTTAGAGAAATTGCATTGCAGTGTCATTAGAAAGATAACATGAATCCTCTAATTACTTAATTAAAACGTGATTGCAGAGAGTTAGAATTAGATGTTGAAGATTTCAGTACTTGACTCTCTTATGTGAGGGATGGGGAATATCTTTCACTAATCATGCCTGCATGTTTCATACAAAGCCTGCAGTATTTGCATAATCTAGTAAAAGAGGATTTCTTCCTTAGTAAATTGAGAGAAGGGCCACACAACTTTGTTGTGAAGTAGGATTGCACGTTTCTAAATCTGAGAAGAAAATTTTGTCTTCAGCCTTCTAGAACTGTATTCATCAAGACCCCTGCATGTACCAAGTGGATTTGTTGAACCAAAATCCCAGTCAATGATGACTTGATCAGAACAGGGACAGAATAACTCTGTTACTGCACAGCTGCCCAAGCAGCAAGGGTCTTATAAGCATACATAGTCCAAAATACATCTGAGAAGCTGGGTGCTGATGATATTGGGAGTTAGGGAACTGAAACTCAAGAAAGCAATAGCTGTTTATGGCAGGATGAATGTTATACATGCAGCTGTGTTTGACTCATGTAATGGATTTCCAGAGATAATTATTATTTTAATAATGTATCCAGTACCTAACTAGTTTCACGTAGTTGTCTAGAGTTCATGTAGAATTTTCATCACAGTGTGTATCTGACCCCCATCTTCTGCCTTTGCTTTTCCCCTGGTAAGTTTGAGATTTGCTGGTAGATGTCAGGCAGATTGCACGGAGATGTTATGATGTTCCTCCAGGTGTCACAAGAATGGGAAGGGGGAAGAAACCTTCCAAGGCATTTTTAAAGAAAGATTTCATTGTTGAGTGCAGCCTTAGTTATGCTTCAGAGAACCCACATGAGTTTGAGCCTTTATTAATACTTGAGCTAAAGAAAAGTTGCATTCGAAATGGTCAGGGGTGAGAAAGACCAGTGCAGAAAAACAGTCCTCTTTCTTTCTCATGCGTTCTTGCTCTTTATTAATGTCAGGTGGTCCTAAAGGAAGGCAGAGTGTAGTGACGTAGAAGTGTATTTACTTAATCTTGTTGTTTATTAAAGTGAAGCATTGAGGCCTTCTTGTTCAATCAAACTGAAGAACATAGAGAATGTGGAAGGTATGAAGACAGGCTTTTATAACGAAACAGCAAATGCCTTACTCCATGATAAAGTGGTCTATCCATTTTGCAAACTGTTCCTTTGCTCTCTGAGGAGCATCTTGCTGTAGCAGTCCAGACATAGATTGCATTATAGGAAGTTATGCTCTTTGTTTTATATAAGCTAGAATGGCTTTACAGCTCTTCTGGTACAAGTATCCTTTATTTACTAGTGCCCAGAGAGCAGCATGCCCTCCTGGAGCAAAGATTTTTGTTAAAATTGGAGGAAAAGAAGCACACAGTTATATTGGCTTGCTTGAGGTAGCACAGGAAGTCTGTGAAGAGCTGGAACAAAGAAATCCCAGTCCCATTTCCTATTTCCCGTCAACGTTTGCTTAACAAGCCAGAAGACGTTTTGTGACGTTTTTCCCCTTGAGTGAAAATTAGTTGCACAAATGGAGCTGGGCAGTTCATTAAGTATTTTGTAATCTTCTAATTAATTTAGCTTGACATGTCTTGCTTGATGTTCCAAGTTCATCATTTTATATAACAGTTCTGTAGTGATTCCGATTGTTTAAAATGGTTTTGATTTTGGTCCTTCAGCTTTGTGAATTTATCCGCAGGGGGCTGTCACATCTGAGATGTCCTTGCATAAAAGGTCTCAACCCACTGGCGGAGACCTTTAAAGCTAATTGAAGTGACATGTTTTGTCTGGTGTTCTGGATTCACAAGCACACGGTGCTACTACAAGTGTCTTACCGGACATGCAGCTCCCTAGGCAGGCACACCTGGAAGCATTCAGCTGAAAATAAAGCTGAATGTCTGAATGTTGGAATGGGGGAGCTCAAAACCTAGTAATAGTGGGCAGTGTAAAGCAGCAGTAGCAGTGTTTCTGGGGTTCTGAAGAATGCAGGTGATCCTGTGTCAGTGCTGCTGTCTGAGGGCTGCTGGGGGACCATGGGCATGTGACTGGTTGCCTTGCAGGAAGGTGGAGGTAGAGCTGACTGAGGGCCATGTTGTCTGCTCCTCAGCCTAGGACTTGTCTTTCTTTTCAATTTTACTGAAGTCCTCTTGAGGTAGGGTTACACCTGGAGTGGTGATTGGTTTAGAAGATTGAATAACTTGTGAACATTGAGGAGTGGTTTCAAATAATTCAAAACAGGACTTAAATACCAGTTGGAACAGATTGATCCGTTTATCTGCGACTTTGGGATGCAATTCTGAGGATGATGTTTTTTAGGAAGGTAGCTGGTCAGCTCCCCCACTTCAGACTGTTGTCTGATGTGCATGAGGCTTTTCATCTGCCAAGGGAATACACCAACACACAGTGCAACAGGTTTTTTTTTTTTTTGTAGAACCTTTCCAAAGGGGGAAGAACCTGTGAGCTGAC
>VXAB01008771.1:176505-262893 GCA_013399175.1 Odontophorus gujanensis | reverse complement strand
CCCCCACTTCAGACTGTTGTCTGATGTGCATGAGGCTTTTCATCTGCCAAGGGAATACACCAACACACAGTGCAACAGGTTGTTTTTTTTTTGTAGAACCTTTCCAAAGTGGGAAGACACCTGTGAGCTGACCTTTTCAGCAGATTTTTGCCAAAGAGAGCACTCAGTAACCTTGAATATATAATTATTTTTTTTTCCCTTAAAAAAGCACTGCATGCACCCAAAGCTGCAGCTGGTGCTCAAGGTGAGGCTGCACAGTGCAGGGCAGAGCAGGACATTCCCTTCTCCCACCCAGTGGCAGTGCAGGGCCTGGAGCACTCTGAAGTATGGTTGGCCCTTTGGACTGCCAGGGCACTTGCTGGCTCATGTTCAACTTGCTGTTGACGAGACCCCCAGATCCTTTTTAGGGGGGCTGCTCTCCAGCATCTCACCCCCCAGTCTGCATGCTAGTGCTTGAGTAGACTGCCTTATATTGGATTCAGCCTCATATCATCACCTGCAAAGTTTTGAAATAATTTACATCTTTGACCTTTGATACCATCTTATTTTTTATTAGAAGCATTCTTGCTCGCCCAAAATATATGAGTGTGCCCCCAGGTTGACATAGAAGGGACAGATTATTATTTTTTTTTCAATTAGAACTATTACCAGAATGTTAGGAAGATTCAGGGCAGACTTTACATTATGTTTCCTTTTTGAATTAGGAGACATACCCATTCAGTGTGACAATCATTCTTGTGCTGGTCCACTGTGCCACCATTAATTTTTGTATAAGCAGCTTGATCATTAAAATCCATGCTTGAGCAAACTTTTCCCTGTGACAGCACTGAGTTTTACAAAACACAGAATGCAGAGACCAACATGGATCTTTCTGGCTCTGATTCAGCTTCTACTGAGGTTTATGCAGTCTTTTTATTGCTTCTCTGGGAGTTGATTCATCTTTTTATTTTCCTTCTGATCTGATTTCAGAGCTACTGGAAAAATCGAAGGAGCAGCAGACATAAAGCTATGCACTTAGAGCAGTGATATTATTTGTGACTCCTAAACTTGTAAATATGTGGGCAGCAGGCTGCGAGTCCATGTCAAATATTTCATGCATGTTGAAGTTACTGATAGCATGTATATGCCTAAAGAGAGGCAAGATTACTAATAACATGCAAAGGTGAACATTCTAGATACCTCAAATCTCCTTTAATTTTAAGAGCTATTTTGGTAGTTTCATGTGGAATTTTTTTTGAGTACTAAGCTATGGACGTTATGATACTTTGCAGACTGGTTAACTATTGTAAGCACAAGTGGTTGCTTCTACTCAATTAAAGATCGGAGAGATTACAGCTGAAGAACACGAATTGGTGAACAGGTAGAAAAAATATTAAAGATTAACTGATATTAACATAGACTGACTGATGATCAGAATTTTCTGTATAATAGGAAAGTCATATGAAAGGCAAGACCCTGGTAAAAAAAAAAAAAAAATTGTTACCTGTGCATTAACACAGGGAATCATATCAACTGCCTTTCTCTTAAACTATGATGAGCCAGAAATATGTCCAGAAGCAAACAAATTCCTTAGACACCAATTTCCTGTTTTCTCCATCATAAGAAAAGCTCTAGGATGAAAATTCTAGTCAAAAGTAGAGGAAGAGTGTAAGAGTATGCTCCCATAAGAGTAAAGTGACGTGGCAGCTGGGAAGCATCAGATTATGTTCTACCTGTTGCAGATTAGAGGGTTATTAATTATTTCTCTGCCTTCCCGTGCAAGTTCCATAGTGCCTAAACTCTGCTGTTCCATCACTGTGTTGCTTCACCCGAAAAGCTTTGAAAGATCTTTTGTTATACTATTGAACAAAAAGCTTTGTGGAAATTTAAGAGTTTTATAGAGCAGGCGATTATTTCCTGTCCAGCTTACTAAGTATTCTCCTTTCTGGTTATGGGCTTCGTTGGCAGCTGTGCTCCAGACAAACCATTTCCCTCTGCAACACAAGTTTTTATGAGCATAGTTTTGTCATAAATGCTTTGATATAGCTTCCAGAACATAGCCCCATTCTGAGAGTTGCTGCTACTTCCTTTGCTTTCGGTACTACGTACAATATTTGATTTTTTTAAAATTCAGCTGTATTTCAATAAATTTTTATGTGCACAGAGCTATAGAATGTGTACTCCTACTTTATGTTCACACATAGAAATATAAAGTAAGAAAAACTAAGCTAGCTAAACCTGCATGTGTATCAAAATGTTTTTCTCTGCAGCTCATAAAGAAGGAAGAAATGTTTTTTTTTTTCTGTCTTCACGCTAGGTGAATTCCTGACATCCCTGATTTCATTGGCACTGGTTTAAGACNTTTTTTCAAGGCCAGGTCTCTCAGCCTTTCCTCATAATGGAGGTGTTCCACACCCTTTATCATCTTTGTAGCGAGGTTTCCTAATGTTGATATTTTTTTTCACTGATGTGAAAAATGAAGAAGATAAAGTTTTTTTGCTTGTTTAATAGTGTCAAAAGTAAGTCTAACATCTCCATGAAAGAAGAAACTGTGTGATTGTGATGAGGGTACAGAGACATAAATAAATGAAAATGCTTTAAAGGGAGAAAATTTTATGAGAGATGCATAGATTGACTTGTTCTATTATTAGTTGAACTCTTCAAACTGATGTGATTTTTATTAGTGACTGACATGTTTCAGCCATTTCTTGAAATGGCTTTATGATCAAAACTACTGACTCTCCATGTTTTCAGGTATAAAATAACAATTCAGATTTTCCTACTGATTCCATTACTGTATGTTGAGGGGGTAGCTCAGTGATGTTTTCCAAGACTAAGTAGCCTTTTTTGCCTTGGATTTGCTTACCATCCTGAAGAAAGATAATACAGAGTTGTCATTCACCTAATATGAAGTGGTGGCCAGTAGAGCTTGCTGAGTAACAGAAATGAGTAGTAGCTCAGGCATTGAGTAAGACCTCAGAATATGAACTTTGAACACATCTTAAAACCAAGGTTATGTATAATAATATAATACATAAAAGAAAAACAGACCAGTTCTGTCACAGACAATGTAGTTTCTCTTTGTGAATATGAGGATGTTGATGACAGCTACTGTTGACAAAATAAAAAACCTAATGGTATTTTCTTTGCTTGTTCATGTAAATGCATTACTTGCCCAAGAGAAGTGAGAGAAAAGATTCTCTGGAAGTTTTGCATAACTAAAAATTATTAGTAGCTTCTTGGGCAGTTGCTACTGAAAAAACATATTTGAAAAGGATACTACAGTATAAAATCAGTAGCATGAAGTAATAAATTATATATGTTTTGCTGTTATAAGGAGAGATTGATAAATAACTGTGTCTATTTATTTCATTCACAGAAGCATAGAATGGCTTAGGTTAGAAGGGATCGTAGAGATCTTATGGCTCAGCATTCTTGTTGTGCTGCTGACCTGCGACTGAACGCAGTACTCCACATGGGGCCTCACAAGGGCAGAGTAGAGTGAGACAGTCACCTTCCTCACCCTGCTGGCCACTCCTCTTCTGGAGTTAGTACTTTAAGGACTAGGACTACTTTTTGTTTTAGACAAGCCTCTAACAGCAGGCTGTTGCTTCACTGTGGTTCTGTATAACATTCATCCTTGGTAGGATGGTGACCACATCTATCAGTCAAATGTTTTGTCTAATCTTCCAGCAGTATGAGCGTATTTAAGGACGAGGTTGAAATTAGTAATTTACTGTTATCTATTAGCCCTCATTATTGTCAAGAACAGGCCTATATGGAAAACCTAAAGTGTGAGGTTTGCTATAGGAAGATGTTTATTCTGGTTTACCTATATCTAGAATGATGGCATTAGCAATGAAAACACAAGCATGTTCAACTTAAGTAAGGGTCAGAAACTAGGCTAAGTCCACAGGCAGTTTTTATGCATCACTCTGTGCCTGAAAGATGTGTTTAAATAATGTCAAAGACTGTAGTGTGTTCTGTAGAGATAACACAAGTTACTTCTAAAAGTAACTTGTGCAAATATGGCTTTCATTGATGTACAAAATTCTACATTTAGAAATAAGAGTTTTGCAGCCTTTCCGTGGCATTTGGCAAACCTTCCTGATAGGATCATGTAAGTATTTTGTAGCATAGGGGCACCATAGGAGCTGACAGTGGGGCATGACACATCCCATTGTAAAATTCTGAAATTATTCTTTATCTCGTTCTTTCCCATTGCTGCTTGTGCTCAGACTATAACTTGTAAAAACTCTTGTCAGTTTTGAGCTGAAGATGAGGCAAAAATGCACTTGACAACAAAAGCAGTATCACAGATTTGTGGATTTGTTTTCTTTTAATGTCTATAGACTTCCACTCACCTCAAAAGTGATTTGTTTTGTTTTCTAACCTACTTTCATAGTCATAAAAACCCACGGGAAGTCCTTCTTAGTCCATTGCTTAGTGGGAAGTCTTTGAAACATCTGAATTGCTGCAGTTTTCTGAAATCTGATGACGAAAAGGCCTCGATAGCTGCAACTCATCTAATAGCTGATGTTGTAGTATCAGTAGCTAACATACACCACTAAGAGGTGCTAGAACTGCACATTCACATGCACTGCATCACTGTGTGCTCACTACCCTCAAGGGTGAGTGGAGAGAAGCTAAGCATGTAGCTACGAATATAGAATTATTGCAGTCCACCTTTCAAAGCACGCTTCTTAAGAGCAGAAAGTTGTAAGTTGTAAATGAGATCAGGTTGTTTAAGCTTTATGTCCATTTCAGGAAGTTAACTCGTGAATCAAACTACTGTCCATAGTTATGTTTATCTCAACATTAACAGAAGTTCAGATATCACTGCTCAGAAAAAAAGTGTTTTCCTGTAAGCTGTGTGGGAAGCATGTCAAAATTCAGTATCTTAATTGGGAACAAACACGATTTTTCATCAAATGAAAGTAAATCTAATCTCTGACTTAATGTCAGAAAGTTAAGAAGTCTCACAAGATCTATTACAGCAATCCAGATTTTGTGGCTGGTGGAATCAGTGTAAGTTTTGAAATTTCCTGGAAAACTGTCAAACTTTAATCATACTTAAAAGGTGATACGTAACAACTGAAAAGATATAACCTGCTGTATTAAGCAAATGATGATATGCAGGGTGTGCAAGTGTATGCAGTAATGACTTTTTTTTTTACTTTTCTGATTACAAATGCAAGGAAATTTTGCATTTTATTTATTTATTACATGTGTGATTACTTCAGTAGTCCTCCCTTTTGTTTTTGCAGAGTCAAGATGACAGATTTGCTTTCACTGCTGAATGGTATGACCCAAATGCTTCACTCTTTCGGCGTTACGAGCTTCTGTATTATCCAAAAGATGGATCAGTAGAAATGGTAAGGATAAAAAAAAATCTATAATTTTAAATTTAATATTCAGTTAAGCTGTTTATAAAGTGGAAAACCACTGCAAATTAATTTTCCAGGTAATTAGATATAATTTGAGACATACTTTTCTCTATTTCTCAAACTAGAAGAAAATCAAAAGTATTAGTNAAAAAAAAAATCTATAATTTTAAATTTAATATTCAGTTAAGCTGTTTATAAAGTGGAAAACCACTGCAAATTAATTTTCCAGGTAATTAAGATATAATTTGAGACATACTTTTCTCTATTTCTCAAACTAGAAGAAAATCAAAAGTATTAGTTCACAGTGAGCATGTGCAAGAGATTCCATGTTAATTATTTTTGTCTTAAACTGTGTTTTGGCATGGCGAGTTTCATTTTTCATCAGTCTGTTTTTGTTTAATCTCTCCTTGGGTTGAAGTATTGGAACTCAGCAGCACGGGAAACACAAACTGTAGGTGATCCCTAACAAGAATAAGTTTTAGTTAGAATTCTAGAAGTCTCTGAAGTGTTAAGTGTAAACAAGCTCTTTCAAAGTGGAGGAAAGTGTAAACTTATTTGGTTTTAATGCAAGGAAGGATGCTTCTGAGAGTGGAATCCAAATTTTTTTCGTTACTGATGCTTGCAAAGACCTTTCTGATTGGTGGTACGTTTAACTAATCCTCATTTTTTATTCATAGCAGGTTAAAACAAGCATACAGTACAGATAATCCTGTACTGATAATCTAGTAAAATAAGGCTTTGTACTCCCCTTTAGGAATGAATGAGTGATTGTGACTAGTTTTTTCTAATTTTTATTGAGGATCTAAAACTCTGTGAATAGCCTAAGTTTGAATATTCACATCTATTCATTTCAATATATATTTTTTTAAATTTTCTTGCCTCAAAAATCAAACACAAATAAGAAAGCTATCAGAATCTACCCTTTTCTTATCCAAACCACTGTTTACTGAAACCATAGTACCCACCTGTGTGAGGAGATGCCCTTTGCACTTTTTACTGATAGTCTCTTTAAACAAACTCTACTGTGATGTTGTCCCTTTTAAGGTAGTTATTTGTATGATATATATGTGCACAGTTGTCAAAACGTGAGGATTTTTTTTCCTAGAGACAGTTAAGCTAATCAGTCAGGAGCCGTAATAATCTTCCTACACAACCATGTGTAGGCTGACAAAATTGTTGTTCATTTCTCCTAGACGTCTCAAAACAGAGAGTTTCCAAGGTGTTCTTGAGCTGTCTTAAAGCTTTATGCATCGAACACCTATGGCTTGGTATGTTCTTACACTTTGCCAGTGTACTTTCAGGTTAAGATAGTATTGTGCGTACGCAGTCATGAGCTTGCACGGACTGTGTGTGGTCAATACAACTGCTCTAAAAGCAAAAATGCGTGTAATATTTCTGCAGAAAGAATTTCTCAAGATCAGTTTGGGGGTGAATTTGGGGACAGAAGTCAGATTTAACACTATCTTCTGGATTTGTTTTTAAAATTTCTCTGGAGTTTGGTGATTCTTCATTACTGACAGATTCTTCTGGATCTTTGGTATCTTCCAAAGGAGATGGCAGCTGCTCACTTTACCTCTAATGCATAGTCGGAGAAGAAAGGTAATGGATGAGCCAGTTTCTCTCCGCTGATGAGAGAGCTGTTGCATAACCTTTCCAATCTCTGCAATGATAGCTCTCTTTTGTCCACAATTCAGCTGAGAGTAGGATAGAGCTGTTGAACATTACGTGAAGTTCTCGGCTTTCCATTTCTTTCTTACTCCTTCATATCCTGCTCCTTCCTGTGAAGAAAAATTACAGCGGAAAAATGTAACTAGTTTCCAGCTTGCCTTGAGGTCATTAGAAAGCAGCACAGGTTTTTCTCCAAGGACAGTGAGCAACCATTTGTGATCAGTGTACTATCCCAACTATCTCAGTTTTTGATAGTTAACAACTCTTATTCAGGATTTAAATGTTCCGCACAACTTTTCTTTTTAGAGGAGATTTCCTGAAAATAGAGAAGAAATCATTAAAAAGGACACATTCCTGGAGAGAATTATTGTGGATAATTTATCTGTACCATATACCTGAGAGGAGAAAGAGTGAAAACAAAAAATCTAAACCATCTTACATTTCCTCTGCAGTGACTTGTCATTTGCATTATAAAAAGATATTTTAAGCAGATCCAAAATTCCCCTCTAAAGAATTCTTAATACAGATAGGTTCCTTTTTTTTTTTTATTCTTTCTTCAACTTCTGCTTGGGAAGAGAGAAACAGCAGAAGAGTGTATCCTTCTTGAAACTGTTAGTGAAGTAATGAAGGTATGATCAAGTTTTTAGTTAAGATATTGAAGAGTTTTAATGTCTGATTCGGTTAATACAACTTTTCTTGAAACTGAAGAATGCTGTGTTGGAGCATATAGGAGAGGGCTAAGGACATTTTCATTATGGAATCCTGCATAGAGAAGGAAGTATCAAAATAAAAAAAAGTTTGGCTTGAAGAAGACAAAACTTTTCCTTTCCTAAGATTCTGTTTCTCCAACAGAAATAATATTTGTAATATTTGTGTAGTAGAGAAGAAACTTGTTCATGAGGTCGTGTTTGTGCTTTAGCAGTCCAGCCAGGAAACTGCACATGAACGTCTTCCTTCTTGCTCAGGATGTTGATACATAGCTGAATCATCTTGACAGGCTTTTGAGCTTGCAGCTCTAGGCAGTGAGAACTTCTCAACCTAGTGCTGCAGCCATCCATCCATCCCTAATTCAGAGTTTTATGCAGTCAAATAAAGCATAATATCACTGGAACAATGCCCTGAAGAGGAGACGTGCCACAGCGTGTATTACGGTCATTACTGTTTCAAGCCATTGGCCTGTGAAATAGCATAGACCTGCTAGAGGGAATTCTCGTAGAGACTGGGCAGAGATATTCACTAGGGACGCAAACCATTTATCATAGCTGGAATTAGCACAAGTGAGTAATAAAATAAAAATTGCAAACACAGCCATCACCCTGAGACTATTCAAACGAAACAAATGTGTGATTTTATCTTCTAAGCATTCCTGGTGCATGTGCAAGTTCAAAGGGTTAAGAATTAAATCAATTTAATGATCAGATTCAATCCCACAGTGCTATGGAAATTTCTGAAGGAAAAGAATTTTGCAGAGTTTACCAACCGCACAGATCTCTTGCTGTAGCAGATTCTAATCTACTTTTGTCTACAGTATGATGTGAAGAACCATCGTATGTTTCTGAAGCGCACCAAGTATGACAGCTTACACCTTGAGGATCTGTTCGTGGGCAACAAAATTACTGTGTTTTCTCGTCATCTTTCCATAGTGGACTACGGGGATCAATATACAGCACGCAAACTAGGGAGCCGCAAAGAGAGGTAAAAGACCTGGTTTTTGAAGTCTTCCTTTGTGACTGGGGTAGCTGTTCTCTACTGGAAGTGAGAAAAGACTTCTGTACCGTGGGAAAAGGAGTGTTAGTCACAAGTTCGTGTGAAGTTTGGAGTGATCTGGTAGCTGGAGGGAATCAATTCCCTGATTATGGGCAAAACCATCATTATCCCTCCCACCTGACAGATCTTCAAGGCCAGTTTATCCATGGTGTCAGATGCTGCATCCTCCAGATCTCTCTCTGAAGAGGAGAGGTAGAGAAGGAAAACATGGGCTCTAGCTCAGCTTTGTTGCTCCCTCCAGGGCAGGCAGCAATAGTATTCTTGTGATTTGTGGATTCTCATGGGGTGATATTGGTATGGTAACTTTAATGTGTGCTGGGCCTGAGTCTCACAAAACTCTCCTGCCTCTCTGCAGTCTGTGCAGAAAGCTAGTACTTTACAAACCAAATCTACCCTGTATTATTAGTACTAATGAACTACAGTAGGAACAGGAATGAGAGGGGCCCATTCCTGTGCTCCACTGCTTTTCCCACTGTGGAGGTTCTTCTTCTTAGAATGTTTTCAGCATTTCATAAACTATGTGTGCATGCAGATGAGAAGTATGGAGTGGGAATGTCAATAAAACCTATGGGGTTGTATATTAAGACAAACTTAATTCAATGAGTAAAGGTAAGACTCGTCTCATTTCATTAGAAAGACATTAAGAGCCTATCCAAAAGCAAAAGTAGCAGGAGAAACTTAATAAAATGACAGTAAGATTACTTTAGGAGGAGTTTAAATCTGATTTGGCTGCTCTGCATGTAATTTCTGAATTCAAAATTAGTAAATTTGGATCATGTGCTCCAGCTTTTTTTTTTTTTTTGAAAAAAGAATAACATAGAATATTTTTGTAGGCATGGTGTTCCAATGAGCCTTGTTTGTTTCTTGCTCCCTTCCACTGTCTGGAGTTATTTTGAGCTCTTTTTGAAGAAGTGTAACTGGACACTTTGGAACAGCTGTGAGTTTTAACGAATGTCTTTGTCTTAACCTCATGAAAACATTGCCTTGGAAATGACTGCCATAATAAGTTTCCAGAATGAGTTGGTTCTGGTGCTTTTTCTTCAAGCTAAAATTGGGAATGGTGGAAGAGTAACAAAGAGAGTAGAGAATAGCAGAGGTGGACTTCTGTATACTGCGCTGTTCTCTGTTTCTCACTGGAGCATTGAGATTACATCTGTCTTGTTTATAGGTTTTATGTCGATGTAATTTTTTATTGCTGCATATTTCACGCTCTGCCTAAACTTGCATAAGCCCTGGTGCTGATGCATATATAGTAAGAAAAGGTATCTTGTGATAAAATGGCACATTTTTCTCATAAGAGAAGCTGTATGCTTGTACAGCAACACTGTGTATTCAGCAGCACTGTAGTTGTGTCAGTGAGGTGGTCCTGGGTGAGGGGGTGCTCTACGAAAGGGAGAATTTATGACGTTAGCTGTTTGGAAAACATTTTAGGAATGTCAGCTGAAAGATAACATAGATATGCAAGTAGTGTTACATATTCAGTATGGCCTTGGGAGCATAGTGAAAGGTGTCTTAAACAGGCAAGAGATTGTCAAAATTCAGTTTCTTCACAGAAACTGGCTTTCACTGGGTATACAGGGTTGTAGTAAAGGAGTCCTTGTGCAAAATGGCTGCATATGGTCTGTTTGTCTTTTTTGGCTTGGTCCTCGCAGCCTTTAAAGCAGTTATTAGTTAAACATATATAGTAAGATTTCTGCAGCACATAAAAATTACTAAAAATAATTTCTCGTTGGAGTTTTACTGATAATTTTGTGGATATTATATGAGGAAAGATGTTTGTCTTTTCTTGAAGTCCTTCACCGTTGGTACTGTAACCTGAAGTAAATGTTTCAGCAATGCATCCTTTCTAAGTAGTCTGTACTCAGAGTCAGTTAATAGCAATACTTTTGAAAACGGTATGAGAAAACTTGTCTTAACCAGAAATAATAATTCTTTTTAAATTGGATATGTTATTTGTATGCTTCTGGTCATTGATACAATCGGTGTCTCATCTCCTACAAGACATTAGCTACTGTACATGCAACAGTCCTATTATTAGAAATAGATCTCACAAGCATAGCTACAGCATGAGTTGTGCACCATTCCTTTGATCAGCTCCCATCTTCTGTTTTTTCACTGCTTGTTGGAGTACTGTCAAACAGTCTTGAAAATGTAAGCAAATAGGCTGAATTTTCACTCTTTGTTCCTAGACATAAAACTGTTTCAAAGAGTACTTCGCAGACTCCATGTGAAACCAAAAACATATTGCTAATTAAAACTAAAAATAGGACACATGAATCAAAATCCAATCTCAGAAACAGTCTTCAGCATCCTGAATTATTCTTTTTCTTGCCCTACGTGCTTCTGAAATGCTCACACTGAGATGTTAAATTTATACATTAATGCTAGAGAAAAGGTTTTGTTAGATTTGTTCATGACAGTTTTTATTATTGTCTTCCAGGTAAATTACTTTATAAAGCAATGCCTAATTATGTATTGCTAGAAATTAGAGTTTTACTGGAAAGCTTGCAATTAGAAAAGTAAGGGATTGTTTATTTCTAGTATTAGCAGTTTGTGCTGAACAGCCTGTGCAATAGCATAGATTAAAAAAAATCCTGAAGGAAACATAAACTGCACTGGAGATTTTATTCAGTGATTTGATTCTTGGTGATCATGGTAAATGAGGAAGTCGAGAGCTCCTTGAGCCAAGGTGTATGTTATGCATTGTGTGAAGGTATGCTTGTCATCAGTCTAGCACACAACTGCCCACCTTCATATGCCTTGATGCACATGGCGCATCCTGTCATATGATAAGTAGTATTGCAAAATTAATTGGAGCTATTAAATCCCTGGGAAAGAGGTTGGTCAGGCTATGGGCCACATGAATTATGCTAGCATACTTTCCTAAGGTCAGCTTTTCCTTTGCTGGAGATAGGGTTAAGTCATTTTTGGTTTAGACTGGGATGCCCTGAAACATAGGCTCAGCTGACTACTCTAATGCAATTTCTTATAACTGCCTGCCTCCACCCTTAGTCCACAACTCTTTTTGTGTTATATTTCCCAACAGATCTGGTCCTGTGCTTATCTGTATATGTGAGCTTTCTGATGCTTGTGGAAATCGGTGTTGGTATCCGAGCCCTGAAGGTCATCTATGTCTCTTAATTTCACATGCAATGTTGCATGCATTCAAATTTTCCTCATTACATTTTCTTATCTGATATCTCTCTTCCTTTAGATTTGCTGTAAAATAACCTGTTTATTCCCAAAGCATCTGGCAGTCTCTGGTCACTTAAAGTAGGGTGGTAAAGTTAGTGGAAGTTCATCCATATCCTGTATCCTCAGCATGTTTGCTGTCATTAGAATATACTGCTGCAAGTGTAAGGATTGCTTTCCATGTTATGCTGCTGAGTAAAATGAGAAGTTTGCAGTTATTTACCTGTCATTTATGGAGGCTCTGCTTTAAACCACCCTATTTTGGGTGGTATTAATTATTAGAAAGTGTAAAAAGAAGGAAAGAAGTCTTTAAGATTGTCAGAGTTGCAGAGTTTCAAAGATACAGGGTTGAATAAATCATCTGTTGATTTGTAAGCTGAGCACATTTGAAGCTGACTCACCACAAGATGAATGCAAATAGAAAATGCCATTTTACAGACCTTTTTTTTTGCTTGATATTTTTGATTAATAATATGTTTAGTGCTTGGTGTACTTGACCTGATGCAAAGCACACTAACAAAACTGTCCTGGCCTTGGAAATGTACAGTATAAAAAGATAATTATTAAAAAGACAGGATGTACTTGGAAACAAAAATGTGGGGGAGAGCATAGAGATTTTTTGATTAGTCTCTCTCAGAATACAGTCAGTCAGCAACTAATACCTTATCTCTCAACATTTTGTGTCCACTATCAGTGTCAGCTACTGTGGCACACAAACTGTACACCATGAAGTGTTTGTACTGTACTGTGGAAAATTGGACCCTCTTGTCACTGGGGCCTCCTAAACTTTTCAAGTAATAATAAAGTAATAATTTATCTCTGATTTTCATGGGAGAGGCACATTTTTTAAGTAATATTTTTAAATATAGAAGTTGAACAGCTTGATTTTTTATGTATATAATGATTATTTAATAGAACAAAAGTGAGTATAGGGAGGGAAAAGGAAATAAATGAGTTAGGTTCTTACTCAGAGCAGGGAGTGAGGTGCATAGAACTATCTACACTTACAGCATGAGGGAGATGTGCTTCAGAAATTTAATATATGTCGTCTACTTCCTTAAGTCTGAGTATTCCTCATACCTTTTATGCTCCAGGAAACTGTTCTTTTCTGTCTTGTTAAAGGCACAATTGTGCAACTATGAGGTTATAATCCTTGGATCTCTGAAGCTGAAATAAAATCTCACAGACAGCTGCACTTAAAAAGCAATGTAGGTGTTAAATTGGATGGATTCTGTGGGAAGAATGTCTGTTTTCTGGTAAGTGTTCAGAGTACAAGGAATTTCATGTGTGGAAGAGAAACACCAAACTTTGAGAGCAGACTGTGAACAGTCGTTATGAGTTTGGGTTAGGAAAGGTAGCTGTTGCTGTGGGGTAGAGGCACATAACACTTTAAGAAGTGATCGGATTATTTGCTCTCAGAGTGAGGGAAGATGCTGGTAAATAGTGATTGAGGGTGGAACGCTATGGGCTGACTTGGCTTAGGAAGCTGAGGAAATTATAATAAGCAAAACTCATTCTTATCAGTATAATGCCTTGCACAGGCATTCAGGAACAGCTTAGAAATTGATGAGACAGTGGGGCTAGGATGCTTGACTGTGGCAGAATTTCCCTCTTGTATGTGATACTTTTCCATCAGAGTATAAACTCAACATGCACACTAAATTCTTTAAGAAAAGTAATGTTGGCGCTCTCTCTCTCCCTTCTTTTCTTTCAGAACATTGGCTTTGATTAAACCTGATGCAACACCCAAGATTGGAGAATTAGTAGATATCATCATTAATGCTGGGTTTACAATAACTAAGGCAAAAATGATGGTGCTTTCAAGGTAAGAAATTATTAAGGTTATCTCCACTGTATGTATTATTTGTGCAGTTAAGGCCATTCTCTCATGAGGTTATCTCATGTTGTTAAATCTGTTCCAGTGAGTAATAAGGGGAAGACTCATGTGTTTCATAACAACGTGTAGGTTTCTAAATGCATGTAGATAATTAAGCTAAGTATTACAAAGCTTTGCCCAAATGAGTATGGGTGATTAAATAATGTATGTGTGAATCCAAGTATGACTAGCATTACTTCAACAATTCAACAGTGTTCAACAGTGACTTCTCTGCACATACTCACCTTGTGGCTTCCTGATACAAACCGTATTACAGAATATAACACAGTTGTCTTAAAAGCGCTTGATTTCTTCACTATCTGTAAATCTGTTGTCTTTATTTGTGCTCCCAAAACCTGAACTTATTTGCTTTTTAATAACTAGACAACCCAGGCAAAGCAAGTGGTCTTTTGATCTCACTGCAAGGTTGATCAGGTGCATCTTCCTGAATGCCCCCCTTGCACTCTTTGCTGCTTTCCACCTGCCTCATTCAACCACAAGATTATGAGAAAGCATTTTGCAAAAGAAAGCGTAAAGATGGTTAAATTGCCCTAGAAGAGTTTTCCAGGATTCCTGTGCTATTTCTCTCAGTTGCTGCTTTGCTAAGTCTGGTAGTGATAGGTAACATCTTTTTGACAAGAAAAGATAACCATATTAACTAATACTATTTTCATGGGTCCTTGTGATTTCTGTGTGAGGTCAAGAACAGTTTTACCATAGCTCAAAGGCTCTCTGAAATACTGATCTAAAAAAAAAAAAAGTGACCAACTCCTCGTATTTGTGTTCACTTGCTGCAATGTTTGATGAGTCTGGTCCCAGATGCTCCCTTAAACTACTCCAGTTCATGAGTTTAGTCAGGTTTGCAGTGCTGATTTACAATTCACAATGTCTTTCAAGCCAATGTTTGTTTTGGCTTGGTCTCCTGCAGTCTGAGATACTTGATTCTCAAGTGTTGAGTGGTTCTTTATTTCAGTGTCTGTGAACTTGAACTACTGAGCCAAGTTGTGTTATTTGAAGGAAATGGAAACTGAGTATTAAACTTTTATTGCCTACTGCTATATAAAAATCCCTGCTTGTCTTGTAAAATTGAAAATGATTATTAAGTGCAGAATTGAACCTCAGTGCTGAATATAGTGAAATGATGTATGAGTATTTGTAGTTTCTCTGCATAATGTATGTGCTGTTTCTTTCTACTGCCATTTTAATGCTACAACTGTGGCTTTGCCAAAGTCTTCTCCTACTGCATCTGGCATACTTGCTCAACCAAGCATCATCATCTGTTGCTTTCTGTAAAGAAATTATTACTGACATTCATCTGGCAGATCCAGTTTACTTGGTTTATCCCTTCTGTGAAACACTGTAGCCAAGATATGAAAGTGAAGGCAAATACCTGCTTTGGTAGGTAAACTATCTAGACTCTTAATCACACCTTAGTTGAGCCTATTATTCCCCAATGAACATTATTTTCCTTTCTTTAAAAGCAGAGCAATAACAAGAGACAAAATGAAAAAGGAGCTAAGTTATACAACACAATCATAGTTTTATATTTCTTACAACAGGAATTCTTAACTGAATAGTATAGTCAATTTGTTACAGAAAAAATATTCCTGAAATATTTCTTTATATTCAGAAATGATATGGAATCTGTGTACCTGTTTCCATTTGTTTTTCAAAGTCATTTGTTGAATTAGTTTCAGAAGAGGATGTTCTGGTGAGATAATTTTTGCATACAATTCACTTATTTGAAGCTTAGGAGTGCAGGTGTTCCTGTGACTAGCATTATATTCGAAGCAACCAACCAGGAACTGTTCAGTTCCAATGGGAAAGTAGCCATCTTGATTCCCAAAAACAAGAAATTTATGGCTGTTTAAATCTTTTGTCAATGTCAGGAAAAATAAATTACCTTTAGGTACTTCTTGAGGTTATTTCTTGCCTCTGGCAGTATCAGGCTCAAGTCTGGGCTGCAAATGAAGAGAGATGTGAAAAGTTGCATTGCAGATGACAGTTACTGTGACTTGGTTCAGACTTGCAGTCTGAACCTTGAAATGTATTCAGGTAATTTCTTTCAGTAAAGGGAGCTACTCAAAGTGAGCAAAGTCTTAAAGAACAGAAAATTTCGGAAGATTGTTTCTGTATGTGAAAATGATTTTCCAGATGGGAATCTTTTAGTCTCCCTGCAGCTCTGCTTCGGTTATGAACTTTGTACACAGACTGGGGGTCACCAATATCACTTGCTTTCAGCTGCTAGTCCACTTGAAGACCTTGTCCTTCTCCACAGATTCCAGCTTCAGAAAATGGTACACACTGGGATTTGAAGCAAGCCAAAACCAAACCTCCACTTCTGTAGTTTTGAAGTTGCAGTTTTATGCTAACAGCTGAACTTGAAAACTTTCATGGATTCTTCTAGTTGTCATACAGAAAAAGCAGTGAAGATAGCAGGAGTTTACATGAGGAATGGTGTGAGAAAAAGGAGGGAGGAGAGTAGGTGGTCAAGCTGCAGGAATTGGGAAGGTGAAAAGCCAGGGTGATGTCCCACAGGTGAATGCGGGGTGGTTCTGCACTGAGGACCCTGAATCTGAGACCCTGAAACTGAGCGCTGCTAGCAGCGTGGCTGGGTCAATGCAGAGCATGGGGAGGGCCATCATCCTAGCTTCATGATGAATATTCTGGCATTTAGCCTGCAGCATCTGCTGTGCTCTCTCTGTACTCAGGTGCTGAGACTAAGTGGCTGCAGTATGGATATACTTTGTATGCTTGATAGTCTTTGTTTACCTGACAACATGCCAATCCCTTGCAATGGGAGAAGACAATGTGTAGTAACTGGAGGTTTCGCTGAGGGAAATGCATGGCCAAACTCAGTTATCAAAGGAAAAAGTGTAGGAGAAAGCATGTTTTAATCTGGAAGGGTTGTGCGGCATGTTTGAACTGTGACATTTGTGGATACTGAGTAGAAACCAGATCACGCACTGTTGTGCACTGTAATCAAACACTAGCCCCAATAAGGAAATAAGTTTCAGTGAAGCAGATGAATTGTTTATCTATGTTTTAAAACCAGACTTCATTAAACAACGTACACACTCAAACTGAACTGGAAGATGAAAGCAATGTAACAGTGAATAGGTTGTCAAGAGGGCGTTTTTGCTGCATTTGTTTCTCAACCTGAGAATGTGGAGCCTGTCAGTGACCTGAAAATCTGTGTTAGAGGTTTCAGTGATTACTTCCTTCCCAAATCAGGATTGTAAACAGGAGTTTACAAACATATCTAACCATACCTAATATGATGGAAAGTTAAAGGTATGAGGGCTGCTCCAAAATTAATGCCTCCTATTTTATTATGTGCGATGGCAGTGGAGACTGAGCCTTCCCGCCAATATTCCCTTACATTACGTGTTGTTGCCGTGTGACAGATGGCAGCAGAGGGGCAGTCTGACAGAATGGCATCTGACATGAGGGTGCAGATGAAGTAAAGGTGTGTCACTGAATCCATGTGGAAAAAATGGCACACACTGACATTCACTTGCTGAACGTTTCTGGAGACCAAATGATGGATGTAAGCACAGTGAGGTGGAGTGTGGTGCATTTCAGCACTGGTGACTGTAATAGTGGGTCACCTCTACTGGTGCAGATTTTAATGAGAGTGGCATGCAGGCTCTTGTTCATTGCTGGTGGAAGTGTGCAGCTAATGGCAGTGACTATACTGATGAGAAGTATTTTGTAGCTGAGAATTTGCTGTATCAAAGAGTGTTATTTACTCTTTCTATCTATTGTACTTTCCGTGGAAATAAATAGGAGGCATTACTTTTGAAGCAATCTACATAGTTTCTTTTACTGGATATGAATACCCCATAAGTTTTCCAATTTGGGAAGATGTCTGTAGAAAAATGTTGATGAATGATAGTTGGTGGTTCTCAGGGTTTATATATATGTGTGTATATATATGTATACTTATATATATTTATACACATACCATGTATATATACATAAAGCTGAATCTTTTTACTCTTCCAGAAAAGAAGCAGCTGATTTCTACGTAGACCATCAATCAAAACCTTTTTATAAGTAGGTACCTCATTTTTAGTTTGACATGCATATTTATTGTTCTGCAACAGCAGCTGATATATTGTGGGTCCAAGTCCAAGCCCTTCAGTGAGACGTGACTCCAGGTTACACCTGCCCATGGTGGAGATCAGAAGATCTAGAACTCCCTTTTCATTGCTGAGTAATTATGTTTGAACATGTTGATAGAAGGCAAGAGTTGTCTGTGGTATTGTTTTGCAGATGTCTGTCTATAGTAATGACAGTTGTCTGATGAACCTTAAGCTGCTGTCCACACTTGCTCAATCTTCTATCCTACAGTCCTATTCACTACTTCTTCTATGTAGGATTTTTCTCAAATTTAGAAACAAACATTATAAATTATTTCAAATCAATGAGAAAAACGTCTTCCTCAAAGTAGAGCTGCAACGGTAGATTGGGTTGCTCAAGGCCTTGCTGAGTTGAGTTCTGAGCATCTCTAGTGGATCGTATATTTTTGTTGGCTTTAATTTACAGCCTGGATCACCATATGTTTCCATTTTGCAGTGAGCTTCTCCAGTTTATAACAAGTGGTCCTGTTGTTGCTATGGAAATCTTACGAGATGATGCAGTTTGTAAATGGAAAGCATTACTGGGGCCTGCAAACTCTGCAGTGGCTCAAACTGATGAACCAGACAGCATTAGAGCAATCTTTGGACATGATGGTGTAAGAAATGCAGCTCATGGCCCAGATTCAGTTGCTTCAGCTGCTCAAGTAAGTTTTTAACTGTTTAACTAGTTTTCTTATTAATTTAATTTGATAACGCAACTGGGTCAGGAGTTCCTCATTTCTCTTTTTTCCATTCAAGTTCAGAATGATAAGGTATTCTGTTATTTTTAGCATGGCAAAATAAACTGTCTGGAAACAAATCTTATTTATATTTATCATAAATGGAAGTCTTGATCAGCAGAATATGCCTAGTCTTTTAAAACCTTTGGTTTTTCACTCACTTCCTCTCCTCCACAATCCTTACTTCTTCTGTACCTACAGCCAGCGTGCCTTTGCTGCCATTCTGCATAACCAGTATTTATGAAGACAGACCTTTTTTTTATTGCTTTGTGTTCTGAACACAAACAGTGCACAACAGTAGGCCTGGCTTCTAGGAGTTCAGTTCTCTTTTAATTTGTTTGCATTCTGTATCTTTTTTGAGTGTTAAGGAAAAGTCCTAGGGCTGGAAGATAAATATTGTCAGCATTTCTATAGAGCAGAGGTGTTTATGTACACTGATGTGGGGTAGATCTCCTGATAAGCGATGGCTAGAATAAAGTTTACCTAGCAGTCATTTGGTGCTGTGCTGTGTTAAATTAGCTCTAGACTAGCAGGGAAAAAGATAATAATTGTTGCTTTCTAGATCCTAGTCTTTCCTTTTTTTACACTGGAACAGCTGTAGTAGTGCAGCTTGAGAGATCTGCCCTTGGATATCTCATAAACTGCCAACTACTGTGTACTGGAAAATATCTATAGCAAAGGTATGCTAGTGATGAGAGCAGAGTCAGCTCTTTGCCACAGCTGCTGTGGGTTTGCAGGGCACAGAAGACTCACTGTGAAGCCTGGGCATTGCTCAAACATTGTGTTCAGGTGTCTGCATGGTGGGTGGGCCTCTCTGTATCTCTGCAAGCCTTTAGTTTTGACAAGAAATCACCTTTCCGGACATGGAATACTTCTTGTGGTGGCAAGTCTGGTGGATTTGGTACATATCCAGAAAGAGTTTGAATGATGTTAAGCCCTTATGAAGGAGAATTTGAGTCAGGAAAGTCTTTGTAATTCTGATTAAGTAGACTGATGTCTTCATGCGCAAAGGGGAAAGTTTCTCTTTGTTCCTGTGTCCTGCAGTGACTGCTGTGCCAGCTTTTTACCTGAGAGTGGAGAAAAGAGTATCTATTAGCATAAGATTCTGATCAGAAATTTAATTACGTGCTTTGGCTTAAGTTTGTAGTTCTTTTTATGTTTTGACAGTTTGAAAGCCCTGTTCATCTGTGCTATTTTTATAACCAAAATTATCGTATCACTGAACTTTTGCAGATATAGGCATCCTTGTGGTGTTCTGATACCAATCTCTGATAAAACAACTGAAATTGTGAATTTAATAGGCCTGTGCCTATTTTAATCTAGTAGGTGCAGTACTATAGGCTTGTTTAGCAGCTGCCATGGGAACCAGTTGGTTGCAGTTTGCAGAAGCTTTCCTGAAAAGAAATAGAAAATAGACCTGAATGGAATCTTCTGAAAGAAAACCAAAGTCCCAACTATGTCTAATGAATGTATAGTACAGTGTACAGTTAAAGTAGAACACTACATTGGGGGCTAAATGACAAATGAAAGTAGGCCCCTGGTGTACTTTAAGGTTGTGTTTCTCTTTCTGCAGTACAACATTTTTTTCATTCTGCATATAAATAGCAAATATCTTCTTTTTAAGGCATCACTTGCTTTTTGTTTTGCATTTTGTTATCCTAGTCCTTCAACATTATTTTGTTACTTTTCTCTTCCGGCATTTAATGGAACGAAGAAAGTGTTAAATGTTTTAAGTATGTTGTTGACTTTTTCTGGCTGCTGCTTTTAGAATGAGCATTAGTTCCCAGAGCAGGACAAGGTCTTTGAGGGATGCAGCATGTCACCAGAAGCAGGATGTAGGAAACTAACGCTTTTGGACACTCAAAATTGGCATTGTTTGGGGAGGGGGAACAAAAACCAAAACACTTCACCTTCCTTTCTGTTGAATTGTTCAAGCCAGGGTTACAGGAATTGCCAGAGTAACATGAGGTTAAGATTGAGAAATAGTGAAGTTTACTCCATCTGAATGGAGCTAGTAAATTAAATGAGACAATTCCAGGAAATGGCCTTCAGCACTGTTAGTGTTACACATGAAAAAATTAGATGGATTTGGTAGTAGTATCTCCAGGATATTATTATTTCCCTTAAATAGAAATTCATCAATTCTCTTACTTAATTTGACCAATAGGTCTTAAATGGAATCTGTGTTTTGAGCATTTGACGAATGTTTATTGGCAGATTGTGTAAGCTATGTGAATAAATGGTATGGAAAAACATGAAGCTGGCAGTGAACAGTAAAAAAAAAAAAAAAAAAATCACTGAGGAAAGAAGCTTGGGTGTTACGGTGTCATGCTCATTCCACTGTGTTCTAAGACCCAGTAGTGATAGAAGGAGGAAAGGAAGTGATAGGAGTTGAAGAGGTTCTTTTGATTCTTCTCATAAAAAAGAGCAGTTGAGTTCATCAACTTCCATTAAGTAAGGCTGAAGAAAAAAGTATTAGGAGTCTGTAAGTCATGAGAGCAGAGCCAACAATTTTAGATGAATTTTAATCCTTTAAGACAAAGGAAAAAAAATAGTTAGGTGGGATGGAGATCAGATTTTTGTAAGGGAAAGCTGGATGTTCATTGCATTATTGCTTAAGCAGAGGAAAATGTGTTGTGAAAAGAGAGAAGCTGAGATCTGTATATGGGAGGTGGACTGGAAAACGTACTGAGGAAAGAGAGAATTTAGAAACCTGGGAATACCTCATCTGCTACGTAACTGTGGCACCGGCACTTCGAGTGCTCGGAATGGAAATAGATTGCATTGTGGAAGAGGATTGGAAAAAAAATTACAAGAAATATTCAAATGATGTTTTTATGATGTAACGATGTTGTCGGAGGGGAAAGATGTATAATAGTGTAGGGGAGAAGGATTTGTAGCATGAAAATTCATCATTTTCTGTGACTGAGCACTTCAGATGCTGTTACTTAGGATGAAAGCTCACATATGCAGCTAGATAAAACTAAAATGTATTCAATTACAATTGTTTTCAGGAGCTGGAGTTATTCTTTCCTTCCAGCGGAGGTCGTGGACCAGCCAACAGTGCAAAATTCACAAACTGCACTTGTTGCATTATTAAACCTCATGCAGTTAATGAAGGTAAGCAATACAAATGGTGGAGGTGGAAGCAAACTGTTTTGTTGTATCTCATGATCATTACAGTGCCATTTTTAATGGGAAAATGTGGAATTGCAGGAACAGAGTGTATTAAATTGTACTTGCAAAACTATGTGAATTCTTTTTCACAGACTTCGCGTATTTCTTCTGTTTACTTTCATGGGTTGCATGCTGTGTGGATACTTTTTAATTTCAGAATTTAAAGTGAAAGACTGAAATAAAACCAATAAAACAAAGCTGTGATAGCTTAAGCGTATCCTTACTGCTGTCTGTCTACCATACTGTAGTGGTGGTTAGCTTCTCCATAGCAGTGTAAGGGCAGAACACCTGGAAATATTGCAGGGTCTTTCAATTACATAGTAACATATTACATTAAAACTTCTCGCAAAGGGACATTTTTCAGAAATGAATCTTGTTCTGCTGACTACTGTGGGGGTTGAAAGTAGCAAACATTTGTAGGACTCCATGATTCTTTGTGTTGGAGCATATATTGCAAGTTTACTATACGGCCATCAGAAAAGTTAAATGTCCAGTTGTTACCATGCAGAAATGATCTCACTTTTCTATCACGTACGTAGGTACAGGAGCATGTGTAAGAGTAAGTGCAGTAAAATATTTCAGTTCTGGTACTTTGACAATATTTCTGAGTGCAAACTAAATATTGTCATGTGAGTGCATCTGGATTTTTCTTGGTAACATGTGGAGCACTAGTCATTTCTCTGTGGACAGCTGAAATGGAGACAGCAGAAATGACCATAGTTTCCAGACCTTTCACACCTCATATGAGGTATCTGGAGGGTTTAACAAAAAAGGAAGAAAAACAAACAAACAAAAAAACACCAGAAAAAGACTTCTACAAGAGAGTCTTGCACTCGGTGCTGATAAAACTCCTGTTATCTCTTGGAGGCCTTTCAATTTGTCTGCTCCTGATACATCTGCCTTGAAGCAAAGACAGAAAGATGTTCCTCTTAGGGAAATATGGGTAGCAGCTGCAACTATGGCCTTACTTTTTGAACCTTTGTAAAAGGCAGAATTTGCTGTGGTAGTATTGTTAATATCCATAATTTTTCAAAATCGCAAAATGGATGGCTTGGACTGTATTTTCTCATACCTAAGATACATTTTCTATTATATAAGAGGGCTTGTACTCTTTCTTAGTCAGCACAAGTTGTCCCTTCCTAATTTTAATAATTTTCATTTCTGTGGATTTCATAGTAGTCTGTCCATTACTTTTTTTTCTTCTTGATCTTCTCAGGATTTTTCTGAATCACAAGAGGTCAAATTCTGGCCCAGGCTGCAATCTCCTCTGTGTGTGTTGGGAGAAAGGGAGAAAGAGTTAAAGATACAGATAAGCAGAAGATATAAGTTCACATCCTGCTTTGCACTGTGAGAGAGAGAGACTGGTGAGAATTTGAGCTTAGGATCCACTAGTATAGTCTTCTTTCTCACACCACAAGGAACTGGAAAGGTAGATCACAGGTTGCAAACAATTAAAATTTGAAAGATAGTGTACCCTGTGTGCATGTTCTCCATCCATACAGCTTTGAATAGTTCTTTTCTACAGAATGAAGTAAGCAACACTGCATTTTCTAAGCTAATAAAGTGTTTTATTTTAAAATGAGTATCAAGAGTGATAGAATTCAGAGGCTGGCTATCCTTCTATCTAAGTTCCGTTGTTCCTACCTGTTTTTTCTGCCATTACTTTGAGTATTTACAAAGCCACAGGTGCTGCACTTCTTTCACAAGACTGTCACAGTCTCATTATCTCTGTCTTTTCAGAAGCCTGACTTCTGACAGGGAATTGGTCATAAAGAAGGGAAGAGTCACCATAGCTAGGCAGTGACTTCCTGCTTTGTTGGAGAGCGCTGCCCTGGCTTTGTATTGTAGCTGGACCAGTTCTAGTCAGCAGTTAGAGATGAGAGAAATCCTTCTTCACAAAGGCTGCAGGAACTCTCCTCCAAGTGGACCAGGAGTGTCCCAGGGAGGAAGATTTGGCTGTCTCAGCCTGTCTTCTTCTGTTTTCCTTATGCTTATATGCCTCTTTAGCCTGTTGCAGAGTGGCAACACTTCCAGTATGCTTGGTCCTTCTTCCCCATAGAGACTGTTCTGGAGTCAAGGAAAAGCATGAAGTCTGGGAGACCTGTTCAGGCTCAGTGATCTACGATAGAGGAGGAAGGCCCTGCTCATCTTTTTTTAACATCTGTTAGCAACTGTTTGGTGATACCTGAGATATTCTGTTTGTGCCAGCAGCAGCAACATCTCCTTTATCTCAATTGGAGTAGGTGCTATAGCAACTAAGGAGATTCCCTTTAGACAAAATTGCTTGTAGGAGACTGCGGTATTAAAAATAAATAAAAGTAAGCAAGTTGCTCGCCCCTCAGTGAAAGAATGCTCCTTGCTATAGTTGCCCACACCTGCTTTTTTTCTGGCAGTAAGAATGTAAGGTAAAATATGGCATATGAAGAGAGACAAAATCCCATGTAGCCATCAGTGCCAGGAGGTGGTTTGTTTGAGGCACAGATAGGAAAGTAATGTGGGTCAAAGCAGAAGCACCTCTTATGCATTGCAGATTTGATTTCAGTATGGAGTATCTAAAAATAAACCTTTTTGTAATTTCCTATGCACTGCTGAAACTTTGAACTTATCTAATTACCATGAATGTAATCTGCTCATTACATGTGTACAATTGCATGAAGTTTAACTTACGCGCTTGAGTTTATGCAGAACTTTAGTCTTTACTTCTGTAGGAATGTTTGACTGGATTCTGATTTGAATTTTATTTCCTTTTCTAGTATATTTTGTGTATTTTTTTTTTCCCTGCAGAGTCCATTGCATGAGTAGTTCTTAGGAGGAAAATATCTGTAGTTTTCCAGTCCCAGAAAATGATTTGCTTATCCATAGGTAATCACAGAAGCTTTTCAGTTAGCTTTCTTTGCTATCAGGAGGCTGGGTCTAATCTTTATTTGGTTAATTTAAGGATAGAGTCATTCTTAGAAGATGGCTTTGAATACTGTGGAGAATTTGTAGTTTCCTGTCCAGTGCCAAAACAGTGAAAAGTTGCCATGGGTTTTAATCTTTGACCTTGCTGACCTGCTCCTGACTGGCACACAAAAACACCAGTTGCTAAGCAGCCTGGAACACAGTGCAGGGCTCTGCCTGCAGACTCTGAAGAGGGTTTGCAAGAGCATTCCAGTTCCAATTTGCTGAAAAAGACAGTCTGATGCAGTTCCATGCAGGCTTGATCTGACCAGAAGCGTGTCTGGGAGTCACAACCTCATTTGACTCTAGAATCTGCCACACTTCTCAGTGTCTTCTGGCATCCTCCTTCTCTTGTCTTGGGGCTGGTTTTCAGCCAAGAAGGACAGTAACTAGTGATCATAACTCTTTGGTATGTCAATTAGGGTTTTAAGGTTTAATTTTTTAGTGATTGGAGAGTTTGTGTTGCTGTTTCCTATTGCTTCTTGTGTTGGGAGCTTCTGATAATGCAGATACACAAGGCTACAGCTGCCATCATTTAGACTTTTTTGTAACTCTCTTCATGTTATGAGATCTAGAGATATTACCAGTAGTGCTCAGAAGACAAAATTACACCAAAATATATCAAGTTTAATGCTCTGAGGGCAGTTATGACTCAACTGTTTTGTCAGCAGAAACAGTGCTTTGTAGATCACTGGGTAGAGTTAACTTTAATTTATGTGTAATAGTTTAGTCATGTTTGCTGTAGGAATTAGAATTTGTTATTTCATGACTTTCTGGGTATAAAGTTTTTTGAATGTGGCTCTTACTTTCATTCTTTGTAAAATGAGCAGAAAAAAACCCGATGAAAATAATGAAGATCAGGCTGAAAAGGCTGAGTTCAGAAGTGTTACATTTCACATTTTCACATATGTAGTTTACAGCACAGATCTCAAGAGTTGAAATCCTGCCCTCTGTTTCAGCACTCCTAACTTGAGACATGAGTTCTGAAGTCAGTTTTCCCGAAAATAGATATGAGGCTAAAACTGTCACACGAACTCAAACAGCAAAACTGTAATTGGGAATTCATTATATCTGATGTAAACTGAAAAGCTTGCCTAAAGGTACAGAGGCCTCTATGACCTCAAGGACTCCTAGGTGCATGACTGTCTATGCAGACAGGTTTGTTCTTCGGGGATGTGTTACGCTAGATATTTTGTTCTAACATTACTGCGAAACCATTATTCCTTTTTTGAAATTATAAGGAAAAAATACAGTAACTACAGTGCTGTCTTTCATGTTATTGTTCAACTAAGATTTAAGTCTCATAGAAAACAAAAGGAATGGGACTCTTTTATTTTCTTAAATGGAAGAGATTCAGTAAAAATATCATTTTAGATCTATTCTGAATGGATAGTAAATCTTAGGGAGCTATCACTAGCTCTCTTAATATTAGACTGTTGTAGCAAATCATAGAGCTTTATATTGATCAGCAAAATGCTACATGACAAGTAAGTGTAAGAATCCTATTTCCTTATTTATACAAGGTCTTAGTCAGAAAAATTGTAATTGAGAGTAGTTCTTTGCTCCTAAGACAAGTTTAACTTTGCCAAAAAGAATTGCAAGGACTAAAGGGAGTGCAAGTTCAGTCTAAAGCAGGTACAGAAACAGGGTGCATTCACGTAGGACCTCAAATGAAGTTACTTTCCAAGACAGACAGGAGAGAGAACTAAAATCCAGCATTGCAGTAGATGATACATCTGACTGCAAACAGGAGAGCTGTTCCTGGCATGCAACAGACTTACTGCCCTTTGAGTGGGAGAGAACATCACCATGTAAATGTCCGATTCACTTCTGTAGTGTGATAAGTATAATTACATGTATGTGGTTAGGAAAGTAAATAAACTGGGAAAGAAGGAGAAGATATAATTAGGAGAGGTGAAAATCTGTTATCATTCTCAGGTCACAGGATCTATCTCATTGTGTTTTAGGAAGATAATCTGTATATATTAGGTAAGGTTTTGAAAAATTGTAAACAAACTCTGGAAATTACTTATTCTCTCCTTGGGTTTTTAAACAGACCAAGTCTGAGTAATTTGTTTTTATTTCCTGGAGACTTCAGAAATGGAGCAAGCTTTTCAGAAAGATATTTTCTTATACTTGAAAAAGATAGGAATGTAATTTTCTTTTAAGTAATCTGATAGTGTGTTTTCTGTCTGTAAGCATGCATTATAGAAAGATGAAAGGTAGATGTTGTGAACTTCACCTCACTATGGGCAGAACTTGTATGTTTTTTGTCTTATCAACAAGGTTGAACACAGAAAGGCATCAGTAGTAGTCAGTGATAACACAAATCTTTGCAGGAACTTGAGAGATGTATAATGGATCATTTGAGTGTGACCTTTGGATATTCTCACGTGCAACATGTCTGTCTCAGTGCTGCAGTCAAATGAAAACTACCCAGTAAAGCACAATGCTTTCAGATGCAGGCATCTTTTTGCAGAAGGATTTACACTGAAAGAAGCATTTATGTAAAATCAAATGTGTTTAGATTTTCCTTGGCTATGTTATAGTTAAGATGCTGAAGTGTTCTGAAGTGTTGATGTAGTGGTAATTTTCTTTTCTTTTTAGAGAAATGTGGAAAAGTAGGTTGTTTTTAAATGATTTTTTTCCCTATAGAGTTAAGAAAGCATTTTAGCCTCCTATTAATCCATGCATTTGTCTTTTTTTTTTTAAACTTTCTTTGTAGTTGTAATGAGTGGAAATGGCTGGAAACTATAGCATAGGAAGTTCCACACGAATGTGCGCAAGTACTTCTTTATGGTGAGGGTGACAGAGCACTGGAACAGGCTGCCCAGGGGGGTTGAATATCTCCATTGAAGGAGACTCCACAAGACTCACCTGGATGTCTGCCTGCGCAACCTGGTGTAGGGAACCTGTTTTGGCAGGGGGGTTGGACTCAATGATCTCTTGAGGTCCCTTCCAACCCCTATGATTCTGTGACTGTGTAATGATAAATATTCTGTTTTTGGGATGTTTTGTCTTTTGACACTAAACCTATGTTGTTTCTCAGTTATTTCTTGCATAACGTTTTTGCAGCTTAGTATTGGGTTCCCAACTTAGTCTGATTTTGGATTTCAATGACTAGTGTGGAAATGACATTTACTTTTCCAAGTATGAAAAATATATTTTACATTTGGGTTGATTAAGGTAGAGGGGAAGGTGGACTGAATGTGGAAATACTTTTAAACTCTTTGAGACAAAAGGGAAGAGAAGGAACTATATTTCATAGGAAAAAAAAGATAAAATAACATTGGCAATCTTTGCTGAAGCTCATATCTCATATTATTGGAACATCATCTCTGAACAGAAAGATGGTCTTAACATCCTGAAAGAAAGATTTTAAGAAGGAGTGTTTATTACTGTGTTTGGGGATTTTCTTTCTTAATGTGTTGAAGTTAATACTGGAGTTAGATTTAATAGTTTCTAAGAGTGGTCCAGGGAATTTCGGGCTAATTACACTGCTTTAATACAAAGCAAACGGGTGAGTCAAGAGTCTATAAATTAATTTAAACCACTTAGATAATGATCATAGGATGGAAATTTACCAGCATGCCTTCTATAAAGGATGACATGCTTTACTGGTCTTTGAGTTCTTTAAGTACACTTTATGTAAAGGAATATAAATCAGCTCTAGATAGCTTAATTCACTTGAACACTGGGGCCTTCATTAGGACTCCTTGGTGTTAGGAAACTGAAGTTTTCCTTTAGGGAAATAATTTGTATGTTTAGATCTGTGTAGAATAAGCATCTGATTATCTTTAAATCTTTTTTCCTGAACACTGAACTGGAGGCATGAGCATATCAAAGGGGCTTTACAAGTGAGGTCTTGGAATCTAACCTTGAATTAGTTATTGTCCATGTTTTCATTACTGACTGGGATGGGGAAGTACATACTTGGTTCCGTTTACCTATTGTAGTTTTGGAGGATTCAAAACATCCCTAATAAACTGCAGAAGTAAAACAATGTGAAGATGAAAATGAGGAAGCACAATTGTAAAATAGGAACAGGCTGGGTGTTGGTGAAAAGCCTGCAGAGAAGTTGTCAGAGCAGTGGTCTATCATATGCACAGTCAGTGTTGTTAATGTTGGGCACACTTAGTTAAGCTCTGCTCAGTGCCAGTAAGGCCCCAATTTGTTTAGTGTCTCCAGTTTCTAGGTGCTTTGTTTCACAAATAATTTTATCAACTATTGGCAAAAACAATAAGAGTCAAGACACAGAATTCAGGGGTATGAGATGGTCTTTTGCCAAGGCAAAAATAAATGATAGAGTTTACAGTAGATTTACTATTGATCTTGGCTGTTGAGTTGGTAAACCTTCCACAGGAAGCAAAATACAAAATTAGTAAATTCTGGAAAAGGTTATATAGGATTTCTTGGGGGTTTTAACCTCTGGAGTAGAGTTTATTGATACTGCTAAAATAGATTAAAATTATCGTTTGTAATTATGGGCTAATGCATACTGAAGGGAATAATTTTCACAACTTCCTCTTTGCAATTATAACCATTCATGGACAGTGTTCAGTGAGGAATAACAAAAATATGTATTATTAAACATGTGAATTGTTTGAATGATCATATTAAATCCTGTTATAAAATCAGTAGTACAGTCTCAAAGTCTCGTTTATGCTCAGGGGAGCTGAAGTAAATGAAAGTCATAACAACTGTGGAAACATTCTCCTAGGCAGGGTGCTTGAATGTATTATTTTCAAGAAAAAGTGTGATGCTTTGGTTTCTCTCTTTCCTTCTGTTTGCCTGATGTGGCTTACTCACAAGATCTTCTTTCCCTCTGTAACTGCTCCAGAATAAAGCAAATGAAAAACATTTGTAAATCCTTTTTCATACAGTGAGGCTTGGAAGATCAGTAGCTTCAGGTTATAATTGTGACTGTGTTTTTGGGGTGTCTAGAAATTGTGTTTATGTGCTCAGAGTTGCATTATTTTTTCAGTATGAAAGTAAAAGAGAAGGGACCATTAAATGTTGCTCTTTGGAGGATAGGTTGACCAGTAGCTGAAATATACTGCAGGAAGGCCCATCTGAGTTCCCCTTTTTCCTCTTTTGAAATGAAATTAAAAAAAAAAAAAAAAAGGCTTTGTAGCCAAGCCTGATGATCCTCTGGGGCAGAACCTTAAACCTTGGCAACAAAGAATAAGATAACCTTTTTCTTTTCATTATAATGTGAAGCAGAAATGCATTTCAAAATGTCAAAAAACAGACATGAAATGGAGTAGCTACTTGGTGCTAATTTAAGTATATTGTTCTGGTTGCCTCTGGAAATATGTTATTGGATTAGGTAGATCATTGATATGATTGCTGATGGCAATTTTTGTATTCCTGTGAAAAATCTTTTGTCGTTCTTGAGGAATTATTTTTAATTATTGAAGAGTAAAAAGTAAATGAAATATAGAGACTGAGATGCCTGACTTGCTTTGAAGGCAGACTGTCTTCCTTAATAAGCTTTTAACAGTGGAGTGGTTGCATTGGGAAATGGGCCAAGAACAAAGGGAAGAGAATGTAATGTCCCTAGTCATAGGGCGGGTGGTTGGTAGTGCCTGGGACTGGCAGATCCCAGTAACACAGCTGCTATATCCCATTAATTAAAGTGCTGTTAAGTTAAAAGTAAACTGTTTTTTATTTTTATTCTAAGAATTCTTCAAAAAGTTTTAGTATTTTTCGGTCTGATGACTTTTCTATTTTTTGCTCCTCAGTGAAGTACAATTTTCAAATAATGTGTTGCAAAGAAACAGATGGTTGAAGATGAGTGTCACTGATGAGACCTTGCTGCCTTATCACTTTGTCTGATTAAACTCTGTTGGAAAATTATTGATTCAATATGATTTGCATAGTAACATAATGATTTCAAGGAGACTGAGTACCCTATCTCTCTCTCTTTCTGTCATTTGTTAGGATTAGTATTAAATTCCCTAGTTGTATTTAGTAATACTTGTGATTCTTTTGTGTTTTGTGACTAAAAATTCATCATAATTAGTGCCTAATCTGCAGCTTTGATTTGGGTTCTTACTGTAATCTCATTTTAAGCATGCAGTGGCCCCGTTTGAAGGGTCCTTAAAAAGTTGAAGAAGTTGTTTCTTCATGACAGATCTGGATTTTAAAGTTGACAACAAATTGTGGAAAGCTGCTGAAATGACACTTTGTCTAATTAGTTCTTTTTTCCCTTGGCCTTATCTATCCACAAAGGAGAGCATACGTCCCAATTCAGTCATGTAGCTGGCTGAAAGCCAGAAATGTCTCAGGCTGAACCTTGAGCTTGTGCTTTTCATCTGCTTCAGGATTGCCTCTTCTTTTTTTTTTTTTTTTTTTGTTCCTATTTTGTTCCAGTTAGAATTTAAGAAGAAGGCATCTCTGGGAGAAGTGATGTGTGTGTTGCCTAAAGTGGGACAGTGGAGGCCAAGTCACTGGACTTGCAGACCTGCACTGCCACTGACAGCTCATGTATCCTCCTGTGCCTCGATTCTTACCTTTGGGAAGTGGAACTAACAGTCTTGTTTTGCAAACATAAATGCAATCTTATGGCTCAGATAACTTTTTTTTTTAAGTAAGACATCTGTCTGTGAGCAGTGGTTGACTATACTCTTGTGGTTAAGCCTTTTTAGTGCTGCAGTCCTAAGCAGTCACGGTGCTCTTCATCTTTGAGCGAGAGTGAAATTAGAAATAAATGTACAGGGCAATCTTGATAGTTTTATCACAGTTAAATAGTAAACCAATCTTATATTAATGGCCATTTTGTGAATAGTATTTTTACTTTCTTATTTCTGTTATTAAAGCAGCTTGCCTCATGTCTACAGAGAAAAAAAACTCAACTGTTCAGTGAGGAAGCAGCCCAGAAGGCTGAATATTTGAATCTAAAACAGGAATTTTGCTTACAATTTGTAAAATTGCAGAGGATAGAAGTTCTAAAAAAGCAGATCTCCCTAGCACCCCAGAACCTGATACTTGATGACTGTTTTAGAGTTCTTGTCAGCTGTGAAGGCCTGTGCAAGTGGGCTATTCTTTACTGAAACAGTGTAAAATGGAAAGCTGCAGTTGATAGGCCAAGCAGCTTTCTCATGCCAAGGTAACCTTGACTACCCTTTACCTGACACTCACCCTTCTTCCGACATTGTTGGTTTCTTGTAAAGCAGTGACTTAACTGGAATATAGAGTCTGAAGACTGAGAATGAGGAAATCTTCATGCTCTGCCACAGATTACCAAAATATCTTTATTTCCTGGGTGATCCCCAGCTTGGCCATTCATCTCTGAGGTCGCAATTACAGGCTTGCTGCTTCCCTGAAACCTACATGTAGATGCACTGGGTTGGTCAGCCTTTCCTGTAGTGTGGACAAAAAGAAACTAGAGGTCTTTTTTTCCTTTTCTATATAGTCTCCTGTGCAGATCTGTTTCAGTGCCTTTATTTTGCTGCTGCAATTTTTAAAAAACTTCGAAAAATAGGGAAAAAATGTTTTTCCAGCTTTACAGGAGAGTTAGAAGGAAACTTTTATCAGTGCAAGTGAGCCCTGATGTAAATAGACTAAAGATATTACACTTACCTCCACTTGTTCCGTAAGCCCCAAGAGCTGCATGCACTGAATACATACCAAGATCTCAGACCTCTCACTTTTTAACAGTTAAGAGATTTGTTTATTTATTTATTTATTTGGGAAAAAATATGCACTATTTTATAGGGAGAAGGTTGCTTTGTACAACCCTTGATGTAAAAGAGCTGTGGTGAATACTTTCAGGTACAGTTTTTTTGGGTTTTTTTCATTCTTAAAAACAATTTTTAAAAGCACACCTGCTGTCCCTCTTATTCATTCTACTGACCTTTCAATGTGTAAGAAGCTTACAATCCTGCACTACAGATGTTAGCAGATAGAGCACAAGTCAAGTCTTGAGAGTACTAGAACTTAGATATCGACTTTATTTTATTATCATTTGCTGAATTTATGCAGTGTCACAATGAAAGGATTCAGTGATTAAGAATCAAATCTTACTGTTGTAATTCATTACAGAATATTCTTAAGTGGTTCATTCTGCTCTAAATCAATGTCCAGAAATTTGTAGTTGCTATCAGTTTGTGCTAGAGGGCACACAGTTCTGTTCTATAAAAACATGGATGATCTACGTTTCTCAAATAATAGAGGACTCTGGTTGGCTGCCACAGTCTTCCAAATGGCACGATCTTATAAGCACAGGCAAATCTGAAATACTCATTCAGTAGAAAATCAGTGGGTTTTGTTCTTCTGTGTTTATATTTTACTTTTTTCAGTGTCATTTCACTCTTAGAGCATGCATTCATAGTGTCAAATAATATGATCAGCAGTAACATATTTGTCAGCGGGCTGTTTTTCACTAATGTGCTTTTCACAAAGTGATATGAACTTCTGTGCTTATATTTATTATATTGTTTCTAGTTCAGAGTTGGACCCAGCTCCAGTGAGCACTGTAAAGACCACAAAATAGGTAGCCTATGCCATGAATTGGTTAATTGATTTAAGCAATAAATAATGGCATATACATATTGGCAATACTGAGGCTTCATTACAAGTATACATAAATCTTGATCTTGAAGCTACTGAGTGTTCGGCTGTTGATCTTAGAAAAGCGAAGACTTCACCAGCATCCTTTTTGGATAGAACCTAATCAATCATTTTTCAGCAGCTGAATGAGGTTTAGCTGTTCAAAATCATCATTGCATCACTTTAGATAATCAAAATATTATAAAACCTTAAATATAAATTTAGAGTATTTAGATAGGGAGCTCTGCCCCCTGCTTCCTTTCGCAGCATTACACAGACACCGGCTTTTGTTTAAGTGTTATGGCAGCATAAATACTTTGCAACTGTAAATTGTTTTGTTTAATAGAGTACTGTACTTTGTATGTTTTTTCAGGACTAGCCGGGAAGATTATAAAAGCCATCATCAGTGAAGGATTTCAGATCTCAGCTCTGCAGATGGTAGGTTTTCTTTTGTCTTTATCTTTTTGTTAAACAGAGGCTGGAGATGTGCTGTATGCACTTGACAGCAATGTAGAGGTGTCTTCCTGCAATACAAACCCCTTGTGCAGACAGTAGCTATGATTTGGGATCAACACTGCCTTCGTTATACTTGTATTTTATTGTTTGATTGATCAGCTGATCTGTTTTACCTTGCTATTTGACCATGAGCCAAGAGACTTTCTCTCTCTGTATCTCAGTTTTGCTATGGCTGGAAGGGGGATAATGATATTGATATCTTCTGGGACAACTGAAGATATCTTTTCAAAACTATACGAGTTAGGATGTAGCATATTAACAATCTTTTTCCTGAAGTTTTTAAACTAATAGTATGAATTTATAGGAGAGTTTTCAAAGGTACTTAAAGGACTGACATCCTCATCGCCAGCAGAGTTTAAAGGAAATTGGCACAGAGATTGATCCTGAGAGTAACCCTTAAGACCTGCCTTGTTTGTTTATCTTTCCCGTGCAACAGATTCTCTTGTGTATCTTAGTGGCATTAGTCAATGCCACTAATGAAGTGTATTGTCTACTAATATTTAAGGTAGAAGAAGATACTCTAAACCCTTTTGCATGTGATGCCATTGGCTAAAATGCTGATAAACACATTGCAGCTGTAAAGAAACTTACTGGGAGGAACTTAGAAGTGTATTCTGAATTCTTACTGGTTAAGAAGGGGTGTCTATTTTTTTCTATTTAATGCAAATGATTTTATTTTCTTAGTTCAACATGGAGCGTGCAAATGTGGAAGAATTTTATGAGATTTACAAAGGTGTTGTTGCTGAATATATGGTAAGCATAAATTTGAAAAGTGTCTATAAAGAAAACATGATTAAACAAAGAAGTGATCACATCTGTTGGTTTTGGGACTGTGATAATGTTTCCTCTAGGAGCTTGGTTTTGTCCAATTCTAACTTGTTCTGAAATAAGTGTAAGTCATATTCAAAATTATGCTATCTTGTAAGAAAGAATAGTCCTTTGTGGGAATTGTTGAGCCAAGAAATTTGTAAAATACAACGGAGAGAAAGAAACCTTCATGTAAATTATTTTATTGTGGTAGAACTATATCTCACATATATGGATTGATAGACATCTTTGGTCAGTTTGATATTGCATTAGTAGCTTGGACCAGAATAAATATTTATTGTTTACGATGAAGCTGCTATATTTGAATGTTTTCCTAGTGATGTTTTGAGCATAAGTTTATTGGTCTGACTTCTGTGGACCTTCAGAAAATTTAAGACATAAACTTAGTGGGCATCCAGTGTCATGTATATTGTTATAATTTGTTGTATTGCAATATAAAACTTCCTAATGGCAGATAAAACAACAGGGATCTGGAAGATGCCTTTGTGTTTCTGTATAACTATTATTCATTTTGCAAATAGTAATGATCTTCTTTTCACTTCCATGCTGTGTACTATGCAAGTTATCTTTAATTTATAAATGGTTAAATTATTAAAAGATTTCTACTCAGTTACTAATATTACCCCAGACAATTACTAGTACTAGTAGTACTCTGACAATGTGACTTTTTCCCTTTCCTTTAATTGTTTAATCAACTTCAACAGAATTTCTAGATTCCACCTCAAATAGTTTAGGGGCACTGCTAGTTCACTGTCAGACTGAGGAATGCTTAGAAAATTTCCTCTAGTAACATCCTTTGTGGAGGAACTCACACAAGACTGATCAGACAGGCTTGGAGGCAAGTTGCAGAACTTGAATGTTGTAGTGCTTGACTAGTATTTCAAGACCCAGAGAATCCTGTGATATTATTATATGTGAAATCCAAATTGAACCAAATTGGAAATTCTCTATCATTTTCTTTTGTTTGGTATATATGCTGACCCTCAGATAAGTGGCAAAGTTATATATTTTGATTGAAAAGTTACTCAGAAGGGAAAGTGACATTTAAACAGGATAAATGTATAAAGATCTGTTTCAGATGGGATTTCAAGTGAGAATCTGGGGCTCTGTCCTGAAAGCCATATGTGTTTGACGCACTTAGTTGAAACTAATGGGATGTCTTCATGCACTCAGGTTATTTGTGAAACAGGATAATGTGGGAAAGCTGATAATGATGGTAAAGGCATCCAGAAAAGATGCATATGGGAACAGTAGATGTTGACAGTGCAGGCCAAATAGGAAGAAGTACATTTTGTAATAGGAAAGTGAAGAAAGAATATGACCTCTTATATCTGTGACTCAGAACCGTCTGTTTTGATCTAAATTTTATTTATCGTTTTAAAATAACTTAGTGTAGAAGCAGAAGATACTTATCCATAAGTTCTTCAGAAGATATACTCACATTTCTTCATATCTCTTTAGTCAGATAAAGACTTGACATACTGTACATAAAACATGTATCTGTGAAATAAGAATGCTGAACGGTTGCTGAATAAAAAAAAATAGGTTTGTTGGAATCTCCTCTAATCTGTAGGTCCTACAGAGGATTTTGCATACTGGTGATTAGTTTTTGTGCTGTTTTACTCTGTTTCCTGCTGTAATAAGACTAGGAAATGGAAAAAAAGATTTTGTGCTAGCTTCAAATCTACCTTTTATTAATAAATGCTTGAAGTCGATCCAGTTCTGAGAATGGTCTTGGCTGACCACAAGCCATGTTATCTGATGAATAAAAATCATTTACTAAATAAAAATTAATTTAGCTGTAATTACAAGTTCTACCAAAGAGTGAAAGGGTGTGACTTCTCTTTAGGTTATGTTCTGGACTTTGCTGTGTAATCCAGACCCGACTTGTCTCCTGCATTCCCATCTGCCTCTGTGCTGTAGTTGATGGTAACTGGACTTGAGTTTTCAATGTTGAAATGAAGGAATCAGGAGTAACTTTGTTGATGCCACTTGCTCTAGTTGGTGGGGTGTCAGTGCTGAGTATTGTGTTCAGTTCTGGGCTCCCTGGTACAAAAAAGACAGGGATCTCCTTGGGAGAGTCCAGTGGAGGGCTACAAAGATGATAAAAGGTGTGGAACGCCTTTCTTATGAGGAAAGACTGAGTGACCCAGGTCTGTTCAGCCTTGAAAAAAGAAGGCTTAGAGGGGATCTGATCCACGTCTATAAATATCTAAGGAGCAAAAGGCAAAGGGATGAGGCTGGACTCTTCTAAGCAGTGTGTGGTGATAAGATGAGGGGAAATGGCCACAAACTGAAGCTTAGGAAGTTCCACACAAATGTGCTTCTTCTCAGTGCAGTGACAGAGCACTGGCACAGGCTGCACAGAGAGGTGGTGGAGTCTCCTTCTCTGGAGACGTTCAAGACCCACCTGGACACTTACCTGTGCCACATGGGCTAGGGAGCTGCTTTGGCAGGGGGGTTGGACTCAATCCCTGGAGGTTCCTTCTAACCCCTACTATTCTGTGATTCTGATGCAAAAATAGTAGAAAAGGAAACATAAAGAAGACCACAATTTGCAGAGAGGAATTCAGTTGATTCTACTGATGTTAAAAAGGCCTGTTTTAACTTTGATTTCCCAGTAACAGTTGTAAAAATGGCAGAATTCAGTGAGATCTTCCAGAGTAGCGACTATGACAATTTACTAGTTCTTAATGAGAACACATATATTGTTCTTTGCCCTGGTTTTAAAAGAAAGTCCATTGGTGATAAGGCCATTCTTGGAAGGGAAATATTTATTGTTGTAAAGCATGTAACTAACCTGCACTCTACTCATGAGCTCTCAGGAATATTTCTACCTACATTTGCTAGGAGCAGGTTGATGATAGAAGCACTTGGCTAAAATTCTTTCCTATCTGCTTTCAGAGTGGTAAGATGAAGCATGTGCTCTTAATGTAATATTTATTGCAAATGTAGTGACTCTTTGGAACAATGTTACTTGACTTGGAGTCTTTTGAGCATTTCATTTCCATTGTACTTCATAAAAGGCAGAAGTGGACTTTATTATTTTCCTAGGACTTTTTGCCTGTAGCTCATCCTTGACCTGCACAGAGTTGGTGAGCTTGGTTGCAACTCCTCGCTCCCTATTCTCTCTTATTTCTTGTGAACATTTTCTTTTCTCTTTCCTTACTGACTTTGGTTCTTTTACTTGCTCTTATTTGTTCAAAACTTGCCTACCCAATTTTCTAGACAAGAATGCAGTTATAAAGGCATTTTATTTTTTTTTAATGAATTTGGACTATAGTATCAAAGCAGCATATTTCTTTTTGTGAAATCTCCGCCTCTAATTGACAAATGCCAAATTTACACTAATGTCTGGAGATAGTTTAAGCTTAAAGTAGAACTAAAACCCGTATTTATCACCCACTGAGGACTCAGCGGTCTCTTCACACTTTAGGAGGGTCCAGCAAAAATGTTTATTTCAGTGTAACTGAGTTTTGGAAACAGCACACATGAAAAATACTACCAGATCAAGGATCTTTTTCCTGAAATGGTGTGCCACACACTCCTTTCAATTGAAATTCCTGCTTCTATTGGCCTGTGTGTTTCAGCTTCCATACATGAATAAATGACAGTGAGAACCAAAAGGCCAAGAGATAGTTTCTTGACTTTAAGCAATCGAGTGCATGCTCATTTGGAAACAAATACAGGCTGTGTCCTGTGCTTCCTATAGGAAATGTTGTTAAACACATAGTTGTCTGTGGAACTGGCTCAACATGGTGTCCTCTTACAGGCTTATGTCTAGCAGCTGAAGTGTGTTAACATGATTCAGTTTAGACTGACAGGTTATGAGACACTTTTGTGAAATCCAAGTCAAGTTTAGTAAGAACATGCCTGTAAAAAAATTTTAAGTATTGTGGATACTGTTGCATGTAGTTCAGTATCCCAGAGAAGCTAAATATTAAATTTATCTCGATCTCCTCCATGTAAACTAAATTGCAAAATGTAAAACATTGTTTTATGAATACTAATGATATCTTAGCTTCATGTCTTTGCTTTCCTAAATACACCAGTATTTCTTTTTTTCTATCTGGTATGTTTGGTTCAAGTTTTGGGAAGGAATGGAACCCTTCATAGTGCTCAAAGCTCAGATTTGTTTTGGTCTTTTTTTCTCTTCCAGGAGATGGTTACAGAGCTGTGCTCAGGCCCTTGCATAGCCATGGAAATTATACAGCCTGAACCTCCAAAAGTGTTCAGGGACTTCTGTGGTCCTTCTGACCCTGTAAGTACTTGCTTGAGTAATAAGAAACACTTCAAAAAAAAAGAAAAAAAGTTTGTCTGAATTGAAATCTATATGAGCTGAAATATCACATTGTGGTATAACTGCCATGTGCCTGCTGCATTTCCTCAAAACATGTGAGCGTTACGTTATTATGGAAGTGAAATGTTTGACTCTGGATCAGTTTGCAAGTTCTCTAATGATTTCTTCAGTCTTACCTAAACCAGATGATAAAATACCATAATGGTAGTTATGTGAAAATAAAGTTATTTATTCAGAAATTGTGGTTAAAGATTCATAAGTATTCTAACACAAGTCTTGAGAGCCCTGGAACAAATAGTTATTGCTATTGTATACCAGTGTAAATCAATTGTTAGTCCACTGCAGTATGTAGCATTGTGCTAGGACAAAGCTATAAAAGAGGAATTAATGAGGTTTTGTAAAGAAACAAAAACAAAATGGAAATCTTACTGTAGCTGTTTGCTATGGTAATAGTTCCAGCTTTTATTTCTAATTTCTTGAGGTAAGTAATTGGATATGTGCATTACTGTAAGCAGTCTGGAGACAAGCGTAAAACAAGCATAAATGCTGTCTCAAAGGGTTTGCCTTTTTTTTTTTGTGTGTGTGTTAAATAATGAATGCTGACGTACTACACAGAGGCCACAAAGTGAAATATCTAGATGGAGGCAGTGAGATCACATTAGATATTATAATCTGATGTTTTAAATTGCAAACTGAGTGAGTTTAAGTTCCCACAGGGGGGAAAAAATCACAAAGGTTTATACTTTAGAGCAGTTTGTTAGGGATGTGTTTCTCTTCAGATCTGTAGAAGCACAAGTTAAAGGCATTATCCAAACCTGTTTTCCCCTTCTGTTTGGTCTCGCTGAATGTTACAAATGTTCCTCTACTCAGTTAGCATCTTGTAAACAGAACATAACCTGCAGGTTTTGGATACCAGCTTCACAGTGGTTGCACTAATATATGTTTGGAAGATAGGCAGCTGTGTTAAATATTTCTGTATGCTGTTTTCTGTAAGAATTTCAAGCTAATTGGCTCTTCAGACATGTAAAGTGCATGTGTAGCGACTGTGCCTGTTTTCAAGAGTGATCTTTGCCTGAAATGTATGTCTCTTCAGGTTGTGTTTCTGGCTTGTCCTTGAGGCAGAAGTGACTAAGGTCACAGTGGCCTTTTGCCATTCATAACCCATGTAGTTAGTGAAGCTCATGAATGAAGTTGTGGTCAAAGTATCCCTCTCAAATAGAGGTATCAAAAACCATGAAACAGTTTCATTATGTAGCAGGGTTATCGTGGAATCATAAAATCACTGAGTTTGGAAGAGACCATTAAGATACTGTGAACTTGATGTTCTAGTGGTTAAAGTAAATATGTGTCATGCAAATAATGTATCATGACTGGGAGGTCTGGATCTAGCTATCTATATATTTTTTTCATTTCTTTATATATGCTAGGTCCTGGTGTGTGTACAGTCTATTTAGAAATGCAAGTCAAGAAAAGATTGTAGCTATAGTACAGAATATATCTGAGTCATTCTGGCTCCTGTTAAGTATTTTCCATTTAGTGCTATTGAGATCACAGTGATTACTTTCAAAGCAAAGTCCTGTTTAAAGTTAGTAAAGGAACGGGAATTTGGCTTACATAATGAATTGCTCTCAATCACATGTGCTGTGAATTATATCCCATTGCTCAGATACTTAGCAAATGTAATAATCACTCTGCGGCAAGTCATGCATTGCAATTGGGTCTGAATGTCTGCAGCTCTCTAAGTCTGTTCTTGGTTTTGCAGGGAGATGACTAGGGCACACTTCTCTTTGTAAATGGCATCCAAAGAGACATGATCCACATTTGTCTAAATTAAAGCAAGATGCTGATTAGAAATGGGTTCAGTTTTTGTCCAAGTCTCTGAATAAAGCTGAAAAAAGAATCGGAGTTGTTCCATTTTGAGCATTAGACTTTAATAAGCTTGCAATTTATACCAAGTGTACAATGCTAAAAATGAAATGGAACTTTGAACTATTTTCTACAATTGGGGAATATTTTGTTAGCACTGGAGGTCAGTAAGGTTCTCTGACAAAAATATTCTTTGTTATAAAACAGCTTATAAATATTTATTAAAACATCTTGTGTGGTAGTGGGGAAGACCACTAACCAAAAACCTGTTCTGAGCTTTTTTGTAGGAAAATATGACCAACCTATGAAATCTGGCAGGTTGAATAAAGGTATTTGTCTGTAAGGAGCTGTGGTAGATGTTCCTACTCTCAGAATTACTGTCCCTGACATGATTGAAGGGGTCAGTGTCCCAGGTTGCACAGCCTTGGTGTGCATGGCCCTGCTGGATAGTGAATGGACAATGAGAAATTTTTTTCTGCAGATCCTACTGCTTCCTGCATTCTCATTTTACGCTGGCATGTTGCTGATGAGTGGCTGAATGGGCTGTTGCACTCTTGGTGAACTGTCAGCAGATACCTTTAATCATGTGGCTTAACCTTCTGCAGTGCAGCCAAATTTTCTCTGGTTTTGGTGGCATCACCTGAGGCCTGTCTGTGCTCTCAGCTCAGTTGTGTGGTTGTCTTGTCTTCCAGTTGCAGGACTCTAGTTTAGCCATTTTTGCGGCCAGACCTCAAACTGATCACGTAGCTTGCTCTTGACATCCCTTTGCACCTTCTCTCTCTTTCCTGAAAAGCCTCTGTAGTTGGTGTGTAGGGCATAGAAATAAAAGGCTCTCTCCACATCTGCTACCATAAATAAGGATTTATGCTTTACATATTGTTGCAGCAACCCTATAAAAAGCTAACAGGTCCTCCTGATGCCTATTATGAAAATGCTGTTCTTTACAAAATTATTATGTGTTGCTTAAAAAAAAAATCAGAATTCCACCCCAGTCTTTAGCTTCTCAAGGAAGCCCCAGTCTCTCCTAAGATGCGAAAGTGAGGAAGTATGAGATACCAAGATCCTGTAAGCAGTGGTATGTTTCTATTTAGATATTTGAATTTGGACTGGGAATGGGATTTCTGAAATGTCTTGGAGTTTGACAGATTTTTCCATAGTTTCTGATTTGATTAAGTCCTTTTTCAAAATCATGCCACCTTATCCAATCTTGTTAAATAGATTATCAAACTGTGTATTTCATGCTGGGTGCTCTTATCTCACTCTGTTTCTACTGGCATGGTTCTGAAATTGAGAGGGAAAAAAAATACACCTGTGGCAAAAAATGCAGCTTATCTAGAAAGCTGGTAGGAGGGCTTGAAAAGTCAATTAAATTGAACTTCAGTGCACATTCACTTGGAAATAAGAGTTGCTAACTGCAGCCAAAGTTAAATAGAAAAGTGATGCTTCTTGAGAAATAAGTGATATGCATGGTGGGGGCAAATACAGCACAGTGTGAGTTATCAAGAGAGATCTTGTTGAAGTGCAGTAGGAAAAAGTAACAAACACCAAAAATGATTCCACACTGAGTTGAGGACAGGGAAGAGAAAGTGGGTGGAACTGCTGTTAAGAGCAAAGGGTCATTAGGTGTCTCATGTGGTGCAGGAAGCAAAGGTGAGCGCTGAAAACCTCATCTTCAGAGCAGGGGATAAAAATGGTCAGGGGATTCTGTCACTGCTTGAGTTAGGTGGCATGGATGTTTTCAACTGATTGGTGTTTGTAGGATTTTTGGCCTCTGAAGCACTTAGAAGCCTTTTGCTAATACTTAATCTGAAGCTGCAGCTTTCATTTCACATCATTTTATGTTAAAATAGCTGCTGATAATGTTTTGTCATGGAATTGTTGAGGTGATTACTTTCTATTCATAAAACTCTTGAAAAAATACTGTAGAAATTAGATCTATTACTTTTATTTTGTTTTTACCTTTCTTTTGAACTTCCTTCATACACAAATGAAAAAGTTGGTTATAACGTGATTGAAGGAGTCTGTGTAAGCTATGTGCTCCTGGCTGATTACATAATTTTAGTAATCTTATGACCTTTTAGTTAGGAGTGGCAGTTCACTAGAAGTGACTCAAGTACCTTCTGCTGTGAAATATTATTAACGTGATGGGATGTGGTGCATTATTTCTGGATCCACTGGGGGATTTTCATATACTTGTTTTTGATCCTAAAGTGCATTCTTCTTATGTTGTGGATTTGCAATTTTAAGTGTAACAGCTTATTAGTAGTCTTTTGTATTTTTACATCAGTGACAAAGAGCTGAAAGAGAGATTAGATGGTTTAAAGCAAAGCAGTGAACTGGAAGAGTGGGAGTCTGCTTTAGCTCCATTCCTGACCTCACTGTGTGACCTTGGATGAAAGGTTCAATATATTTCTGCCTCAGTTATCACATCAGTTAAATAGGGATAACGGTATGAGCCAAAGAGCATTGTTGCTGTAAGATTTTAATCTGTATAGTCCTCCTGTGAATATCTAGCACTGAAAATGGTCTACACGCAAGACCAAAAAATGTTTATGTTCAGCCATATTTTTTGCACAATATTTTTTATTACAACGCATAAATACTAGTTCAGAGGAAACTATAAAGAAATATAAAGGTTATTTTTGAGCTGCCAAGTATGTGTGTTCTGGTAATACCTTCAGAGCTGTGTCAGTGTGGATCACCCTGTAGCCTCATGAGCCTTGCTCAAAGTGTTGACAGTCAAATACATAATGTGCCTCAAGAGAAATAGGATTTATTAATCTAATTCTCTGATGAAGACTTTCTTATCATAAACTGTCTGCTCAAAGGACCTGAGTCATGTAATAATAATAAAATTTTTCATTCAGTGCCTGACCGTTATCAGCTAGAGTAGCAAACAGATCAATATGAGTTACGATATCCTGCTGTCTAAGCCTGCAGTGGGAAAGACATGATTGAATTGCTTAGATGTTATTCAGGGTCAGTCATCTGACTCTGTCCTTTCAGTTTTTAATTTCCCCATCAACCTCTGCAGGTCTAATGAAAATGTAATACATGCAGTGCTGAGGCCTGCTAGTTGATGATTTTTGACTTAAGAAGAGGCTGCAGAGAAAGGTTCTTCCCTGTGGTGCTTTTGCTGAGCTGACACTGATGGTTCATGTATCTTGAAGTAAGTTTAGGACTTCTCTTACCTTGAGGAGGAGCAGGAGGCCTGTTAAGATGCTATCTGGAAGAAAGGAAGTGTGAAGACTGCTGTACACTAATGGTCCATAGCTGTAATGTGACTATACCCGTGAGCTGCCACCACTGCTTTAGGCTGTGCCAGATACATTGATGCATGGTGTGACATTTACCTCTGAAAGCGTTACAGTTGTCTTTCAGACTCTGCGGATGTCAAACCCTACATCTGTGGCAGTGGTTTGCTTTTCTTCGTTCAAAATGGATGGAGTTTGCGCTGGTTGTACTGGAAACTGGACTGATACCTAAATGTCATGTTTATCCTTCTATTCAAAGCTGTGTGCAGCCCTAGAGCGGCTGAGAATTAAGAATCTGATTTAAAAACTTATACAAGCATGACTGCAGTGTTCAGAGTAAGTTTTTCTGAGATGTCTCTCTTGCTTCTGGATGGGTATCACACAGGTCTGTCAGCCCCAACACCTGGCTTTGTCAAGTGTATGTATGTTTTATGGTTGCAGGATGCACAATCTGGTTACAGTTTTGAGATGACTGAGCTCTGTTTATTACATACTGACTTCTCAGAGTCACCTTTAATGGGGAACAGAATGTCCTCTGATAAGGAGAGGGGCTTTAACCTCACTGAAAAATATCTTTGTGGGGAAATCAGAACAGAAATCAGGAAACTAGGAGTGGTGGGAGAGCCCTTTGCTTTCAGATGCTGCTTTATATGTTGTTATTGCCCAAAAGTCACTGTCATATGATGACTGTTCAGTGTCATGTGGAAAAGTTTGTAGGTGCATGTTGATTCTTGATGAGTAAATGCACACATGTTGAAAATTGCTATTATCAGTCATGACTGGCCATCATCATCAGGAGTCTAAATGCTGAAAGTCCTCAAAACTGAACTCTGCTTTTAATCCAGCGTGATTGGGCTGTGTTGATAAGGTTACTGTTTGAACAAAACTTCTTTCTGCCACTCCTTATTTTGATGCTCCAGAGCTACCAGACTTGACAGTGTCAACAATGTGACATTTTCAGCCTAAATAAATCCTAGATGGGAGGTCATTGGACTTAGCTTTAGTCATCACAAATTGCAGTCACTTGATAAAATAGATAATAATAGTAGATAATAAAAGTTATTGCCTGGTTTGATACCAAGCCCACTACCACCACAGAGGCATGCCTGTGGGGGAGTCTGCTGCTTTCATCCACTGGAGAGAAGGTTCTAGGGACTTCTGGGAGAGAAATGAAAGTAGAGTACATTTGTATCTTGTTTATGGTTGCTGCAGTATTTTATCAGTTGCCAACAAAATCTGCCTAGCCTGTGTAGCAATTTTTTTCAGATTCCTTTGCTGCTTGTTACCATGATGCTTTCATATCCCATGATGTTTTCGTATCCCATGATGACAAAGGCCCCTTCTTAACTGCAATTCCTGGACACTTTGAAGAAGTTACCAACATTTTATCAAAGGTTCTGTATGCCCTCCTGGAAAGCAGGAAATCAGACTGTACTGGGCTCCTTGTGCATGGTCCCGGGCTGGAATAAATGGATTGCCTTTAGCAAGAGGCAGAAGCTGAACATGAGACCAGAGACCGAAGGAAAACAGGGATGTGCCACAAGGCATTAACAACATTAGTTGTTGGTCTTCATAGAATCATAAAATTGCTTTGGTTGGAAGGGACCTCAAGGATCATCAAGTCCCAGCCCCTCTGCCACAGGCAGGGTTGCCAGCTGCTTGACCAAGTACTAGATCAGATTGCCCAGGGCCCCATCCAAATTGGCCTTAAACCCCTCCAGGGATGGGGCCTCCACAGCCTCTCTGGACAACCTGTTTCAGCATCTCACCACTCAGTAAAAAAAAAATGAAAACAAAACTTCCCCCTGCCATCTAATCTAGATCTCCCCTCCCTTCCTTTTGTTTAAAGCCATTCCCCCTTGTTCTGTCACTGTCTACCCATGTCAAAAGTTGATCTCCCTCATGTTTATAAACTCTGTTTAAATACTGGAAAGCCACTATGAGGTTTCCTCACAGCCTTCTCTTTTCCAGTCTGAACAAGCCCTATTTCTTCAACCTGTCTTCATAGGAGAGGTGTTCCAGCCCTTGGGTCATTCTTGTGGCCCTTCCTGTATCCACTCCAATAGCTCGGCAACCTTTTTGTGTTGGGATCCCCAGACTTGTATGCAGTACTCCGGCTGGGGCCTCATGAGGGCAGAATACAGTACAGTCACCTCCCTTGCCCTGCTGACCACTCTTCTTCTGATGGAGCCCAGGATACCATTGGCTTTCCAGGCTGCAAGCTCAACTTCTGGCTTACATTCAGCTTTTCATCAACCAGGACTCCATAGTCCCTCTCAGCAGGGCTACTCTCAAGGAGTTCTTCTCCCAGCTTGTAAACATATCTGGGATTACCTTGACCCAAGTGCAAAACCTTGCACTTTGCTTTGTTGAAGCTCATTAGGTTCACAAGGTCCCACCTTTTGATTTTATCAAGGTCCCTCTGGATGGCATCTCCTCTTCCTGCTTTATCAACTGCACCGCTCAGCTTTGTCATCAGCAGACTTGCTGAGGGTGTGCTCAGTGCTGTTGTCTATGTCATTATGTGTTAGATAGATGCTGGAGAATATCAGAACCGTGACACACCCCTGTGGGACACGGCTCAGTACTGGCCTTCACCTAGACATAAAGCCATTGACCACAACCCTCTGGCTGCAAACCAGTTCCTTATCCGCTGAATAGTCCACCCTTCAAATCTGTATCTCTCCAATTTAGAGAGAAGGATGTGGTGGGGGGACCATGTCAAAGACCTTAAAGGTCCTGGTAGATGACATCAGTTGCCTTCCATTTCTCCACCAGTGTTGTCACTCCATCATAGAAGGTGACCAGATTGGTCAGGCACGACCTTCTCTTGGTGGAGCCATGCTGACTGTCTCAGATCACCCACTTGTCCTGCATGTGTCTTAATATGTCTTTCAGGAGGGTTTGTTCCATGATTTTCCTAGGCACAGAGGTGAGGCTTATGACCCTATAGTTCCCTATGTCCTCCTTTCTCCCTTTCTTGTAAATGGAAGTGATGTTTCTCATTTTCCAGTCCCCAGGGACTTTGCCTGACAACCACAACTTTTCAAATATGATAGAGAGTGGCTTGGCAGCCACATCAACCAGCTCCCTTAAGATCCTGGAATGTTATCTGGCACAATGGACTTGTACACATTCAGAGTCATGAGTCGATCTTGGACTTGCTCTGCCCTTTCAGTGGGGGCAGTTTGCTCCCCCAGTTCCAACCTAGGGATTCAGGTTTGGGGATGTGAAGTTCCAGGATGTGAGAATCTTGGCTGCTAGTGAAGACTGAGGTGAAGAACTCACTGAGGAACTCAGCCTTCTCTGCATCTGTTGTAGCCAGTTCTCCTTTCCCATATAACAGAGGAGGTATGCTGTCTTTGGCCTGTCTCTTCTGACCTGTGTACTTGTAGAATCCCTTGCCAAGTTCAGTTCCATCTTCATTGACTTGCTGTGCTGCCATAGAGACTTCCTAGCTATACCCCAATATGTGTAACGTGCCAAAGAATGCTGAAGCTAGGTTTTCTAGACTTTTCCTTACATTACATCTTAGGTCTAACCACTTTTATAAAGAATTAAACCATACTTAGAACATTTATTTTTAAGAAAACTTAATTTCTTGTTTAAGAACTTTGTACCTTTCAGCTCTGCAGATGCTTCTCAGATTAATATTAAGACATTCAGGCTGATCTGAAATCATAGACTAATTTTATCTATCAGTAAGAGTGAAGGAAGTCTTAAAGATTGTCTCAGGGATTGTAAAGGCTCCCTTTGCACTCAGACTGTGTGTGTCTCAAAGTAATATGTGGGTGTTATTAAAAAGAAGATATTTTTAGCTTCTGTGATGAACACAAGATTTTTGTAAATGCTGTGAGTTACATAAATTTGTCTACTCAGCCTTTAAGGTCTGGATTTTTTTAATTATGAGGGATTTTGATTCTAACTCTGCATCTATAGGTCTTTTTTAGAAAGTTAATGTTTCCACGTCCTTCTTGTACTTTATCTTCCTGTTTAGAGTTTCATCATGCTTTCAGCGTATGCCACATTTCATGGAGTGTTTTTATGGATTTAGTATATACAAGGGCTGCTCTGAAATTAATACCTCCTATTTTATGATGTTGGCACACGGTCTCAGAGACAGATGTTGGTATTATGGCAGTAGCAGTTGAACCTTACTAGTTTCCATTACATATTGTCTCTGTGTGACAGATGGCAGTAGAGGGACAGTCTGACAAAATGGCACCTGACATGAAAGTGCATACAAGTAAAGATGTGGAACTGAATTCCTCCGTGAGGAAAAAATGGCACCCACTGACATTCATCAAAGCTTACTGAATGTTTGTAAAGACCAAACAGTGGATGTGAGCACAGTGAGGCAGTGGGTGGTGTGTTTCAATAGTGGCGACAGTGATGTGAAAAACAAGCCATGTTTTGGATGACCATGCACAGCTGTCACACCACAAAATGCAGTGGCTCAGTCAGGTGCAAGTCAATGGGTTATCACCAGGGAACTGTCTATAGAGCTGAATATCTTCTTTAGTGTGTTGGAAACAATAGGGGCAATGTTGAATTATCACAAACTTTGCACCAAGTGGCTCCCCAAATTCTCACAGAGGAACAGACAACACTGTCAGGACCTACTGAGCCAACATGAGGCTGAAGGTCACAGTTTCCTGGATTGCATCATTACTGGTGATGAGATGTGGTTTGACCGCTATGAGCTGGAGTCAATGGCAGTCCATGGAGTGATGACATTGAGTTTCCTATCAAAGAAAACATTCAAGCCCTGAATAGGTAAAGTGATGTGCACTGTTTTTTGGGATAAAGGAGTGATCTTACTGGATTTCCTGGAACTCAGACAGTCGACTCTAAATGTTACACTGCAATGCTGTCTAAGCTTAATCTTCCAGAGTCAGATTAGAGAAGAAGATAGCCTTTATTCTGCAACAAAATGTCACTGAGCCTTGCACTGGTTGGAAGGCAGTGAAGCGCATTGTCAATCTTTGCTGGACTGTCCTACCACACCCACCGAATAGTCTGAATTTGGTGCCTTCTGCCTTCTATTTGTTTGGACTGCTGAAAGATGGATTGACTGCCTGGGCAGTGTTTTTCTGGCAGTGATGCTGTAATAGCAGCTGTGAAGCAGTGGGTCACCTCCACTGGGGCAGATTTTGATGAGTCCAGCACGCAGGCTCTTGCTCATCACTGGTGAAAATGCACAGATAATGAGTGACTACGTTGAAAGAGTGTTTTGTATCTGAGAACTTGCTCTGTCGAAAAGTGTTATTGTGCTCTTTGTAGCTGTTGTAGTTTTCATGGAACTAAATAGGAGACATTATTTTTGGAGCAACCTACATAATGTAGATGGGTCATATATTATGAAATAGAGTAACTTTTAAAAAATGCTTGTCTTACCCAGGTTCATTTAGCTTTTACTTGTTTTGCTTTTTTTTGTTTATTTGTTTTGCTTTTCTTTAAAGAGAAAAAACTAGCTAATATCTTTCAAAGTACTCTATCTTAGTTGTCTCCTTGCGTATCTTAGGTAAATTAGGGAGAAATGTTTTGTTTCTCACTACTGTAGAAAAAGAGGGAGGCTTTTAATGTGTCAGATGATCACGTGACACAACCCTGATGCAGACGAATACACAGTGTATTTTTATCACAGGCAGGCTGATCAAAGGTGACCTACAAGATTGTCTCTCCAGGGCTTGTTTCTCCCTGCTAGACAGGGTCAAAATGTGATTTACCTTGCCAATGGGGAATATTAATTCTCTATTCTAAAAATCAGAATGTTCTTCCCCCTTGTGAATATACAGTCTTTGCCAACAAGACACAAGTCTAGTCATTAGAATTCCCAGGCTACAGTCTCCTCTTGCAGTCATGGGAGGTCTATCTACTTTGGTGATTGCCGTTCTTTTCTTTACTTTTTTTTTTTTTTTTACTTCTGCCTTTAGAATACTGTACTGTGCGATGGTTTCTGCCCTAGCTCCTGATGTTTCTGAGAACAGATTTGTTGGTCAGTCCGTAAAAGCACGAAATAAGAGCCTTCTTGAAAATGCACTTGGTTCTGGGTTAAGTTTCAGTATAAACTGTTTTATTTTTTTCCCTTGTGTTTCCCTTCCTCAGTTTGGTTATAGTAGGCAGCAAATCATTCTTTTACACCAAACAGCAATATTTTTGAATATATGAAAGCTGATCCCTGAAAAAAGGGACTGAAGTAAAAAAAATTAAAATTAAAAGGAACTTAGTCCTTTCTTGGAAAAAGGGAGCAGTGTTTTCAGAAGATATGGGGAATGCTGATGTCACTGTGGGAAAGAATATGATATTGTTATGCACTGAACAACTTTTTTCTCCTTCTCTGGTTTCTGAGAGCAGAACAGATATACATCCTGGTCACAGTGACCTTGTGTTTTTGCAGAATCTCTGATTTGAATAGATAAAAAGCATTTGCCTACATGGCTTACTCAGGTTTTTGTTGACTGTAGATAGGCTTGTCCTTCCTGTGAACTCTTCGTAACTGCAAATTGGAAAACAGTAGTCCTGTACTTCTGTTACGTATACTTCAGTTTATGAAGTAATATGAATTTTATCTGCAGTAAAAAAACAATGCAAGAAAATATTCTAAGCTGGAACTTTGCCAGGCTGCAAGGGTTTTTTCCGGAGCACTATATAAGGCAGAGTCAGTGCACAGAGATGCTTGTTGAAATGTATAACAGAAGAAGCTTTAAAAATGCAGGAAAGGGGCAGTAGTGCCCTTATGCTTCCACATAACTGTGATATTGGTGTGAGCTTGTGTGTCCTCAAGTTGACTACAGCTGTCCCAAAAGATTTCATGTCTTCCAGTTGGCAGCTTATGAACAGACAATTCCTGGGTGTGCATGATTTTTCATTCTTCCTTTATTAAGATTTCTTGGAATAGACAGGTGGAAAGATGACTAAGTCTATAAAACTCTTATCCCAAAGGACTGCTTATTCTGAGTTCTGGTTGGTTAATAAATAGGTAGTAGATCTAATCATAACCAAACAGAAAAAGAGCTGCAGATCATAGTGTATTTTATGTACTCTTGGTGCTAAATTGGTCTTAGAGTACACAAAATAAATTGATCTGTGGGAGATAGATCACTGCTAGATCTGTCAGTTTCTCAAGTTGATTTCCCCTAAAATGGATTGGGGAACTTTGTAGGTGGCATAAGTCATATTCTTAGAATATACATTTCAACATGGTGTGTATGGACTGAAATTTTATAGGTGCTTTGTATGCCATTAAATTAATGCAAGATGTACATGCTGTGGCCAGAATGTATTTGAACTTACTTTCTGTGTGAGCTACATTACGGTGGCTTTAAAGTGGGCAAAAGTTAATCTGTGGTCTCAGCCTTTCCTTCTGTAACAGAAAGAAGTAGTCTGGATTGACTTTTCTATTGATGATGGATATTTTATTTTTTTTATTTTGTTTTATTTTTTTTTTTACTGTTCTTTGAATCCTCTTCACTGCAATTGCTGAAGCTTTGAAAACAGCTGCAGACAGAGGTTTCAGTCTTTAGCACTGGTCTTATTGTCTCTGGGTGTTATTAACTAACAAAGAATATTTAAGAAAACTGGATATAAAATGAGAAATTCAAATGCTGAGAACCTGAATAATTTAGACTTCTGTTTGCTGGTCTGTTTGGTTTAGGCTGAATCTTTCTGTTCTACTGCAGGGCCACCTGAGCAGAATTTTTAGCAGCTTCTTTCGTTTACAGTGTGATGGTATGCATCTGATGTGCACGTGCAATTTCTCTTTAATATCTCTATCTAGAAGATTTCCCCTTTCTCTACATGCATTCTACTGGTCAAAAGGATAGAATGAGGTTGGGGTGGAAGATGGGTGAGCATGAGTTCTTCATGTTTGTGGAATAGCCACGAGGCTCTGGGTATGGTAGACAAGGGATGTAAAAAGATAAAAGAAGAGGAATCCATGCATGTTCTCCCATGAAGATTGGTCGGATGAACCAATACTCCCTGTAGCAAGTGCAGCATCAAGACCAGTGCTGTGAAGAAACAGCAGCAAGTTACAGTCAGGTGACTCCCTCCTTAAGGAAACAGTGGATCCCATCTGCATGTCAGACCCTTTCCAGGAAAGTTTGCTGTCTTCCCAGGGTTAGGATCATTTAGGTATAGAATTCACTCATCTTGATAGGGACCATGTTTCTTGACTTTTAACTTGGCATGCCGAATTGAGAGGGCTTTGAACTAGGATTGATGGAGAAAGACTGGATACAGTTAGGAACACTGAAACCAAGCCTTGGGATAGTACAGTACCATTTGAAGGTGGAAAGGCTAGTAGAAGCACTTGTGCTGCTCTAGGACAGAGGGCTCAGGAGCACATCTGAAGCTCATGCTGAAGGAAGAACAGATAGGACAAACTGGAATCTCTGGTCCTTTCCCAGAGCTATGATATCATGTAAATTAGTGAGACTTAGTGCAATGAGTCCCATGACTGGAGTATCTGAAAACTATCGGTTATCCAGGAGGGATAAGCCAGGCAAGCAGAGGTGTTTCACTGTATGTAAGTGATAATTTAGATTGTACTGTTATGGATGATTCAGTAGAGAACATCTGTATGAGAATTAAGGGTATGGATGGTAAAGCAGATGTTATTGTGGGTGTCTATAGATTGCCCATGCTGGAGAGTCTTTCTATAGGCAATTAGGAGAAACATGTGGATCAGGTGTCCTCATCCTTCTGGGAGGATGTTAGAACTAGACCCTTTTCAGCAGTTTACTCATGGTCTTGGAAACCTGTGGAGAATGCTAATCTACAAGAAGGGCACAAAGGAAGACTCAGGAAAGATTACAGTCCTGTTAGTCTAACCTCAATTCTTTTGAAAAGTTACAGAACGGATTATCTTAGGTGCTATTGAAAGGCATTTGAAAAACAAAACTGTTATCAGATATCATCCACGTGGGCTCATGAAGGAAAACTCTTGCCTTAGTAATTCAGGCTCCTGTGATAAGGTCACCTGCTTGGTGCATGAAAGAAAGGCACAGCTTGTGATCTTTCTGGATTTTGGTAAAGCTTTTGATACTGTCCTTCACGTCTTTCTAGACAAACCATGTTTTGAGGTGCATTAAAGACAGCACATCCAGCCAGTCAAAAGAGGTGATTCTCCTACTGTATTTAGTGGAAGGGAAATCTCTCTGTTTCTAAGCTCCAAGTGAGAAGGGTCTGTGTTCTGTTGAAGTGGATGGTTCAATTTGTAAAATCTTAATAGATGCTTAGAAACAGTTTTCTCTGACTTGCAAAGTGTGAAGTTCAGGTATCTGGACTGCTTTTACAAATGTAAAATACTGTCTCTATAATTTCTGGGGAAAAAAAAAGAAAAAGGTAATTTGCAATTATTCTCATTCTTAGGGGGAGAAACTTAGCCAAGATATCTGTGGGCTAAAAATAATGTCTTGCAACATCATAGTGACTTTCACTCTGTATATTTTGCTAACAGGGATTAATATCCTAAAATATCCCCTGCAGTGTAGTATTTTTTTATCCCTGTTTTATATTTGCATTAATTATTTAATTGAATTCTGTTTGCATTGAAGGTAGTGGAAGAGGATCAGTAACACCAGTGTTTCATCTTTAAAGCTTAAAGTAAAGTAACTAAGAATCCAGTTTACAGTTATACTATATTTTCTGATGTCTTGTGGAGTTGGTTGCTTTTTAGTTGTTAAATGCCTTTTCCAGCATGTTGAATAACATAAATGTTATTCCCTCTTGGTAGTACAGCAAGATAGCTAGGTATTTTATCTTCACTCCTAATTTGTGGCCGACTAACATTTGGTATGTCAGTTATCCTCAAAACATCCATCAAATCTTCTTACTCTTATCCACATTCAGCCTATGGGCTGTGTCAGATATGCACATAAATACAACAGTAAAGAAATTTGAGCAGGGTGGTTATCATTAGAATTGCTCATACATCAATCTGAAGTGCTAAGACCAGCAAAAATGCTGTCTCAGGCTGGCAAATGCGCCACACTTGCTGCCCACAGAGAAGTCTGTGGAGAGTTGGTGCAGCACCTTTGGGCCGCCAGTGAGGAGGCTCCGTAAGGAACGTGTGGGAGTGAAGCAGAGGGAATGGAAGTGCCTCAAGGGGATGCAGGGTGAGAAGCAGACAGTGTAACAACTTCTGCAGACTTGTGGGCTTCAGAAAAAACTACCAACTTTGGAGTATAGAACAATTTTAGGGCTGTTAACAAAAATTCCATAAGATATTGGGCTGCAGAGTGCTTAGTTCAGAGGTAGTCTGACTTTAAAGTAAACAGAAAAGCAGATGGAATTTTTTTTTTTTTTTACCCAAGCTGGCGTGGGCTTTTGTAACAAAATAAACTATGATTTGATTATGTGCTGCTACCATTGCAAAACTATTTCAGAAGGCAAGTCTCTGACGCACTTTCTACAGCCTTGCAGCTGAAAACGTTGCTGTTGCTTGGCTCTGATCATTGAGTTTGTTGAACAAACTTTTACAACCACACTGTTTGAAAAACGTAACTGTATGCACACAGACTTGGCTCAATTAATGATGATATCCAGTAGGTGACCGGGAGCATAAATATTTTATCATAAATCAGGAGAAGACGGCTTGGATATCTAGATCATATGTGCAGTGCTCAGATGATAGAAGATGATGCTAGATTTTATAAAGGATTTCATTGTAGCCTTTCCAGATTCTTGAGGATCAGGTTGCCCAGAGAGGTTGTGGAGTCTCCTTCTCTAAAGACATTCAAGACCTGCCTGGATGCCTACCTGTGCAACCTGGTCTAGGAAGCCTACTTTGGCAGGGGGGTTGGACTAGATGATCTCCAGATGACATTGCTACAGCTCCTGTGGACAAAGAAAGAAAACATATCACTGTCAAGAAGAGAATTCTATTATGGATAGCTTTATAAAATGAAAGCAGAAGGAAACCTGCTGCATTCTCTTTAACATTGACCTCATTTTGTATTTATAAAATCTCCGACGTACTCATCAACAGAAGGGCCCCAGTTTTCAGGGCAAAATGGTTTCTTACTCACTTAAAGACTTCACAGCAGTGACAGTAGCATCTTCATTAGGTTTTTCTCTCAGTAACGTAGGTAGAAGGCTCAGCAGTGCATTTGGAGTGTTTAACAGTCCTCAGGTTGAAGGAGCACAAAGAATGTCATGTTCTTCTGCTGTTACTGATGTTGAGTATAAGGTGATTTATCGCATGAAACTGGGGAACGTCAGCCAGGTCAGAGCTGAAGTGGTGATGGGGAAAATGCCTATATCAAAATGGTTGGCTAGAGTTTGAAGTATGGGCTGCAAAGAAAGCATACAAAGCAAGCTCTGAACACGAATGAGATTTTTTGACAGCTTAGCCTTTGTATTTGGATGAGAGCTTCTGAGAAGGATGTACCAGACTGATCAAATGAAGCTGCTCCCACTATAACAGTAGTGTTTAGGTGTTTCTTCACTTGAATAACCATTACAGGAAACATTTGTCTAGTATAGCATTCTACATAGCAGAGGCTGTGCAGGTTTTTTTCATTTTACTTTTTTGTGTCAGAATGGTAGTTCTGTGCAGCTCCCTGCTGCAACCTGCACTGTATGACTGGTGTTAAAATCTCCCCAGATGAGAGCCGTCTGAAGAGCTGTATTGATGGGAAGAGAAGAGAAAGACAGCCTACCTGCTTTGCAAATTGTTGTGCTACAAAGGAATCTTTTCTGACGGGGTTTATCACCCTTCACTCAGTACAGAGGAAGTTCAGTTGCTATCAGCTTTTGGATGACTAAAGTTGATTAGACGAATTCCACTACAAGTACTGGAATTTACTCTCTTGATAATGAGACCTGTTCTCTTGAAAAAGGCATAGCTGGTTAGTAGAAGGAGAAAAGCACCTGTTTTATTTGCCTTGGTCTGGCTCCTACCTTCTGAATCATACAGCACCCTCCCAGGGCATCTTTTTCATGACAGCAGCTGAGGATGGAGAAGCAGAGAAGGAAGAAGCTTCCTAAGTATGGAGTGGGGGACCAGGTCATCATAAAGCCTTTAGAAGGGGTGGTAGATGAGGAATGCTGAGAGGAGCAAGGAACCAATGCACAGCCAGGACTCAGATGAAGAAGGCAAACGAGATGTTTTGCTGGGACTTATTGGGGACTGGGCAAGGTTTTTTATGCAGTCAAGAGTTTCTTCAAGAAGTCCACTAAATGCTCCTGGCCTGAAACAAACCTGAAAGAATGGGCCTGCTCTGGTAGCAGACTGTGGTAGGTGAGGGTTGGATCATGAGCTCTGTTTTATTTTGCTCCACTCAAGAGAACTAGCAACATATTGTCGAGGTTCCCTTGTTCAGTGGATGTTTAAGTGGAACACAGTTCTAGGCTATAAAAGTTCTGTGTGTGCTTTTGCTACGTTCGAAGTTTGTGTGGTTTCCTGGTGAGGAAGGAGGAAAAAGGGTTGCTACTCTGAACCATTTAAACATTTGTTGCTATTTAAACAACAATAAAGCGTGCAGAAATGTTTAAGAACAGTGACCTTTCTGCCCTTTAGACATCCAAGTACTGGCCAATTTACTTGAAAACATATTTCAGCCAAAACTGCAGATTTAACATTCCAAATAATAACTTCCTGTCTGGCACATGAAAAATCAGTTGTTTGAAAGAAAAGTGGTTCACAAGCTTTCCTCATGAAGAATGTTTGTGATTTTTCAGGCTGATTTTGACATATTACTCTACCACTATTACTGGTGCTTTTTTTCCTTCCACTCATCTAGAAATAGAGTTTAGCACATTCTGAGTATTTCATCCAAGCAGTATTTTCTTAGGGCAAAGTTAGATAGAAACATGAAATATATGTGTCTGTAGCTCGTGTAAGAGGATAAGGCTCTTCAAAGGGCTGGCTGTAGATCAAAGCCAGTCTATAAGGTGTGATGAAATAACCTGCTGCATGAGGTCCAAGAAAATGGATTCTAGTATCCCTGGACTGGTTTACTGAAGACCTAGTGTACTTTTCATGAGAGTTGTGAGTTTGTAGAATTCTTGTTTGCACATGTGCATGACATTCCTGCACACACGTGTTCTTCCTCTCTTAGGCATATGGTAGAACAGCTGTAGTTCCTCCATCATCCTATCCTCACAGAATCACATAGTTGTTCAGGTTGGAAAAGACTTTGGAGATCATCAAGTCTAACCATCCACCTAACGCCACAAGTCTACTGCTAAACCATATCCCTGAGCACCACATCCACACATCTCAACCACCTCTAGGGATGGTGACTCCACCACCTCCCTGGGCAGCCTGTTCCAATGCCTGGCCACCCCCGCTCCATGAAGAAATTCTTCTTGATATTCAGTCTAAACTTCCCCTGGCAGAACTTGAAGCCATTAGCCTTAGCTCCTTTGAGAAAGTTTTTGAAAATAACTATGCAAAGCATGTTCCTAAAACTAGTCTCATCAGCAAGCTTATACAGAATGGTTAAAATAAAAAAAGAAGACCACAAAAAAACCCCACAACTATTATATTTGTGTCTCTCTGCTGTTGCAGATAAGGCACTATAAATAAAATGCTCAGCAAACGTCCTGTCATAGAGCTGAAGAGTGTATATTAAGATGTGCTATGAGGACTAAATTCTGTAAGGAGCTTTCTTCCCACCTCTCTGAAACTTTCCAAAGATTTCCAACCATAGATACACACAGGCACTTATACGTGGGCCTCATACAGTTCTTTGTATCCCCATCCTGTACTATTACCTTGTTCCCTGGAGGTTTCCTGGTGGTGTTGTAAGAGATAGATTAATAGTGCTTTGGAATTGATGCTTGTTTTCATCTTTTGGCTGTCTAAATGTAAATGGAGAATGTCCTACCTCTTGTTCTGCTTATTAACTGATGCTCAGAAAGGTTTATTTAGATTCTTATTAATCAAACGCTAACAATGTAAAGAGCTGCAGCACCTACCTTTATCTCCTTCTCATCTAATCCAATGCCAGACAGAATGGAGTCAGTCCCTGTTAGTGCAGGAAGGCTCATGAATTTCAAGGGATCAGGAGAATATTTCATAACTCACATAGGAAAAACTGGAGAAGGAAGAGGGAGGTCATACTGCAGAAGTGGGACCTTTTGCCAGCCCTAGTGGGAGTGAACTGAGTCCCAAGTGAAGAACAAAAATGATAACTTTTGGTGTGAAGCAGAAATAAGAGCTAAGGGCAAATGGTAAATCAAATGGCTGTAGCTGCTTTTAAAGAGGGGAAAAAAAAAAAAAGCAAAAATGAGTTTGGTGAGAAAGGAGGGAAAATTAGGGAAACTTTCTTAAGAAGCATCATTTTTGGACCTGTGGGATGAGGGAACAGTTTCAGCCAGGTAGACAGGTATGAGAAAAAGTTAGGTGTTTCATGTTCTGTTAAGCTTTTGAGATCTAAGCTATCTTTTAGTAAAGTATTTCCAAAGGTTTCCTGGCCACAAACATTTTTTTTTCTAATATTCCCAAGCTTATTGCTAGCTTCCTGTCATGTTAGCTCACTGGAATCAGCAGTTGTTTTAAGGAAGGCTTGATTTGACTGTTGCGTAGCTATAGTTAATGGTACAGGACTTCCATTTTTCCAGCAGATTTTCTCATCACAAGGCTTTAGTGAGGAGCACAAGGAGGTTTTTTGTACACTTGTTTTTTTAATATCAAACTCTGAACCTTTAAATAAAAATTTGCTTGATGCCAGGAGTACCTTATTGAAATATCCCTGGCATCTGTATTCAGAGATCCTGAATAGCCAGTAATGTATACACAGTTGCAGAGGAGAACTGAAACTACTCTTACTATGTTAGACATACTTCAAGTGTTAAAGCAGTTTGTTTTTTAGGTGTGTAGCAGATCAGCATCAGAAACAGAGCTGTATTTATTAGGTAATAATTACCACAGTTATTAATTGTTATTACAGGAAAATATATGTTGCTTGCTGGGCTAAGAGAAAATCTTTCCCTTAAATTCCAGTTGTCATAGTTTACGAATGAATGTGACAAATGAAGGAAGTTGGAAAGTGGCTGAAGAGTGCTGGTAGATATGCTCTTCTGAGTTCTTGTAGGACTCGTTCCACTGCCTTCCCAGAAGAAAGTGTTCATCATACAGCTGGTTCTCATCTGTACCTGTGCACAGGTTTCTTGGTCAGCGGGGAGCCATTACTGAAGTTGCTTTGAACCTACTTGACACTGAAAGTTACGGAATGCTTGGACAATCCAAATTGGTGATTTGGCTGTCGGGGCAGGAACTGTAGCTGTGACACCAAAGCAAACACTTGGGAGGGGCACATTAAAACTGCTAGTCACTTCCAAAATGATTACACTCTAATAATGCTGGGAGGACAGGTCAACAAGGTTTGGCATGGTTGGCGTAGGAAAAGGGTCAAAAGGTAAGTCTGCAATATGATAGTGCAGAAAATTACAACAGGGTTGCAGTGTGCCTTGAAAGAAGGAATGCAGTGGGGATAAGAGCCAACAGAGGCGATCATTTGAGGTATGAGGTGGGAAATTCACCGTAACAGAGATAGGAGAGGATTGTTGTCTCAAGACTGAGTGGTATCTGCTACAATAACGAAATGTACTCTTGAAGATCAAAAAGAAATTTGATATTATACATAAAGAAAGATGGTTGAAATATCAAATACAAAGAACAGTGAGAACAGAGAGAAACGCAAAGAGTCTAGAATGACACTGAGAAGGATCAAACCAAAGACAGCATCTTTCCGTAGCTGAAAACCATGCTGGCAGCGGTCACAGGAGTGCAGCAGCACTGGATGGCCAAGATGCTGCTCAGTAGTTCATTGTCACGAATATAAAATTCTGAGCAAGAGAGTTCATTGTTTGTACAGGCAGTCTACAAGGCTATGTGCTGGTGTCTGCTCACTAAGTGCTAGCACGTTCTGTGCTTGAGAGCTTCAAAATTGTTAATACAAGTTAATAATATTTAATAATATAAGTATTATTATAATACAACTGTATTATAATAATACAGATGCTAAGAAAGGATATCTGTAACATGGGAAATCCTACATTCACCCTAACCAGGCCCAATTGGCCCAGTTATAAGCAGACTGTTTTCACAGTTTTGATCATGACTTGTCAGCAGTTGTGCCTGTGTAGTTCAAGCTGGAATTACCCTCTTCGTTTTCTTTTCTGGTGCACCATGTATGCTAGTACATCACAATAACATTTTGCATTATAAGATTCTACTGCACTATGTAATTCACAAGGTCTTCTGATTTTCTTGTTTTCAATAGGAAATAGCCCGTCATCTCAGACCTGGAACTCTGCGTGCTGTCTTTGGGAAAAACAAGATTCAGAATGCTGTCCACTGCACAGATCTACCAGAAGATGGACTTCTGGAGGTAAGACTTGCTAGATAAAAATATACTTTTACATCATAGGAAATGTAGAGTGAAAAACTGTACTTGACCCTATTTTAAGCTGTTGAAGTGTTTTATTTGTAGAATAGCTTTGCAGGATACCAATGATCAATAAGAAACAAAAGCTAAGAGTTTATAAAGAGGAATGAACTCATTTAATTTGAATACTGTAAAAACTTGATCTATGCACTTTTCTTGAACAAGCATAGAAAGCTAAAATACTTAGTGAAATGAAAGTTAAGTCTTCTTCTTGGTTGAATGTATCTTTTGAACTGGATACCAACATCTGGAAGGACACCTTGGCCTCTGCTTGGATGACTGTTATGACTCCCAATCTGACCTGTCTCCACAGAGAACTTGTGTCAGGCCTGGGATGTTATAGGCACTAAAGATTCAAATTCTTCACATAGGCACCAGTTTTATTGATATATGGTCATAATTACAAGTGTCATATAGAATTTCCCATGTTCTTTATTTACTTACTAATTATTATCTGAGTTTGGCTTTGTATGCTTTCATTAAGTCCAATAAAATGGAAAAAAATAAATGAAGGGAGTTTATAAAGACAGAAGTACTAACTATGAAACAAGTAAGAACAGAACAAGTTCAGTCACCTAATGCCATGCCCCAGAGATGAGATCTGGAGAAGAGGTGTTGAAGTAGTGTGTCAGCATATCTTGGATAGATCTTTTCATCAGTGCATAAGCAGTGCATGCGTAGCTTCTGTCATACTTTCACCAAGCATTCATGAGTAGTTTGCTGTCAGACTATAGAAATCTGATGAAGCAGCAAGAGTTTTCCTAACTTGGTTAATTTTGTATGGCCCAAACTGTTTTCACTGAGGGAGGAGGAGCAGCTAACTGCGTAATGATCTCCCATTGTGAGGTAAAATTAGATGTGTGGGTTAAAGTGCTGTTTGACATGAAGTTGCATCTAACTTAAAGAAGAGTGTAGTGTTAATTGAGAATTGCAGCCAACATGAACAAAATCACAGCTTTCTAAACCATTTCCAAGCTGCCATTGAAAGTTAGTAGCTTAATTTCCGCACAAAGAGTCTGGATTTAAACAAGAGAGCAGGTATTTGTCATCATGTGCCTAAAATCTATCAGTTATTTCTTCTAAATGACAGTACAAAGGAAGACGTAATCCACAAGAGGGACGAGAGTCTCACCAACACTAATTTTAGTACTTTAGCAGCATTTTCTCTCTTTCATGTTCACTGTCTGTTTCCTATATGCTGCTTGGTGGTGCAGAGCTACTGTAACTCCATTTTGCTGATGGTTTAAGTTGATTTTACAGCTAACGTAGGCGTAATTGTACACAGAATGTGGTTCTTCATGTTTCTAGCTTCTACGTAGTCTAGGTTAAAGCTGCAGTTGTAAAGGACATCTGTCAAGTGAATGCTTAATTTTGATTGTTTGACAAATGAACATTGTATGGAAGTCTTTTACTGTCAAAACTGTACTTCATGGAGTTTCCTCAATTTTGTGTTGTTGTTGTTGTTTTTTTTAAGAAATCGAGATGCCTGAAAATGTAGGTAAGCATCTGCATTTATTTAAGATTGTCGCAGTGGATGAAAAATAAATGATCCGGTGTGTTCTGAGATGATCCTTGGGAGAGACTTCCTCCCAAGAGGACCTCACAGAGGTCTCATTTGCTTGGCAAGCAGAAACCAGGCCTTCCCCTCACCCATCCCCATTAGCTGTGGTAGTGCTGTATGTCCTTGGCTAGAGCAGGGCAATGCCATGGTGTGCAGGACAACCACAGAAGAAAACTTCAGTCAAAGGCACTGGGCCAGGCTAACATCTATAGGAAATATGTTATTTTCAATGAATGGTGGAGAATGTTTTTGTTCTTTAATGGATAACTGAGTACTTTAATGCATTGAATTGAACAGAGCTGTTAGCCTCAGAGGAGAACTCAGGGATAGATAAAGCACTTGCAGAGGAGAATGACCTTGGCTCCTGGTCCAAATGTAGCAGTGGGACTTGCTTTTTCAGAGTAGCTTGTGTGCATTCCTTATGTCTGTGTCTTGGCAGAAGATGATACTGTTGCTGAGATGTTAGTGTTGCTGTTCTGATAAAAACTTTACCTAGTCATTGTAAGACAGCTGATTAGTAGTGGGGGAGTTTGGAGTACATGCACCACTGCTGTAACTTTGTTGACTGAAATTTCAGAGGGAAATCTGATCTACTAGGTTTACAGTACGAAGATGAACAATCCTTTTAAAAACCCCAAAGGAAAGCATATAATCACTAGCAGTCTCATTCGTTTAGTCAGGTGGTATTGTTCTTTATACCAGATTGCTACTCTATCGCAGGTATCATCCAGTGTAGCTCAAAGTCCCAGACTGTATGCAAATCATTGCACTCCTTTTTGCTGTTTGCAAAGATATGTTAGGCATTTTGAAGTCAGACACTAGGAGCTAGGAACTTCAGAGTTTCATTTTTAACTCTGCTGCTGAGCTTATGTGAGCTTGGCCAAACCCCTTGTCAAATTTTGTCTCTTTGGCTCTCAAATTCTGTATGTAGATGTTCTGACTTAGTATTCCATTTTGGAGAAGATAAATATAAATGCAGCTACTTTTAGAAAGCAAATTGCAGAATCATTATTGCAAATACTGACCTTAAGTTGTTAACACTCCTTTTTTCTACATTTCCTGCCACATACACCACCAATTTTCTATTTTAATTTGTAGAACAGAAAATGACTTAATTTTACTTTTGAATCCTGTCAGATTTTGCACCATCCTTAAACTCAATAAGTATTTTTGGATAGAGGATGCTGTGATGTAAGCTTTCCAAAACTCTTGGTCAACCAGAGAGGTGGGCCTTAGCCAACTGTTGCAGCCCCAAAAGCAGCTAGAATCAATCTGATAGACAGTGAATAATGGTGTTTGCTACCTGATTCAGAGCTTCTGTGCAACCTTGACCATGTTTTATGGCTGGATTACCATTTTCCAGATGCTCCCATTTCCAGTACTTCCTCTGCTTACGGGCTGAAGGGCCTGCACAGTGGATTTTCCAGGATCTCTGAGCTTGTGGTGAGCCCAGTGGGTTTGTACAGAGAGTTGACCAACACATGTAGTGCTCACGCTGCAAACGTTAATGCAGTGTTTCAGTGGTCCCTGCCACACTCCAGACTGCATTGTGACCATGTGTTCTGTGCACACATCTTCATGATCAGCAGTGCCCTGAGGAGCCTGGAGGCAAGGTAGCCAAAGGGACTGCTGCTCTTGCCACTTTGTCACTAGGAAGGTGAAGAGCTTACTGTATCTTAATTTTGGGGGGAACTTCTGAGCTCCAGAACTAAATGGGTATGGAAAAGGGAGATATCTGGCTAACTCACTATCCCATTGAGTACCTTAAATGCGTGGTATTTATCAAAGCACAGTAAGGATGAATTCCTGCGTAGAAGGGGACATACCAGTGCTTTCTTGAAGACTCAGGTATCCTCAGTGCCAGATACCACATATTTTAACGTTTTCCCTTCCTCCTCTGCGGTTTTCATCACTGAAGATCTAGCTGAGGTTTTAAAAGTGCTTATAGTGACAACTTTTGGTTGATTGTCCATAAATGGAGCAATGTCCTTAACTGTTCAGAGAGATGAGGCAGGTAGTTGAAGATCAGGTGCTTTCTGATGTTAATAGACTCTCGGTGTCTTTGGTAGTTCATACTCAGTGCTCTGTAGAAAAAGGGAAGGCAGCCCCAAAATCATGATGAAGAAAGGGATATGCTGGGGGAGGAAAGGGGACAACACTCTCAGGAACAAGGGCTGATTAACTCAGTGAGGGTTTTAGAACAATATGTTTAATTATTGTAGTGCAGTAGTTTTCCAGTGTTTTCTGTTGGACCTCTTTTCCATGGACCTGGAAAAAAGAACATTCACTTTTTAATCTAAAAAACAAACAAACAAGCCAAACCCTGAAAACCAAACACCAGCACTTGCTCCCCCTAGTTTGACCGTTAAGTCATGTCTTTGTTCTACAAACTACTTCACGTTTTGGGCAGTGACTGAAACATATCAGAGAGTTAATGAATAACTCACCTGGGCTCTGCAGATGAGGAGTGATGCAGATGAGTCTAAAATACAACTGCCCATGTGGAAAAACCAGTGCATTTTCAGTTGTAAAGCTCTAACAGCTGATTTTTTGGTAGTACGCTGATACAGGAGGAGCGTGCCCTGAAGCCACTTAAAAGAGCACTTTGACTTACTGGGCTAGGCACTGTTTTATTGATTTCATATACTTGTGTGTCCTCATATCAGTATGAAATGTATTGTCATAAGTGACAAAATATAGGCACAAATAGCTCAGAGCAGTCCGTTTTCACGGTTCTCCTGCAAGTCTTCCATTTGAGAGAAAAGAAAGGAGAAAGTAAGGAAAGAATTAGATGTGGAATATTTATGAGATACTGGAGTTTCACCAGGTAATGGCTAAAACCTCAATTTCTTTATTTTTCAGGTCAACTTGATAATGTTGCTTAGAATATTCATTCAGAAGTTTGCATTTATTTCCCATGTGCAAGGCAGGTACACCTTGGCAGTCTTTTCTGTTTTAAAAAGCAGGTCCTCTTTCAACCAGTCAGACAGTTACAATACTCACCTGGATTCACATTTTTTCTGAATCTGAGAAACACACCAGAGACAGTTTTACATCTGTTTCTTTCATGTGCACGCAGTGAAAGATTGCTCTGGCTGTCAACTCACCATCTTGGAATTGAGAAGCATTTCTGGTAAAAGTGCTATTGAAATAGGTATGTTGGCAAACCATCAGATCCAATGAATCAGCATTCCCTGAACAAACAAGGTTCCTTGAAATTAGTCATTCCTGGTCAGTGCGTAGTTGAAGCACTCTGGAACGTGCTGTGGCTACCAGACTTCACAATTTTATGTGCCCCCTTACAGAATGAAGGAAAATGAAAAATCAGTCTGTGAATATCTTGCATCGCTGGAAGTACAATGAGTACAACTTCCCACAGGAGGTGGTGCTGTGCACACACCTCAGCTCCTTGCAGCTCCAGTGGCAGAGCACCTTCCAGATTATGCAGGAATCCACATCATTTGTAGCCATTAAAAAGCTGCTGTCCTAACCTGTAGTTATAACAAAGCCAGTATCTCTAGGTTTTGTCATCTTCTACCTGTAAATTTTTACCCATGCCATGCAGTTCAAGGTATTTTTGTGAGTGGATCCTTGAGGGCATTTTTTCTGTAGCCAGGCATTGGTGACTATAGGTTACCCTGGCTGTGTGCTGTCTGAAAGGTCTCTCTGCTGAGGTGTAACCTGCCATGTCTGGGCTGTCCCCACAAGCTCTACATTCCCATGTCATGGTGTTTGGGCAGGGTCAGTCTCCTGCAGCTTCTTCACATTAGTGAGAAATGCTTAGTAGTCATATATGTATATAAGTACATATAGGTAGAGGATGCTGTCATAGTTGAGATAAGCAACAAAATGGTTCAAAACAGAATCACCAAGGCTGGGAAAGACCTCCAAGATCATCTAGTCCAACAGACCACCTACCACCAGTACTTCCCCACTAAACCATGTCCTTCGGTATGAGTTTTGGGTGAGATAACCTTGCTTTTGCTGAGGGAGATATGTTACTGGATTACTAATTCTTCTAGTGGACAATAACACAGCATTTGCTGCAGAAGTACGTGTCTTCTAGGTTATGTATGAAACAGTAAAGTGCACTGTGGTGTCAAGCCAGTCTCTATGGAAAATGCGCCAGCTTTCTTCTTGGCCTTGTGCCTGCATCTGTGGATGCTCTTTCCACTGACTCCTCATGGAGTGTGTGTGTGTGTGTGTGTGTGTGTTTCCATGTGGCTGCCAGTTGCCATCAGGCACTGCTTTCGGGGGACTGTGGAGGCAGATGGGTCAGCTTTCAGTGTCACAGGCAACCTTCCAGCCAGGCAGTAGTGAGAACCCTCCTCCAGGATCATCTGCTGGCCTTCTCCCTTTCCTCCAAGCTATTTGTGGCTTCCATGGATATGAAAATAACCTACTGGCTGGGGGTGGTTTTGCTGTTATCAAAGAAGAATGGGATTTGTTGTCTTTTGAGAGATGGTTGTTGGTTGGTTGGTTGATTTGTTGAGGTTTCTTGTTTTGAACAGGCTGCCCAGGGAAACTGTGGGTGTCCCATCCCTGGATGCATGCAAGGCCAGGTTGGAAGGGGCCCTGGGCAACCTGAGCTGGTGGGTGGCAGCTCTACCCATGGCAGGGACAGGAGCTGCATCGCCTCTGAGATCCTTTGCAATCTATGATTCTATGTCATGATGGTGTGATGCTTTCCCCCATTACTTTAAATGTCAGCAGGTAGTCTGTACTGTTGGATGCTCTTTCCCCTGTCAGTGGAATGGACTGGCTTGCAGTTTCTAAACAAACGCATGGCATCAGCCAGCTGCACAGACTACTGACAGAGACCTGGGGGACAGACTTGCCCAAGTTCTGGCACTAGCATGTTCAGCTGGCTGAATGCAGCCTCAGGACAGTGGGTGGCAATGGCAGACAATAAGCAGTGACAGGATGGGCTAGTTCACACTTGTGCTTAGTCCAGACCAGCGCTGTGGGTGATGCAAACCAACATTGCTTTCCTTAGGCTCTGTGTTAACTAAATGCTCTGAAGGGTGAAGAGCTGCCCTTGGGCTTTTGGTGCAGCATGCATTCCACCTGCTAGAAGCCAGCTGTACCTTGGTCTGGTGTTCCAAGCAGTGCCATGACAAGCACACCTTGTTCCTCCTTTCCCTTTGCATTTATTTGAGGAGGCCGGGAGGAGCGGGCTGTTCTGGTGAGCTATTCAGAGTGAACGAGGAGGCAGGGGGACATGACAAATGTTTCCCATAACCATTCCGTCAGAGCAGAGTCCTGTTACAGGAGCACTCTTGCTCCCTGCCAGCCTGCCTTTTTCTGCTGGCTGCTTTCCTTCCTGCCCACTGCCATTGTCTCTACACGTGGGCGTGCTGCAGGATGGAAATGCACAGCAGTTTAGGGTAGAAGACATCGGAGGGATGAAGTTCTCTTAAACTCATCTTTTGGTGCACCAAGGTATAGTTCAAGCCATTTAATACAGCGTGTCAATGAGTAACTCTCAGAGGCGTCAATGTGCTTAGTGTGGAATTTGTGTGTGTCACATTCTGAACAAAGGTCTCCTGCATTGCTCGTTACCAATTAACTTGTCCAGCATTATGCAAGCTGCCTCTACCAGCTGAGAACTAACTCTCTCCATTCACAGGGCAGCATGGCTTGTAAAACATTACACAGCAGAAGTGCATAGCATGGCAATGAACCTTTTGCTGAGGGCATTTCAACTGTACAGCATTTCCCTCGGGAGTCTTTAAAATATTAATAAAGAAGCCATTGTTTCACTCAGTCATATGGCAATTTTGCAATGAAGCCTTTTATTAGGGGCTCGTACTGAGCTGCATAATCCAGTGTAAGGTGCTTTTAATCATCTCCAGTGAAAAGAAATGAAAAATTGGGAGGTGTAGTTGTTGTTTCTATTTTTGCAAGTTTTCATCAAAGCAATAGCTATTTCTGGCTGCAGTTGGAAGTTTCAGTCTCTCTGCTCTATTGAGAGAGCTGTCAGGTAATGCTTATTTATGATTCCAAGTGCTTCTTCATTTTAACTTCTTGACACTTTTTATCCAGCAGCTGTGGGAACAGGTTGGAAAGAATCTGGAGTGTAGGAAAAGTTCTCTTTTGGTGGCGTTTTTGCATATCAGAGAATGTTAGCACTGGAATTCTATCTCCAAACATTTCCCAAGGCTGTATATACACTTGTACAGAGAACTAAGTAAGCATTTTGCATAGGTTTGTAGAATCAGAGAATTAGAAGAGACCTCTGAAATTATCTAGTCCAACCATCAGACCTGTCACTGCCATGCCCACTGAATCGTTATATGAGGAGAAAGGAAGATATAAAATAACAATTAATGGAGGGATGGATTTTGAACACGTTGGTGATGATCGATCTCTTTTCTTCTTTTTTTTTTTTTTTTTAAATGGTGATATTGGGTCACTTGCAGCCTAATTTTGAACATCAGTTGTATAATTATTATGCTTGTGGGCCAGACAGGCAAACTAAATTAGAATCTTGTTTAAACAGAGTAGTGAAATAGTTCAGCCCTTGTGCTTCCTCTTCTGGGTGAGACACAAGCTGTGGTTGGCCCTCATTCTGCCAGGCCGGGGCTCTCTAAGTGCATGCTAGAGAGGAGCAGCTAGTGAGTGTGAACCAAGCAGCTCTTCAAGTCTCACCTTGTCCTGAAGGTAACCTGTGTGGGCTTGACTTTTGGCACCTGTCCATGTTGCACTGAGCAAGGTCATTCTGTCCAGGGGAGATAAAGGCAGAGAGAAGGCACGATGCTTCTTTGTAACTCACCTGAAGCCCAGTTTGTGCCTTTGAGTCAGCCGCTGGCTTTGTTCCCTCATTCTGAACCCAAAAGCCCAGGCCCTGCTTCCTCTACCCCTCCATGTTCCTCCAGCTGAAACACCACAACAATTAAGCTGCAACTCAATGGCAGATTAAAGCAAGAATAGAGAAAGACTTACCTTATACAGCAAAGGCAGTAAGTGGATGCTTTTGTTATACAGTTTTGTAGGAGCTCAGAATCTCTTTTTATTTCTTAAGCACAGAGTCCTGCACCTTATAGTATTAGTAGCACTGTTTTCCTGTGGCACACATGGCTGTGTGATGCAAATACGTTTTTGCGTGAATTTCTATTTCTGATCTTAACCAGCTGCATCTCCCAGCTCTGTTTCAGAGATCAGATAGGCAAATGATCAGCTAGATTTGTACTTTCTGTATTGGGTTAACCCCTTTTTTGTCAGTGACTGACTACTGTATACTGGATGTAATTGACAGGAGAACTGAAGTCACCCATCTGCATGTACGCGTTGAAATGTATGTGAAGCATGGAGGGTAGGGAACAAAGCCAAACTTGACATGTGTGAAGCATGGGGGCAGTGGTCCTGGCATCTCGCTGTGTTTCCTCAGGTCCTTGTGAAAGCAGAGCTTGCTGTCATGTTTTGGTTTTGCTTGTTTTCTTGTGCTGTTACATAGTAAATAGCATAAAACTCACTTTCTTTGTATCTTGATTGTAGTGTCCTAATGATTCTTGTGGTATCCTCTCATGTGCATCCTGTTTAATGTCCAGATTTCTCTAATGTACATTAAGATTACAAAATATGTATCTCCAGTTCTCTTTCACCGTATTTTCAGAGTTGATTGTAACCATACACAATGTTCAAGGTGGCTGTTAGCAGCATGCAGCATAAAGCAGGATGTACCCTGTTATTCAGTAGTGTTTCTTTATTAAAACCTTCCCTTACAAAGGTGTGGGGGATTTTTTTGTGTGTGTATAGGGTCTTTTATTCTCAGCTGTACCACCCAGTTCCAACCCTGTGCTGTGGGCAGGGACACCTCCCACCAGATGAGGCTGCCCAGAGCCCCATCCAACTTGGTCTTGAGCATGTCCAGGGATGCACTAGAGGCTCCAAGTTCATGTTGATGTTCAAAACAACATCAATGAACGAAAAGATTTCTGTTTCCTACTAGTGACATCAAGGTGAGATAACCTGTAAAAAATTATAAGACAAATGTAAGAACTTCTTCACAGTGCAGTGACGGAGCACTGGCACAGGCTGCACAGAGAGGTGGTGGAGTCTCCTTCTCTGGAGACATTCAAGACCCACTGGGACACCTACCTGTGCAACCTGGGCTAGGGAGCTGCTTTGGCAGGGGGCTGGACTCGATGATCTCTTGAGGTCCCTTCCACCCTCTACAATTCTGTGATCTGTGATTCTGTGTTATGGAATGGTGGTACATATTAATGATGCTGTAAATTGAGGTCAACAAATATCCCCCTGGATCATGTTGCTGAGTACCTACACTGAGTCAAGAAGTTGCAGTTTTGCAGGCATTTCATGGAGAGGGTACTGATGAGTGTCTGGCTGCTTGAATGGCACTGAGAGGACTGATGGCTCTAGATTAATGCAGGGATGAAAAAGCTTTCCATCTCCTGGCTACCAGTTCTGATTTGGCAGTGGTGAAGAAGGACTGAAACTGCTGGCATGTTTTGAATGATGGATGTGGATTGAATCTGTGATCTCAGCATATTTATTTTTTTACCGATGTACCTCCTCATCAGCCTAACACTGCTTGTCCAAAACTGCCAGCCTGACGGTCAGTGTGATTGGACCGTGACTGCTGAGGTACTCTTTCATTGCCAGGATTTTTTCTGTGGCAGGACATAAGGATTTTGCTGCATGTCTAATATGCTGCTACTGTTCAAGGTGTGCCTTGCTCTGGCTTTATGGTGAACCATAGGATACCCTCAGCTGGGAGGGAAAGTGAGGAAAACAGGAATACAGCTCATGTCATCTGCTTGGACTTGTGCGTTTGACACTGTGCTACATAACATCCTTGTCTCTAAATTGAAGAAAGATGAATCTGATGCACGGACCACGAAGTAGGTAAGAAATTGGCTGGTTGACAGCACAAAGAATTGTGGTGAGCAGCTCGGTGTCCAGGTGGAGACTGATATGCCTCAAAGTTGGTACTGGGACCAGAACTGTTTGACAACTCTGTTGACAGCACAGACAAGGATGCTGAGTGCACCCTCAGCAAGTTTGCAGCTGACAGCAAGCTGAGTGGTGCAGCAGGGTCCTGAGCAGCCTGAGCTGGTGGGTGCCAGCTCTGCCCACAGTATAGGGTTAAAACCACACAGTCTTTGAGGTCCCTTGCATTCTGTCATTCTGTGTCCTTATTGAGCTAAGCTGTGTTGGCCAACAGCTGCCATCAGCACTGCTTCTTGCTTTGTTTTCTGAGTAGAAGGAGAAGTAAATTGCAGGTGTCTGTAATGCTTGTGCTTGAAATCTTCAGGACATTTTGTGCCTGCACTGGGCCCTGGGTTATTACCCAGATCTTCTGCTCTCCCTTGGATGCCTCACTTGATTTCTTTCCTTTTTTCTCTGATTTTGCCTGGCTCTCCATGCTCCATGCACACATTGTTCAAATGATAATTACTTGTGCTCTGCCAGGGCATTTGACTGGATTTCATTACTGCCTTCCTTATTAACTACTGAAACTTAGCAGTAACATTTGGAAACTTCCAGGAGGAGCGTCCGACCCCATCAGAGTGAATTCTGCAGTTTGTGTGTGGGACGGAAGCGTATCTTCAGGGGACTGAAGCAGCTCTCAGCTCCTCCTGCATGAAGCAGTTTGTAGGGTCAGAGCCAGCAAGTCACGGTTATTCATCCCTGTTATTAATTCCTGGACGTTATTGTCATTAGTCCCTGAGCAGGACCTGGAGCGGGCATAGCTGTAAGGCAGGTAGATGGTTCCTGGCTTTTGTGAGGAGAGTGCCTATTTTAAATTCATCCTCTTCCATCCCTGGGAAGGATTGAGCACACCTGAATATCAGCATCGTTTGAAGGGCATGGGGTGGATCCAGTTGGTTTCAGACAGTTTGGTTTCACACAACTGGTGTGTGCTGGTCCTGAGGTGGATTCCTCAACCACCTCTGCATCCTGTGAAGAAACTGTTGATGTGTGTGGATCGTGGGAGCTGACTGTGTCTTGGGTTGAATGTGAGGTGCACTGTGAGGCTTCATCCATACACACACAGCCGCTTTTTCTGTGGTTTATGTTGTTTGGGTGCTGGAAATGAGGTTTTACTGGGAGCTGGAAGGCAGCTGACCCACATAATAATTACATATGAGGAGAACACAGTGGCCCTCATTTTCATGTTATACAATGCATACCTGCTGTGCTCGTTCTGCTGTTTGGGCCTTGCCAGAACAGTCTGTGGATCTTGATCAAACAAAAAAAACTGGTAGAGGAGGAAGGAGTCTCCTATAGATTTTAAGTAAGCTGAGGCTTTCAGCCGGGCCTGGGTGGATTGCCTGCCAACAGCCAGGGGCAGCAAGGGACCCAAGGGATCAGAGCAAACACCTTTGGTGCCGATGGATAGTGAGCAGGAGCCACTGGCTCAGTGTCCTGCAGCAGCCTGGAGGGCTGGGGCTGTCCGAGGAGTGGTTTTGGGTGCCTGGGACCAAGGGAGCAGTCCAGAAGTGCTCAGGTTTGGCAATTGGTTAACCCCAATTGCTGTTGTGTATTTGTGCAAGGGGTAGTGCTGGCATGGGCTGAAAGGGGCTTGTCATTAAATGTGTCACTCTGCTGTTTTAGTATTAATTTTTCTGCATCTGTCTCTCTCTAGCCCAGAAATACAGGTGCCCTGTATCAACAGCAGTGGGTGATAAAGTTCACATTAATGGTTATAGCTGTACTTAACGGTGTTGAGCCAACCTGGCAGAAAGGACAAAGTGTTCAGGTGGGTGGTTTGTAGGGTGAAGTACTGCCGGGTGTTAAGGCAGAGAGGCAGCCTGAAGGCAAGCAGCTTATGCATCAGCAGCACAAACACAAGCCAAAAAAAAAACAACAAGGAAACCAACAGCAGCCTGGTGGTAGCGAGGCTGTCATGGCACCTGCGTGGTGGTCCCCATGGTGGGTGCCTTGTCTGTGGGTGATGCGAGGTCACTGTGTTGGTGCTGGGATGTCAGCTGAGGACAGAAGCTTGGAGTTGTATTAGTTTATAGCACATTAATCGGTGTATGCTGTGACACCTGCCTGCTGAAGGACACACAGATCTCTAAGGTTTCTATGATGTTCAGCCAAACCCTGGAATGAGATATTGTTTTTATTAGTATTTCATGCTTGGACTTTGCTCTTACTCGGTAAATTAGGAGGTAAATTATCTGGTTATCACTTGGTGCTTTGAAAGCTAAAGCTTTGTGTTTCTTTAATGCCATGCACGTAAGACTTTGAATTGTAGGGGTGAGGCTGTGTCTAAGGAAACCGTGATCCACGCAGCCCCGTGATTGATCGCAGTGTCACTCCACTGACTGCTAGGCGCCAAACGGCCGCGTGCTCCTGCTTAACACCGTGCGCTCGCCGTGCCTGCAGGGCAGTGTTTAGTGCTTCGATTACTCTCTGTTGAGCCCCAGCAGCGCATCAGAGGCTGAAGGTGATGTTCCAGGCTGCTCCTGCTGGCAGCTTGGGCCTGGAGAACGCGCAGTAAAGACAGAGGTGGCGAGCTGGCAAGCACGTGTTTGTGAAACAGCACGGTTGCTGCTGCAGCCTCCAAGGGAGCAGCTGGCTCAGGGACAGGGGAACTACTGCTTCACTGCAGAACACTTTGATCCACAGCAGACGTGTCAATTGGGTCCAAGGTGGCAGCAGCAGCTTACGACAATGGATGCTTCAATCCTCTCCAGCTCAGCTGGAAATGAGAAATATGCATTTTGTTTTTGAAACAGGTGCAGTACTTCTTCAAAATCCTGGACACCTGAGAGCACCCACCCCCAAAGCAGAAGGCACAGGCACAAGGCAGTGTTCATTCATTTATTTGTCCAATATGTCAACCTGACTGAAATACAAGATCAACAAGAGCACTGTACTCCTGGCTAGTATTACATGTTAGAACATAGAGTTTTGCACTTTAGACAACATTTAACACCATTCTATGGGGTACTGCATTGCTTTTATAAAGTTTAAAATAAAGATTTATTTTCAAACATGTGACTTTGGTTTATTTCATACATTACACTTCCTTGCAGAAAAAAAAAATAAAATTGTACAACTGCATAAATATAAAATTCATCCACCATGAAAATGGTTAAAACATTCAATAAAGACATTAGCACCACAGTGCGCGATGCCTCCGGAAGGAAAAGAAAGGAGAAACAAAACCAAAGAAAATATACAAAGCAAAGAGTTGTGCCTATCACTGAGGACAGCGATAGCCCTGACCCAGCTCTCTCTCGGATGCACTGGGGATGAAGGAAAAGGTGGAGAGAGAGACAGTATTCGCCACAGAGCGTGTCATTAACCTCACTTAAGTCAGTCTTGCCTGCCACCCCTCCAAATAAAACACCCTAACACCACAGGAAAGTCGGAAGCCTTATGGAGTGCTGCTGAACAGAGTCTCACAGGTGGGCCTTTCTTTTCAAAGGAAAAAAATGAGGAGAAGTATCATGCCAGTTCTAGTCCCATTGAGTATTTACACCTTGGACAGCAGAAGTCTTTGCTCACAAGTAGAAAACAGATACGATACATGGCTTGAAAAATGACCAGAGTATGCACCTATAGTACTGTACACTAAATAAAATACACAAGGCAGCAATACTTAGGGGCCAGAAACACTGCTTACTACAAGTCAGTTATGGAATCATAATTTACAGTAAAAATGGGCATGTCCCAAGGCTCAATTTTGTTTTCTTTTGTCATTTACAGTAGAATAAATATTTGTCGCTATTGCTACACTTGGTTTACATTCTAACCTAGTAAATGCAGAAAGCTAGTGTAAAGCATATAGATTACGTGTAGGTCCCATACGTATGACAGTTTGTTCAAGACTAGTAGGTTTTCTTTTTGTTCTTTTTTTTTTTTTTAAACCTTTTTTAAATGGCTAGGAGGAGGAGGGGGGGAGAGAGAGTTGTGCTTACAATCAGCTGCTTCTTATGTCAAATTTAATATCAAAGCGTCCCTGGAAGCGGTCTTTGTCGCTGTACTGGATGTTCTGCCCATAGGCCCTGCATTCCACACGCACTTCCACGTCGTAGGTCAGGTTGGTGAACTGCACTGCCACCAGTGGCTGCAGGTACCGTGGCTGCAGGAGCTTGCCGTAGTACGGGTAGTACTGCAGGGCAAAGCCCGGGTAACCTCCCATCCCATAGTACTCCACCGCGCCGACCTTGTCTGAGTCTTCTTCTCTCTGAGACAGGGAAGAGAACAAAAGATGACCATACCCGTTTTGCAGCTGTGTTCCCTTGCTAAGAACTCCAGTGCAGCGCTCAGCAGCTCTACAGCCACTTCTGGCCTCATCCTCCTGCTGAGGGCACTGCTGTCGTGCATCACTGAGGGCACTCTGAGAGGCTCCTGCTACTGAGGGAAGAGCTCCCAGGTGAGAGTCGCCCCAAACTCCTGCTCATGGGCAGCAGGGGGTGGCTGCCATGGGACAAGGACCCTCCAGCTCTCTGCCTGCAGCTCCCACCTCTCCATCGTTGTGCCTCACTTACCTTGGGAACACAGAACACGGGGATGAGATAGGGGTTGTATCTTCCCGCAAGCTCCAAGGGGAGGCTCTCATTTTCTGGCGCCTGGAGGGAACCCAGAAGAGGGAAACGTTAACGCACTGTGTGATGCATCCTCACAGACTGGGGCACCTTCACAGCAGCAAAGCTCAGCAGCACCAACCACAGCCAACAGGAATCCCTCTGGCTCAGCTCCTGAGGCAGTGGCCATTGCTGGTGGTTCTTGGGACAGACAGGCAGCGTGACACAACTGCAAGCAGTGCACCCAAGTAAAGCTGTTGCCTGCTCCTACAGACACTGCAGAGTATTTCTCGTTTCATGGAGGCACTGCAGAGAGCATCTCACAGCAGAGCACTGCTCACTTGTGCAAATATCACACGGTGACAGAAGGAGACATGCTGCCTGGAGGTCACCCACCTGACCGCCAGGTGAGTGCAGTTAGGACTGAAAACACACAGCAAAGAACAATAGAGGTGGTCACACCCTGACGACGTTCCTGAACTTTGACATCACCCACGTGGAAGGGCTCTGGGAAAGCTGGCAGTGCCAGCTCTGCCTCTGCTCTCTTCTAAGAGCAGGAGCTCAGCTTCATACACGTGCACAGCTCAGACCAATCTGGCAGATGCCATTCCTAGCACAAGAGCTGCAGGGCCCTGCTCTCCAATGCACACCAAATGCTCCTCTTCCCCAATCACACTGCATGTCTTACAGCACCCTTCAACCACCACACAGCCAGCACAGGAAATTCCTGCACACACAGTGTCTGCCTGCAGTCAGACAACTCAAAATGCCCCCGACCTCCTGTAGCACAGGACAGTCTTTCCTATGGGGAAAAATTTGCCTCTGACCCCATTAATGCAGCAGCCTTTCCCCTCCTCTCAACTACACCTATCAACGGTGATGCAGGCTGCCTGATGTACCAGTGCACAGCTTTCCATCCAAGAGCTGCAGCAGTGTTTAGCACCGTGCCTCATCTAGTAACTTGTACTCTGCCACTGAAACACCAAAAAATTCCATAAGAACTCAATGTGCTGAGGGGAAAAAATGAAAGTAAAAGCAGATCATGCCCAGATTCACTTCCTTCAATGTTGCCACAAACCTGTCACTGCCTGTGGTACCAAGCATGGGGCAGAACAGCAGACACAGTGCTTCTGAGGCTGCACTCAATAAGCCAGAGATCTTGCCCTTCTTGCTGCGAGAGCTGTAGCAAGCTCTCAGAGATGGTTTACCATTTATAGTCTAATACCGAATATAGCACTACTCCATTGACCTAAGTGGTTTCAGCAAGGCAGGCAGCTCGGCACCGCCCATCTGAGGCACAGCACAACTGCAGGCACCGTAGGTCTGGGACCAGCACACAGAAGCACACAGGGAACAATGGTTTCTATGGCTTGAAGAAAATACCTCACTGCAGTAACTCAGTTAGCAGGCTCTGCGAGTCACCACAGCTGAGCAGGAGCCTGCACTGTGACACCTCATGGCTACTTGCTGTGAACCTGCAGCCAGATGCTTTAAAATGAAAGCATTTTTAAAGCCAGCTATACAATGCAGTCTAACAGAACGGGGTTAACACTGATACCTCTACAGAGGCAGAAAAGCAGGCACAAGTTGAAAGGCTTTTCCAGACCCACAGCAAATCTGCAACCAGCTCCCCATCCTTATCAGTAGCTTCAGTTAGAAAGGGCAGAGGTACTTGCCTTAGGTTTGAAGCCAATGATTCTGTTGAGCTTGACGAGAATGCATGGTTTGCCATCCTTATACCCAAAGGTGTTATCCTGTAGCCCAGAACAGTTCTCCAACCACTCACGTCTGAACTTGCAGACCTTCTTCTGACCTTGGACATCATTGTATGGTCCTCTCTCTTTGTAATCCGTAGGTACGTCTGTCATGGGGGAGAACAGAAAAACCACCACATGCAGTGTGACCTTCTTCTCAACAGGACAGCCCTATTTTTCCGTCACTGTGCCCTCAGGATTCCCCACCTGCCCAGGCAGGCAATACCACCTCCCAGAACCCCACGTTTTGCAGAATTGCATCAACACTACTGCCACAGGCGCTAGCTAAGTCACCAGTAAAACTCCCCATGGCTTTCAGGGGGATATAAGGTCAGTGCTATACACTGTGGAGAAGTAGCTGCAACCTTCAAGGGAAATCTGCAAGTCCCCAGCCACAATCCTTCTCAATAAGCTTCAGGTACGTCCCTGGCCAGGTGTGGTCTGTCCAAACCCATCTTGAAATCAGCAGCTGACGGAACTGGAACCAAAGCCCGCCAGTTAAAGCCCACCAGTGTGGTACTGGTACAAGGAAAGGAGCAGCTGTAGACAGAACATCACTACTGATCCCCAGGTGTCAACAGATCAGAGTCAGAGCCCTCAGTGTAGGAAATAATTGGGACTTACCTCCACAGTCCTGAAATACCATGTTCTCAGTCTGCTGATCAGCACTGTAATCCTTTAAGAACTTCTCCAGATTCTTCACATACGGGTCATAACTTTTGGCATCGGAGACAGTAAAGGAAATCTCTGTCTTTTGTACCTGGGGGACTTGAGTCAGTCCTAAGGAAAGCAAAATCGGGAAGAAAACACTTGGGAGCTGCACAGCCTGTGGGCAGTGCTGCACACAGAAAGCACATAAAGCAGCATTACTAATCTGTATTTTTCAGGCCTCACGACTCACAGAGAACAGCTTAAGCTCACTAAAGGAGGAGGTTCTGAAGGGTTCTTATCTCCAGTTTCCACCAGGAGCCTGGAATACTCATCATGAGGTTTGCATCACCACACAGATAAAATCACAGCCCCAGAAGGGAGGCTGCAAGTCAAGGCTTTCCTCCAGAAAAACAGCCAACTGCAGGCCCCTGCCTCCTCCCCAGGAACAGCAGGAAGCTGTCCGTGCCTGAGGGCAACCTCACCACCAGCTCCCACCCACAAAACTGCAATGCTACAAGTTTAGGAAACACCGATCCACCAGAGAGATGTTTCCAGGCTGTCCTATATCTTGGGCTGTCTGACCGGCTCTGGTTTTGACTTGAGAATGACAAGCAGAAAAAGAATGCATGGACAGGAAGGACTAGATACAAGCAGTGTCTGCAGAGGATGAAAAACACCAAGCCCCTCGCCTGTCAGTATGGGACTTGTGGACTGTCAGTATGGAAATAGCTGCTCTTGCGTGAAGTTTAGGTCATGTTTTAATTGAATGCACTGATGCGTGCCTAACACTTAAATTTAAAGCAATGGGAACCAGAGTTCATGCTGCCTTCGTGGCTGCCACTGTAATTACTCAGGTCTCAACTTTTGTTCAGTTTGCCATCTTCACTTTAGCGAGAACAAAAAAACAGAGCACGAGAACAGCATTTGCTTTGACAGCTCAGAAGAGGTCTGTTGCCAACAAGTTTCTCCAGTGCAAGGCTCGGGCAGCTCGGCAGGTTGGCCCCAGCAGGCAGCAGCTTGTGACTCCAGCCTTTTTCCTAAAGCCACTCGAGTGCTTCAGCTCAGCCCCTGCTCGGCCAGCTCACCGCTCCCCCTACCCACTGAGGTGGAATTTGTAACCTGGGACAAAGATTAGCTTTGTTCCCCTACAGGCAGCTCCTGGTGGCTGAAGATAGCAAGACACCCGCCCAGAGAGCAGCCTGTGGTTTCAGGTTTTATTCCGGGAAGCAGCTTTGCCCTCTCCCAGTTCCCCTTCGTACAAACTGCCCAGGCTGAGCGTTACACATTCAGAAGCAGTCTGCCATTCCACCAACAGAATTAAGTCTCACCCTTCAAAGTCAGTGGAAGCTTTCAAGCCCCTTTTCATGCAGTTCCTTGCTTTCCTGTCCCACAAGTGGTTATAAATGCATAAAATAAGTCAGGTTTGGTTTTAGTAAGGGACTTCATCCTATCCTGGCAACTCCCCTCACGTTACTGATCCACCAGGAAACAATGAATCCAGAGTTACTCAAAGCGACTCTCTGGGCCTGCCTCTTCCAGAGTTCAAGTTACAGTTATCAGTTGAGTGAGTAAATATAATACTGAGGAAAGCTCTGCCAGGCTTGCTAAGCTTTGCTCACACCGTTGAGCTGTTAGCTCACTCAGGCCTGCTAGCAGCAAGGAAGTCCCCACTTGCTTTTTATCGCACCCACAGCCACCCAGGCAGGCACAGTGAGGGTGAAGGGCAGTGTGAGCCCTGCAGCCTCTGGGAAAGTCACAAGCTTGCTGTCATGAGAGCTTGGCCACACACCCAAAGAACAGGCTCCCAGCCCAAAGGACCCATCCTTCTCAGAGCAGCCCCAGAGCCCAAGCAGCATCTCGTGCAGCAGCTCCAGAAGAAAGCTTTTCCTGGCCACTGATATCAGCCACAGCACAGCCTGCTGTGCTAACAGCATGACTTCCTGGAGTGCTGGGCTGGTGGCACAGGGGCTTGCTTTGTTCTGGAGAAGAACAAAGCAGAAATCAGCATTTCCATATCGGAGACAAACAGGCAAACCTATGTGAGGATGAAAGGTGCATGATGCCCACTGAAAAATCTATCAGTGGTTTCCACCACAACTTCCATACTCACACGTATGTGACTGACTGCACACACAGCCCTTTCATTTATTTCCCTGTCATCCTGTCTGCACCACCTGCATGTTCACATCCAAAACAAAAGCTTCAGTGCTGTTACCAGAGCAGCACTACTGGTGAGCCTCTCCTGAGCAACTTTGTTTAGAAAAAACCAAGCTGATTCCATCAGACAAGAGGGGGTAACCTCTCCAAAACGTTCTGCGACCTTTCTGAAAGCAACCCATCCCTACTGGGTGGACTGAAACAAGGACTGGTGGGGGAGGTGAGCCATCCCAGTGCTACCTACCAGGGGTTGGCAGGCAATAAGGAAGTATGAGGTTGCATAAGGCCCTTAGGGACTCTTGCCCATGAGGAAGGCATTCATCAGCAAGCTCTGGGAGACAGGAATGAAGCCCTGAGTGCCAGAAGTCCAACAAAAACTCTCTCCATTTTCAGATGACATCTGTGTGCCACAGGTCACCTCGTGCCATTACCATGTCTGGTGATGCTGCTGCACATGACACAGAAGAATCGAGGCACTCATTTCCAGGAAAACAGCGACAAAACCACTTTTGATTCTGACATACTATTTCTAAAACTGCCTCACGGAGTGCATCGCTAGGCAGGAAGACCACTGCTCTCACTCGACTGGCACTGTGTGCACAAGAGATGAATGGTGCCTCGCCTCAGTAACAGGTACCACCTTTCATTAGTTTTTAACTCCGGATGTATTGAAATACCTAAAACCAGACAAGTCTGAAAAGCCACCAATTTTATCTCCCCAGCCACAGTTCCACTTTCAGAACACTGCTGTGGATTACAACCACACAACGCATTTCATTTTGAACTGAACATTTAATGTAGAGGTCATGATTCCAAGCTGCAGGAGCAACGCTTGAGAAAAAGCACTGTCCTGAGGGTGAAGGGGAAGAAACTAGAAGCAGGAGGTCAGGGCTGTTGCTAGCAGCAGTTGTGCAAGTCTGTAGGAACTCCAGTTGCTTCATCATGCAGTGCTCATTTCCCAGCACCACGGTTCAGAATGAGTCTAAACGCTACTTGGGTGACACAGATGACAAATTTAGCAACCACTACGCCAGTCCTACTTCACACCCCCTCACCATACACACTAAGTGAGGGTGGGCTTCGAAAGCCTCCACACTAACTGATGTCCTTCCAAACTCTAATCACCCTCTGTCTCAGCCCTGAAGTACAAAAAAGCAGGTGTGAGTTTCCTAAAAACGCAGTAAATCTGCTTGGCTTGGAGGCAGTGTCCCTGGAGCTTGAGATTCAGATGTTTTTCCATGCTTAAGTGCTGAGATAACAGACAGAAACAGACGTGTGACTCAACGGGAGGTGGTACAGGTTCCTTGGGGCTTTCCTGTCACCCCAGTTTCCATCTCCCTGCTGCTATCTGAGCTGAATAAGCCAAAGGGAGAACACAGTGGAGCAGCCTTTCCCACCAGACACTGCCCAGGCAGCATTTAACACAGCAGAGACATGAGCTCTCCCAACTGGAATGGGCCTCCTCCTTTTTCCCCCCACCACTTCGAAGCACACACAGCATTCACTCCCACCTATGCAGCAGCTGCAGGGCACACCATAGGATGCAGGAAGAGCACCATGAGATGGCAGGATACACAGCCCCATTTCCATTGCAGAAGACGATGGGTTTTAAAAAGCAAACGTTTAATGCTCTGCTGTTAAACAGGTCCTTCCCTGCTAGCAGGGAGAGCACTGTGGCTGAGAGGCCAAGGCACAGCATGCACGGAAGCCTACCGTGCCTACTGCCACAGCAGCAAGGCTGGACAAGAGGAGACTGTGCTGCTCCCCCCAGCCCAGGGGGCAAGAGGGAAAAGCACCACACAGGGTGCAGCACTCAGCTGCCCTAAAGCTGCATCAATCCCCAACGTGCTCAGCACACGATCCGATTAGCATACAAATGGGATTTGGCTACAAACACACTTCACAGCTATATTCCCACATCAGTAATTCCATGAAACGTATCTCCTGCTGCTGTAAGGAGCCTTCCACAGTGCAGAACTAGAATGACATTACAACAGCTCCTACAGCACTCTATTCTGTAAACCTTGCAGGAGAGTCAAGTATTCACCTTTTCCAACCACTATGGGATCACAGAAAAGTCTTGCTCAAGGACAGAGAGTTTAATGGGAACAAAATCAAGTTTTCTAGTTTCCCAGGACATCTGGGGCCCTATCAAGCTGCCACTATACATACTTGCTTGCAGCTCCCCCTACAAGAACCAGGAACTAGAATTGCATAACACTTTAAAAAAAAACAACAAAACATAGTTCATAGGCTGCAGGGCTCTCAGTTCATGGAAAATTAGAGTTAGATGCTCACCAAGCACATGAGTGAACACGTGCTTAACCGCCAGAGGAGCAGTTCCATTAGCAATGTAGGAAAACCTCTGCCATACTACAGGAACACAGGGATTGGTGGCAGCCCACTATAGGGTCAGCCTCTATGAAAGCTTATGTTAAACGTTGATTTTTGATGCACCATGGTATAAGAAGTGTCACATTGCAGGGTAAGGAACAAACACCTCATCAAGAGCCAAAGTCTGCCACCCTTCACTTGTTCACAGGTGACGTTGGATATGTCTTGCAAAGGGCTCTATGTTATTCATGGGCACACTGTTCACTTTAAACAGTGAGCATATGCCATTACAGCTGTTCTTTGAACCTTCTCTATTAGGCTGCATACTGTTATTTGTTTAAAGAGTTGGATTTTTTCATTCTGCTGGATTTCAGTCCTGTAAGCCCATTTCAAACTCAGAAAATCCCTTAAAACCTTATTTCTTCCTCCGTTCTGATTTCTGTAGTACACACTAAGACAGCATCTCAGAATTCATTTCCCTTTATTTTTTAAGAAAAGACAAAGCTCAAGGAAGCAGTGCAGTAGGCAATTAAGAGACAAATACTCTGCAGGCTGAAGTCTTGCACAAAAACTTTACTACAGAGCTGCTCTGCAACTTGCTCTGTGTTAACAGCAGTTTGTGATCCTAACAGTTTACCTAGAATGAGTAATTAGGTGACATGGGGCTAAGTAGCAAGGCTGTCTGGATGCCACCCAAGACCTGCAGGCTTTTCTGCTAATTATTTTACATCTGGACTTCAACTGGGGAAAAACCCATTTAAGAAATATCTATTCCCCATTAGCCATGTTTGTCTTTCAAAGGCAGTTAACAGCCCTGGTTAGCATCAGCAACACCGAGTCCTTACTGCCAGTATCACAGCCTGATGCAGAAGGGGGAGCAGCCAGAGTTGGCGCTGAGGGCAGCGCTTATCCCAGCCACGCCAGCACCTTAGGAACTGCCACACACTGACAGCAGTTCCTTCTCCATTCTCTTCTCAAAGTGTTGGTGAAAAAGCAGCTATCCAAAAGAGATGGTTCTTTGCTGAGACACTGACACCATCTGGTGCAGGCAGCGCTTCCTGCGCTGTTAAGAGCAGGGAACAGTTACGGCACAGCCCTGCAGACAGCAGGGCTGTAAGACACCGTGTGACACCAGAGTCAGCTTCTGCAGCCACAAGCCATCAGCCTCACAATTGTCACTTAAATACCACCGTTATTAAAAGCTGTTTCACAGAGCAACTGGAGACAGATCATTACCATAGGCAGTGCCAAGCAGCCTCAAGGTCATTGACGATCCGGGAAAGCAGCAGTTGCGCAGCTCCCCCCATGCGCAGCGCTGCCGCAGGAGGCAGCAGGCAGAGCAGGGACCCTGCGGCAGTGGCCGCGGAAGGCAGGCTGGCCACAACTCGAGCAGGTTCAGGAGCATTTCAGGAGGAGCCCCGCTCCATCTAGCAGAGGATGGCTCTGCATCAGGAGACACCAGCCCCACCTCTAACCTTCCCAACTCCACATCTGCCACTGCTACTGCCTTCCGTAGCTCACGCAACATAACTTAGCGTGAACCAATGCAGTTCAGTGAGCGCACCCAGAAATGGTACTGCCCCTTTCCCCTTCTGCACCCCAGTTTAGCCAACAGAAGTGTTTTACCTTTGTTTCCTCATTTTCCCCATAGGAACACAGCAGTTACGAAAGAATCTGAACCCAAGCTCTTTGCACAGCTTCCCAAGTGAAGTCCGAGCCTCACCCCAATTCAGTCTAAGGGGAGAACATTAATCCAGGTTCAAGCTCCTCCCAGCAGGAGGAATGCCTGCTGCACTGCAAGCATGAGTTCCAAGAGGACTGCCTTCAAGCGCCAGTGCTGCTCACAGAAGGCCTGGAACATACCCACCCCCTAGCAATATGCACTGCAGCAAGGACATGCTGCTTTCATCCTCCTTCCTGAGGTAACTGAACTGCCCCCAAACAGACTGCACCAGCCAGGCACGTGCCTCCATCCAGTTACCTGGGGGCGCCACTCGGTCCTGGTACTTGGGTTCAAATTCACTGACGGTGAGCAACATCACTTGGATGGTCCCAATGAAGATCCCTGCCAGGCAGCCATAGAAGATGACATAGAAGAGGAGGATCTTAACTGCAAGAGAAGAACGCAAAGATGAATCAAACCCCAAGACTTGGCATTCTGAAGCACAAAGATCAGAATGCGTTCTTCTGTATTTCCATGGATCCTTAACTGAGCAATGCCACCACAAGGTGACAGGCTTTGGTGGGGCACAAGCCCAGTGAGGAGAAGACAGGCTGCACACAGTACGTTTCTGAAGGACATCCATTCCACACTTCGTGCCTCAAAGCTGCTTCCCGGGAGTCTTAAGGAGCCATTAGATTCTGGTTTATGATCACTGGTGAAGTCTGACCTTCCCTGGTAATTCATAGTCTGTCTTCTATCTGAGAACAGAAGCAGTAATTGGGCCCAAATAATCACAGATGCTCCATCTCAAATGTAGCGAAGGACTCGCATGCATCACAGCACTCCATCTTTGCCAACCTCATATCTATAAAGGCACTGCCGATGCTAATTAAAAACAGAGTTCTGCAATAATAAAAGACTGAATTCGGTTTTGACCTGAACAGAGATGATGAAAATAACCTCAGACACAGCGCAGCTCATACTCTGGGTATCGGTTACTGGTTTACAGAGATTATCTCAACTGATTAACTGCACAGTAACATGCCGTACTAGGCATCACCAGGCCGCCTGCAGGGTAAGTCAGCCCATGCCAAGCAACTGTATGCTAATAGGGCTGCAGGGACAAGCCAGGCAGTGCAGCAGGCGCAGAGCACTTGATCCCAGTGCCCTGACCTTGCTGGAGGAGGCCTGTTTGGAGGCCTCAAGGTGAGCAGATACAAGGGCAAGGGAGGACGCAGCAGGTGAAAGTATTCCTCCTCTCCTGAGCCTCAGCACAAAAGCCTCCATCAGTGGAGAAGCCTCCTGATTAAAGCAGCTAGCTGTCTCCGGCTGGTTTTGTTTCTCATCTGCTAAGGAACCAGGAGCAGGGGAACTGCCAGCAATGGAGGCCGAGGGATGCGGTCAGCAGGCACTCCATCCTCTTGTCCTCCTGGTGTGTGCCACAGCCGGAGCTGGCGGGCAGAGCTTGGTGCAACAGCGCGGTTCTCCACGAGTTAAAAACACTCTTTGGTATCCAGGCAGCGTAAAACCAATGGCCGTGACGTCAGAGGCATTTGGAAATTTTTTCCAGAGCATGGTCATAGGAGGTGCTGTTGTAACAAACCAAACACTAACGCCGTTGTCTGCAGCGTAACAACGCCTTTGAACTCTGTCACATCAAAATGCCGGCGTGCTGGGAGGTGGCGTATTTAATCAGCTTCCCATGCAGGATGCTCTTAGCACCAAAGGCACCTTAAAGGTCAAGCTTTCCAAAAACGCACAGGTCTGGGCCCAAGCGTGCGGCACCAGATGAGAAAGCCTCCCGCAACAGGTCGGCACGTCTCTGGACGGCGGTCCAGCAGCCCAAGGAGCGACCCCGTAACGGGCACGGGGAGCGCGACCCGCCGCCGCCCCGCCCGCAGCACCTGCGCTGCGCCGCCGCCGCGATGCCGGGGAAGGCGCCCCAAGGACGAGGCGCCCTCGCCAAGGTCGGCCCACCCCACCCACCCCATCGCGGCCCGGCCCACCTGCACGCCCGCCCCGCCGCGGTAGGCGCGCAGCCCNCGCAGCTTCTTTTGTTTTCATGGAGGGGGGGTGCGGGTGCGGGCGCCCAGGCAAGGTGACTTGCGGGGGGGCTGCGGCAAGCGGCCGTGTGCGCGGCGCTGCGGCGCGGGGAGCGGGGGAGGGGCGGGGCTGCGGCGCTGGGAGGAG
>VXAB01008771.1:104060-176432 GCA_013399175.1 Odontophorus gujanensis | reverse complement strand
CGCCCACGGCACCATCCGACGTGGGCTTGAGCGCCTCCAGGGGTCGGGCACCCAGCGCTGCTCTGGGCAGCTGTGGCAGCGCCTCACCGCCCTCTGAGTGACAAATTTCTTGTAACATCGCACTTAAATGTCCCCCTTTTTTAGTTTGAGGCTGTGTCCCCGTGTGCTAGCACCATCTGCCCGCGTTAGAATTCCGTCCCCATCCTGCTAATTAGCTCCCAGCGAGCACCGATAATGAGGTGCCCCGAAGCACCTCATGGGAAGCACTTTTGTCCTCGGTTAGGGGGAACTCGCTCCCAATGGCTGTACAGCTGATCTTCCAAGGGGGAAGAGGATGAGTGGCATCTCTCTTTTGTCCATGGCGTCTGGTCAGAGCTCATCTTTAAGGAGACCTGCTGATGGTGGGCGATAACAAGAGCAAACACAGACGGAGGGATCTGATATCCAGTGAACATCATGTGCTGTGTAGGGAGGAGTTATCGGTTACGAGTTAAGAGGACTGTGATTACAATCAAGCCAATAAACAAGACACTGTGGGAGGAATAAATGCCCGTGTCCAATGCTCAGACCCTGGTGCTATTGCTGTTGTAGCTAGCAAGGCAGCATCTCAGCTGTGGGCCACCCACTCTGCCTGGCAAGAGAACATGCTCCCTCTGATGTCCTGGCTGCCACTCATGGCCTCAGCACCCTGCCCTACAGCAGCCAGTACTTTGGGAACTGCATGCAGATGCGTGATGTTGCTACCTAAGTCTGCTCATGAGGCAGCCTGCTCATGGATGCTGCGTCTGGCCATGTTTACAAGCCCAGAAATTCCCACACAAGTTGGCTTAGGGCAGGTGGAACAGCAGCACTTAACGCAGCCCTCCCCTCCTTGTCTTCTGCCCAAGCGACAGAGACACACAAAGTGAAGCCAGCAGGTTTATGGCCATGGAGAGTAAGTCTGGAGAAAGCAACCAGGATGAATGATCCAACTAACCTGAGCAGCCATATCACAGTTACAGAGTAAATGGCCATTTGGAAACATGATCTTTCTCCCAGCACGCTCTCTCTCGCTGCCAGAACTGGTGGTGCCCGTGGCAGCCGAGCTGCAGGAGCGCCTGCCTTCATTGCTGTTTGCTTAAGGATCACCAGGAAACTTCCTGCAAGACTCTGTGTTTCTGGACAAACACAGAGAAGCGCTGTTGGGCTGACAGCAGCACTAAATCCCCATAAGTGCACCAGACGGGGCATGCAGGGGCTGGGATGGGCAGGAGGCATTCCATGAGGGTTGTGCACCCTTTCTGCAAATCTTTTTCTGAAGCTGCCATCCTGTGCACGCTCAAGACGTGCACTTTGCTTGATGTCAGCACATTATCCTCTCTGAATCAGCAGAACTAAGAGGCAACAGGGTGCCATATTTTATTCAGATTTACCATTTGTTTGGCTGCTCAGATATCAATCAGGCCGTCTCTAAGGCCACCACTGTATGATCTGATCTTTTGAGGTGATAAGGGCCTGAGGCACTTTAGAAACTGCCAAGAACAAAGAACAAAACGTGCAAAGACATCCACATCCAGAATAGCTGTGAGAGGAAGGACAGGGCTGGGGAGTGCTGTGTGGCAGCACCTAGGAAAGAACAACCCCTGGGATGGACTTTGTTAGGGTTTATCTTTCTGCCCTTAGGAGCTGGCTTGCGAAGAGCACTCTGGTTTCCTCCAGTGGGTTTGGCCACAGTCATTCAACAAGCATTTTCCTTGGGGTTTCCTGTGTTATGGGACTGGAAGAAAGCAAAGGCGACCCACTGAAGGTCAGATGGAAGGCAAACATTTGATGTAGCAGCGACAGAAGAGCATGGCGTAGAGCAGAGCAAAGCCATGGTTTGTCTAGCTTGGTGACTTGGAAATGAGGCACTGCAGCTGATGGTCGTGGGCAGAAAACATGGGTAAAGTGTGAGAACCATCTCTGAAGGCGGCTGCGACATGCCGTGGAGGAAGAGACAAGGCATGTTGTGAGAAGGGGCTCACAGGCTATGGGACTGAGTGCTACTATAAGACGTCAGAAGTGGGCAAAATGACATTAAACAGTTACTGCTCGTGGGCTGCCACCACCAACAAACGGGGCTGGGCCTCCTCAGGCTGGCGTGCCTGGAGCTGGAAAAGGGCAGCTGCTCAAGAGCTTGGCATGGGGCCTGCAGCATACACAACAGGTGAGAGGGGGCAGCGGAGCTGCTGCAGCCCTGCAGCACATGGCCCAGCTTGTCCTGGTGAAAGCCAGGGGCCAGCTGGCACACGGGGATGTTACAATATTTTACAGCCCCCTGGTAGCTGCTTGGGGACTTGAGAGAAAAGGAATGACCCTCAGGAATCATCCTTTGTCTCCCCAGGAGGGGACTGCCAGCATGTGGCCCCCACACAGCTTCCTACTCCCGCAGGGCACTGCCCCATCACTGTTCTCTGATTTTCAGCCTCACATCGACTCAAGTGGGACCTGTAGTGTCCCAGAGTACAGTATGGCAAAAATAGCTTCCAAGTCTTCCTCCTTGTTCTCTACAGATGTGGGATCAAGTGGGATTAGGCTCACAGACACACATGGTTGGTGAATGTGACAAACACAATTGAACTGATTTGCCACATGGAGCTCTGTGAGCTAACAAAGTTTAAAACATTATGAGCTGGTAGACACTGAGAAAATAAGTAAATACAGAATGGACCTCCCTGAAATCCAGCTGTAAGACCATTCTTCCTTTCTGTAATACCAGTTTTATGGCTGTGTAACATTATTCATGGAGATGCCTGCACAGCTCACCCTTGGCAAAATGATGTGGACAACAACAGCTGCTAAGACAGAAGTCAGAATAAACAGCACGTGTGAATGGAAAACCCAGAACTGTTTGAGAGGGCATCTACCCCCAAATGGTCTTGCTGGAGGAGGAAACAACCACCACAGTAAAGAGGAAAACGACCATCAGCTGAATTAAGTGGTAAGCAAGAAATGACAAAGGGAATTTCCAAATAAAGGCATCAATCTGAAAGACATCAGAAAGAGGTCTAAAAGAAGCACTAAAACATATATCACAGTGGGGAGAATCCTTGAAGTCGGACAGCGCAGAAGTGAAAACCCATCCTGGCACTGGCAGTGGTTGCCCAGATCAGGTGCATCCTGTTTGTGGGATGCTGGCAGAAGTCTAACCCTGTGGGCAGGGCCCTACACCTTAGGTGCACATTGGTAGCCTGCTGGGGTGCCTTCCCACTGTTGGGTGCATCACTGGGGAGCGGCATGGGCACCCCTGAAGCTGGAGCAGGCACAGCTCCAGCAGGTGCAGAACATAAGTGGGGGGGGGCCTGCCCTGCCAGAGTGACCCCATTTCTGGAGGGACTGGGGTGGGTGTCTGCATGTGTGGAATGAAGACCTTTGGGGACTGGTTACAGAAGCGTGCCTAGGAGCTTCTAGGAATTTGTTTGTGTTTTCTAAGTGTCTAACATTGCGGGTCAACTGATACATTGCTAGTGTTGGTCTTGAATATACAGTTCACCGTTAGCTAATCACATGTCCTAAATAAATCAATAAACCAACTCCAGTCTTGATTTGGTTTAACCCATGCGAGTTGAGCTGTTTTTCTGCAACAGTAACCAACTGGTATAAGTTTCTCACCAACCCTGGCAGAAGGCCTATGTGCTTAGTTAGTGAAAAAATATTCACTTTGGGATGATCTGGAGACCAGGTGCAGGACACCAGGTGGTTTGTGGAGTGGCCTGGCTGGCAGGAAAGTGGAGACAGGAAAGGGGATGCGTGACAGACAGCAAGCTGTGTGCCTGGTGTTTGATAACCGGGATAAATATCACTGGTGGACAGTACAGAGTCACCCTGCCTGAGTGCACCCACTTGCAGCAGAACCTGCCAGCTATCAGCACACTTCTGATGGACACAACAGCAACTTGTTAAGGCAGCAGAAGTCAAACCATATTGCCAGAATTTCTCCTTTTGGCTGAAGAGGGAAAAATTAATCTCTTCGCTGAAGATAATATGAAAATAATTTCCTGCAGGAAATCCACCCTGTTTTCACACAGGGGAGAACTAGCTATGAAGCTGGCAAGAATAGCATGTATCCTGTGCCAGCGGGCACCCGGAGCCCTTATTGTAGCGTCAGCAAGCTGTCTGGTAGCTGTCCACCGAACTCCAGCAGCTACACCAGCTCCTGATTCAGTCAGAGTCTGCACAGGTGGGGGAGATAAGAAACCCACAGCTCCAGAGGTCTGCTTCAGCCTCACCCCTGCTGGTTGACACAAAATGGCCCCCACTGGCTGCCCCTCTGCTGTCTCTGGCACTGGCCAGTCTGGGACTGCCAGCACTGAAGCAAGTCAAGGAATGAGAACTAAACAAACTCCAAAACGATGCTGAAGCGTGCTCTAACACAGTTCAAAAAGAAAAACAAAAATCAGAATGGAAAACATTTCTATCTTTAGCCATCAGGAGCAAGACTTATCTAAGCAGCCCCACACAGCAGCTGGCAATGGGAATGGGTAAGTTAGGGTTCAGCTTGTTCCTGAACAACTCGTTTTAATTGTTCTGTCAGGGCCACAGTGGGATGCTACATGATTTGCAGTGCTTGTCAGAGGCCTTTCTCCTCCTTCTCACGGGAGGTCCTTTCCCTAAAACAACCGACAAAAGTCTTTGACAATTTTATAGATTACTCCAGTGTTGTTCACACTGTAAGTTCTTACTGTATGAAAGCAGCTCACTCTACCAACTAGGAAGCCTTCTGTCCTCTGTTGGCTTCTTGTTGGCCTTTGCTTTGGTTTGGGTTGTTTGGTATGACTGCAGCGTGTTGCCATGATCGACACTGCACCCTGACCTGAAACACAGTAAATTAACACATGTTAAAAATGAACACATTTTGACTGGAAAATCTCTCTTCAGTCATTGACATCCAGTTACCATGCCAGAACACACTTTGCTGTAATGGGAACTATCTATCTTCATTTCCCTGGCTTAAGTTCAGTGCTGTGGTAACCACACATGAATCTGAAATCTTCTCTCTTAATTAGTCCTACTCAGACCATGACATGTCACACAGCCTCATTCCTGGTTGAGAAGGGCTCCATGTGAGTCTTTAGTACATTGACCAAGGGAGGCAAACATGTACCTAATAGGATTTTAAACGTGCTGAAATCTTTGTAATCAGTGGGAATTAAGAGCCAGACCTGTGTGGAGCATTGGAAAAGCTCACTTCAGTTTGTATTTTTCTATGCTTGTGGACCTTGGAAGATCTGTTTTTGACTTTCATGGCTCAGCCTTACTGCTCAGGTAGCCCAGCTACCTTTGACATGGATATTCATGCCTAGTCCACAACAGAGCTGATAGTTTTACAAAGGCAGAGTAGGAGCTGGTGCTTGTGTCACTGGTGTCTACAGATCCCTCTGCTGTTTTTAGGAACTTCTTGCTGAATGTGAAACTACAAGTTCTGGGCCGAGGGATGGGAACACCATAAGTAAGCCACTCCATCACATCTGCTCTAGAGATAGGCAGAGGAGAAATAGCACATGTGCTGCTGCTGTTGCAGACATGAGGGAACATCTTTGCTGTTATTCAAACACTGTTTATCGGTTGAATAACATAAACCCATGTGATCATGAAAAGACAAAGGACCCCAGGACCTGGAGTTCTGAGTTGCACTATTTTCTTGCTGTAAACACTCCCAAAATACCAACATGCAAATCTAGTCTGCTGCATCTTAAAGTATTCCCCCGGCAACCAGGATTGGGAATTTAATGCAAATTCCCTTTCCTTCCCATCTGTATTTCCTTTTGAAAATGTAGTTTCTACTGGTAATCAAAGATCAGCTGTTATCAGCGTATGTTCAAAGTGCTTCACAAATGAACACTCATTACCAAAACAGTCTCATCTAAGCAGTTTTATCACAAGCTGGTCTTGTCAATTTTAAGGACATAAGACTGGACACACCTGGAACGCATCAAAGTCCACTTAAGCCAGTGTGCCTCCTTCAGCTGTGGCCAGTAGCAAACAGCTCAGAGAAGATCCTAAGAGCAGGGCAAATGCAAAGTGACCAAGCAACCCCCCAGGTGCCAACAGCTTGGGGTTTCCCAAGCCAGGGAGTACATTAACAGCTAAGAAAAATGGGTGTAGTCCCAAACCTCATCTCTCACTTTGGAGCAGCAGTTTGTATCTGGCATGCTGTACTTCACCCTCCAGCTCTGTGGTGTGATGGCAGCCTCCCCACGTTCATCTGCGTAAACCTGAGAGTCCAGCAGCTGCATGGAGGCGAGGGCAGGCCTCACATGTGAGCAGCTACAGCCTCTGCTGGGCTTTGCACCGTTACCTGTCATTGCAGCTCATGCAGGAGCTTTTAAAGCTGTCACTACGTAAACTACCATCAGCCTCAGGGTGCTTAGAGATCAGCCTTCCTACAGACCGAGCAGTAACAGGTGCAGTGCAGACACGTGCTAGTGTATCTGATGAGCAAGGTACCTACCCGCACCTTCATTTTACTTTCACAGTGGTGTTTGAGCAGTCACCTAAATGTCAGCAGCCCCAGCGAGCATACTAGCCTGTAGCATAAGACTATGCAGAGAGCTCTGAATCTCGGAGTTTCTTCCTTGCACTCTCAGCACATGCAAACTACTCTGCCTTTTGTTTTTCAGTTGAGGTGACCAACTGAGGTGGTCAGCATGTTACCTGTGGCCACACAATGGCTTTCCATCCTTTCTGGCTGCGCCACAAGAGGCAAGCTGCATGGAGTGACACGCTGCTGGGCACATCCTTAATTTATAAGTGCTAATTAATTGAATAACGGGTTGGTTAGCAAGGCCCCTGGTCTATACTGTATTCCAAACACCATCTGGAAAAAGGCTGGTGAGGATAACAAGATAGATGCTCCGTTATATCTGATACCTTTGTAAGAGAATCTGTCCCAGCATAACTAATGAGACAGCATTTAACAGCGAAGATGTGTATGTGTTCTTTGTGAGATGGCGAATGTTCTTGAATGGGATGGTGATCAGTGTGTTTCATTCCGTGACAAACAGTTGTTTAAAATGGAAAGCAAACAGTTTACTCAAAGAGCTTTAAATGTCACTGGTTTCTTAGAAAATGCATGGTAGTAGGCTGTGACTCTGAAAGCCACGTAGCTGTTCAGTGTACCTTTTTGCCTTCACCTAAGCCCACTGGATGCGTATGGACAAGAATGGATATCTTTATGCCAGCAGCCTTGTTCCAGGCCAGGGATCCTCTGACTTGCCTCTGAATTGAAAGTCTGAAGCTCTGGACAGATTTTGCTGTTTTGGTTCTTCCACATTAATCCCAGGGATCAGATTTACAGGAATCTGCTGCAGTAGAGTTTCCATAACAAAATGCCACAGGAAAAGCCACCACATCAGGTGCTCACAGCAGGCCTGGAAATCCTTCTCTCCCCTCTCCACTTTAAAGTACACTGACACCGTTGTGCCCCGTTAGAACAAGCAGGTACCTGAGGTACATATGAAGCTGTGGCCAGAAGAGTGAACAGAACCAGTGTTTTGTTGCCTCAGGTACAGCTTCATGCAGGTGACTGACAGCCCTATCCGTGCAGCTAGCAGGCAGCTGCCTACACCCTGCCTCTGCTGGACCTGTGCTTGAGAATGAGGTGCACCTTGCCTCATGCCTCCCACACAGCAAAATGCTTTCCAGATGTTAATGAGCTGAGCTCAGCCGTACTGCTTTTCTAAGGCAGAAAGGCCCCTGTTTCACCAGTGGGTGAGAGAGGCAATGGGTTTGACTGCTTGGAGGTAGTCTGGAAACCTGATTTGAATGAACTTTTGGCAAGCTAAGAAAACATTCAGAGCACCAGGATGGTCCCCGGGTTTTCTGTGGACCTAGTCCTACTGTACTCTTTACCTATCCTGCTACATCATGCTCTGCAGCAGACGCAAACAGCAGGGGCAAGGCAGGAAGCACAAGCTAGCAGGAGTCTTGTTTGGCTGCAAGTAGCTGCATAGAAAATTCATGAAACTGTCACAGTTCTTCAGAACTGCAAAGTCTGGCAGTCATTTGTTCAGCCCTTCCAGCGTAACACAGACAGTATAATTTCATTCCATTACTTCTTCAGTCAACGTAATAGCTGATCTTTGACTGAAGCATCAAGTCAGGTATTTGCTGCAGTCAACTTGTTCCAAGAATTTTGTTGGATGCGTGTTCTCCATTGAAACCAGTTTTGCTTTTAGTAAACTACTTCTTTTTATAATATTTTCCCCTCTAATATCAGTGTTTCTCTCTGCAAATCTCTAGTCACTGCTTTCTTGGGAATGCAGCTCTGGTCTATAGCAGCTTAAAAATAAAAATAAAAAAAAAAGATGACAGAAAGTCATTGCTTTCCTGTGGCCCAAAATTATTACACCAGCATAAATGCAGATTTCTCCAAGTCTCAACACCTTTCTCATGATGTCACTCTTATATTTAAGTGCTTGAGGATGTACAGGGGCTCACTTTATCTACCTCCCCATGTCAGCAATGCAGCTGGAACAGGAACACCGACATCTGCAGGCTTTACGAGGTGGTCGCAGACTCAGGCACTCTACAGGAGTTCAAGGCAGCTCTGAGAGCCATAAATTTAATCTTTTCACCTATCCCAACAGTGGGATGAGGTGGGGCAGTGCAGAGAGATTCAGATACAAAGTGGAGCAAAGCACAGAAACAAGCAAGTCAGAAAAACATAGGATTGGCTCTGTAGAGTAGATTGTTCACTCCTATAGATATTTTAATCTTACCAGACTAGGTTTAGCCACACAGCACTGGCTAAGCCAAGCCAGCATCCTGAGATCGTTGGTAAAGCTCAGAATTATATATGAAGTTTTCCAGTGCTGCGTCTTATAATGGTAGTAAAGAAAGGAAGCGCTGAAGCTTACTTTTTGCTAAGGCAGAAACTGAGAGATGGGGAAAAGTGAGTCCACCTTGGTGACACTGGATGGATGTTTATTCTAGAGAGCTGGAAGCACTGCTTAGAAGTAAAACCTATCAGGCCAGAGCTCACAGGGACAATAGCAAAGCTGGATGTCGTGGCTAAGCTGAGATCTGAGGGCATGATCTGCTATAGCAGTGCTAACAGATATCCACCCTCTGTATTACCAGGATCTCTTGAGCCCAGCCCTTTCCTCAGGCTTTCAGTCCTCTATGTGGAGAGCTACAGAGCTCTAACAAGCCCTGAAGAAACAACATTAGAGTCATTGTTCAGTCATACAGCCAACCTGTCAGGGACTTAAGCTCTAACCTTTATTATAGTACCCTTACGTGAAGCTGAATAAAACATAGGCTATTCAGCTCTCTGACAAATGCATTACATTTGCCTGATTTTCTCATTTGCCACAGAAGAGAGATGGAATTATTCTTTCTGATCAAATGAGTTTTAGCTTTTCTCATTACCTTTTCATAATCTTCAGTGCGCAGATTGGAAGGAAGGGGCTTTCAGCAATTTTAGCTGAAAGCAAAATGACTAAAGGTTAAAACTGAGAATAGGAGGCAGTGGGAATGCACCACTGTTGCAGAGAAATTTCCAGCCTGATCTTGACTGCATGAGGAGTTTAAAAACTGCAATAATAATAATAATAATAAATAATAGAACTGGAGAAATCCTTACTCAAGTAATAGAGTGTGCTGTTCAGGTCTGAGACTGTGACTCACATGGTTAACCTTATGTAAATAGCCAATTTAAAAATGAGGTGTTTATCTGTACTGGAACTGTCACTTTTAGCCTTGCTTAGGTCAGTTGAGATCACTCCAGTGAATTTACTTTATGGCAACATCAACACCGCAAAGCCTTACGTGTTCTAAGGAAGACAGTGGGATGTATTATATAGCATGGGGCATCTCATGTACATGAATCTGTCATCTGACTGAAAGCATCACCCAGCCTCCTTCAAACCATCATATCTTCTGCTGCAGAGTGCCAAGTGTGATGGCAGTGAAAGAAGCAGAGGTGAACAACCTCTGAGCCCTCAGCTGCAATATCCCGCCGATATCTGATAATATCTGATAAGTCGGAGGCAGGTCAGGAGCCTCTCGCACACACCCCTCATGCCTAGACTTTGCATTAGACGCATGCCATTCCTAGGAGGTGCACCGAGGTCATCAGAGTAGGGTGAGTAGCTGCCCGAAGCACACAGACTGAGTCACCACCCAGCTGGACTGCGTAGCCGGGCATTTCTGCACTGCATGATTCTTGAAGTTCTTGTCCAGCCCAGGTGATTCTGTGATCTGCTAGAGATGAGGCTTGCCAATACCAAAGTACGGCCACGGCTCAGAGCAGCAACTGAACGCATCCTCTAAAAGGAAGTCATTTATCTGGACAAAAATGCTTTTTTTTGTTGACATAACTCTTGTCAACATCAGGGCTTTCACAAGCTTTGCTTTTTTCACACTCCTACACAGCTCAGCTTGACCAGCGGTGAAATGTAGGGCAAATACTCCAAGACAGCTAATCCTTTTTACTTACATAAGAGCAATCAACGATGTAAGATTGATCACAGGTAGCAGATGCTGCAACATTCAATAGCCCACAGGAGAAGGAAGCAGAACACACTTCATTTTGAAGTGTTTTCAGGGAAGCTTGCTTGTGTGCAGTGTGGGCAGGGCCTTGGGAACCTGAAGGTCACCTTGGCACACGTCCTCACAATGCTGCCTGCCCTGCCCTACAGCTATGGCACACCAGCCCAGAGGACATTGCCGGTGACACGTGCAAGGTGCATGAAGAGCTGGAGGGCAGTGGGGCAAGGAGCAGGACTGAAGGAAGGTGATGCTGCATGTGGTGTGTACCTATGGAAGACGACCTGTAGTTCTTTGCACAGTGTTAGAAAGCCGGGGTGGTTTACAAAGGTATTTTCTGTACTGGAGCTAAGAATGGCAGGTTTCACAATGAAGCTGTTGTTCAATTATACGTGATTCAATGTGTTTGCAGATCTGACAGTGACAGGCAAGCAATGAAACAAAGATACTACGACTTATCAGTAATTCTTGCCGTTTCTTAATGCCACTTCTGTTCTATGCCTTTGACCCTTTGGTAATTCTACTTCATTTTCTGCTGCTATAACATTCAGCAAATGACTGAAAACTTTATGCCAGTCACTAGCTTATCATGTTTGCTTTATGACAGCCCAAGACAAAGGCCAATATATCATAAAATAAAAGTCCAACTCTGTAGTTAGACTCCGGAGTAGACAGCTTGAATTCCTAATGAGCAGAAATTTGCTGCTTTTAATAGAAACCCACAGGTTCCTGAAAAACCAGGTCTTTTATCAAATTGTCAGATATGGACTTGGGAACATAGCTTTTGAACTCAAATCAGAGGCTCAGGCCTCCACTGAATGCTGTGTCCTAAGTAGAGCAGGGCAGGGACTCCTTAGTATAGCAAGGGACCTCATAAAGATGTTTGTGTTTCTTCTTTCAAATGACTTCAGGGACAGCTCTGCATGCTGTTGGGCTGGCTGAGCTCCAGGGGCTGAATCTACTGCTGGAGACTCTGTTGACCTACAAGCTGGTCATGGCAGCAAGGGCACGTGTTGCCTCCTGTCTTCCCTCTTGCAGTACTGCCCTTCCATCTGCCTGTGGGGCTGCTGCATGGTCATGTTTGTGCACTGGTGCTTGGCATGGACAAAGCTTTCACTTCTGCAAAACAGAGAGAGAAGAGGTGAATCAATGCCAGACCTGCTGGGGCTGTTTTAAGGGAATTTTAACTGGGAGTTATACTGCTATGTTCCAAGTGAAAAACAACTTCCTCTTGACACACGCGCACAACCACAGCAGTTGCTGGCCACGCAGCTGTACATCAGTCACTGGCCTAAAATGTTCCTTGATACCTACAGAAGGCCTGCCATGCACTTCTGTCTCATGACAGGATTACAGAAGAGACACAGCGCAAAACAAAGGTACGAGGTGGCAGATTCAAAGCTAACAAAAGGAAACGCTTTATGAAATTCGTAGCTAAATTCTGTCACTTGCTGTCAGTAGTGCTGTGGATGCCAAAAGCACATTCTGAAAAGTGATTTGACATGGGTTGAGCTATTAGGGGCTATTAAACAGCAAGATACTAGGAAGCTTTCAGGAACCCACACCCTCGTGCATACAGTGCACCAGAGACTCACCATTTTCCTGCACTTTGCTTTATGCATCTGCTACCAGCCAACAGAGAGAGGAAACTAGAACAGACAAACATTTAGAGTGATCCAGTAGGACCGTTTTTCACATAAAACCTTTTATGTTGGTCTTAATATACCTCAATACTGAGAGTCGTTAACCGCAGTGGTTCAGCAACTGCTTCATAAGCAGCTGAGCCAGCTTGGCAGCCCACTCAACCTCTAAGAGAGAAAAGCTCTAAATCAGTGGGGAGATAGTTATGCCTTGTTCTCCCTGGGCTAATTTACCCAGCTGCAAGAAGGAAGAGCTTCTCAGACACTTAGTTCACCTGATTCACCTGATACAAACACATCCTCAGGGGCTTTCCCAGCTCAGATGCAAAAGATTGCAGCAGGCAACAGTCCTGGTTCCAGGTATCCCAAGAGCTCTGCCAGTGCCCAAGCACCCAAACTGCAGTACTTCTCAGCTCATGAGACCGTCACGTGGCAGGGAGGAGATGCTAGAATAAGGAAAAAAATGATAATTGCACAGTTGCCTAAAAGGATATTTATTGCCAACTTCTATAGATCTGCACATCATTCCCCACAAAAGTTTACAGTGCACACCTCATTTTGTCAGTCTTCCGTCAGTGGTGTGAGAGTCCTCTCCACACTGCAAAGTGAAGGTGCCTGGGAATCCTGCTGCAGTATTGGTTGTTACACATAAAGGCAAACTCTGTTTTAGCAAGGAATTTGTTCCCTGAGCTGTAACACGGACTGGACTTGCATACACAGGTGAGGAAAAAAAAACACGCAGTAACGTGGTTAACAGAATTGCGCTGTAACATGACTCCTTGGCATGAAGACCTGCCTGCGTAAATGCCATTTCAGGCATGACAAATGGAGGGAAAGGCTTTAGTGCTGCTGCGTTGTGCTACTGCTCTCAAACTAAACAGGTCCCAGACCACTGTGTTGCTGTAGTCCTTTGCCTGAAACACTGTGCCCTCTTGCTATGTGCTGTGGTGGTCCTGTCTGCGGGCAGGAAATCCCAGAAATAATTCCCTGAGGAGTACCAATGGGAAACTCAAGTTTAATTACTTGTTCTGCTTCAAGATTTTCTCACCATTGCTTACGAAACCAAAAAGGTAACATTTTAGTGACCCTATGGAAGACCTGTGTGAGGCAAGGGAAATGTAGGCTTTGCCAGGCTTTACCCCAGGAGACCAGCAGAAGGGATGGAGATGAGCCGGGGAGCCTCTGGCCTACCAATCAGGACTTTGACTAGAGGAGGGCACCCTCCACCTCCCATCTAGAAGCCTCTTTACATCAGCATCACAAGCACCTAGTTTTGGCATAGCTGTAAAGCCCAGCACCAACCTGTCCCAGCCTCACTCTCTTGCTGGAAAGAAACAGTTTCTGAAGACTTCCCTGAACAACCATACAACTGCATTACAGAATAGCCTGTTCTACCTCAAGCCATGCGGTTATTTCATCTTGTGGTGAGCCTTGGGGGAACCATTTTATCACCAGCTGCAGCAGGTCTGAATGACTTCCTACCGTTGATTAAGGAAATAACAGTTGCCAGACAGAGATTTACCTGAAGAACTCGGCTGAAGCTCTTCCTCTTTGATTGCCCTTCAGTGTTGTGCCTTGCCAGGCCTTGTTAAGGATTCTCCATTGTTCTTCATGCTGTCAGTCAGTCACGACTTTGCAAAGGCAAATATGCAATTGAGATCCTTAATTAATGCCACGTAACATTCAGATGAATTCACTGGGGAAGGGACATGTGAAAGGAATCAAGCCAGAAACCTAGCAGAGCTGGGGGGAGGGGTGTGGACCCCTTCCAAGGATTTTATCTGTAGAAAGATCTAATTAAGCTAGAATAATATGCAAGCTCGTTTAAAAAGAAAATGAACATCAAGACAAGCTGAAGCTAACAACCAGCTGTCTCCTCTTTGAGAGTTAAACGCATAATATCCAGAGGCAGAAAAGAAAGAGAAAAATAGGCTTAGGATTTGTGTATCTTAAAACAAGCGAAACCTACACCCACTGGTATAACACTCAAAATCTTCCACTTCATTTGCATCAAAGGGGCAGGCCTAATTCACTAGAAGGGAATGTGCCTCGATTGGCCATGGCTAAGCTAACATAAGCTTTGCTGCCTGCTTTTGACAAGCTCAGTCATCCCTTCCAAGTGCCAGTGGCCCTTTCTCTCCATCCTAGTGCAGCTCAGCCCAGGCTTCTACGCCTGGCTTTGCTGCCTGGGGGATGACAGAGCCCACGCTGAAGGCAGAGTGACCAGCAGGTACATGGTCTTGGATTTAGGATTGAGGGAAGGCGATGCCGTGTTGGTCAGAAACCTCATAGGGAACAGAAATAGTGTAAACTCTCAGATCAAACAAACAAACAAACAAACAAAACCAACAGGCTTTGGGCAGTATTGATTTCAAATGTGTCTATGAGAGTTAGCCACCTAGATGACCTTCCCGTAGCACTGGACATCATGTTCTCATTGGGTGTGTCTACACTAGAGGGGTTTTTTCAGCATATATATATTGCTAGAGCCATGACAAAAATATTTTAGTAATAGAGATGCCATTCATACCACTGAAGGAGCTATTTTCTTAGCTACCTAAATAGACTAAGCTGTGCATTTTTATTTTTATTTTTTTGCAAGCACAGATGAAATTATATTAGGGCCAGCACTGATATGAGTTGGAAGTGTATTCTCCCAACTAGCAGATCTCAGACCAGACAGCAAAAATTTTCAGTGCAGGGTGATCCGCATGCACATTATCAGTATCACCATTACTCTTTACTAAGTCACTAAGGGAAAAACAGAGAAAAACATTCACTCCAGTATGAAAAGTCAAACAGTTCTAATGGAGAGCCACAGCAGCCACCTTAATTTCTTCCACACTTTATTTAACACTTTATTCAGTGGTCTCTCTGCAGATGTCAATACACTGAGGATGTCAGTGGTTCCTTTATGGCTTCTACCTCTGTCTGAAAATAAATGTATACCACTGAACTAAAGCCATCAAGAAATCACCATCAAATCTGCATACTCTGTATGACAGCAGAGAATCTTTTCTGCCCTCAAACAACAAACCAATACAAAGTGCTTGGATTCCCCAGCAATGGCTTGTCAGGGATGCATACGTTTATTCCCAAGGAGAGACAGGCTTGGTGGTCAAGATGAAGTCACAGATCAAACAGCTTTCTCTCTCCCCTGTAGTTGTCTATTAAACAGAAATGTAAAGCATTACATTATTATAGACAAACTTGCTCAACTGTTTGTTCTCTCTATTCCTTAGTTGAAAGGTGGAAGTTAAAATGTTTCTATATTCCAGGAATTGAGATTGTTTTTGCTTAAGTGTAGTGGAAATCAAAGGATCTAACTTTTTAGCAAGCCTACCTGCTTTTGAAGGCAAAGCATATATTGGTATAACATGACTGAGAAGACCGAAATAGTTTATTTGTCTGTGGACACTCCATTTGAACCATCTCAGATCTGGCTCAGATTCAACAGTCTCAACAACTTCCCAGCACATTTCAGCGGGCAAAGCAGGGAGTAAGAATTGCCCTTGTTCAGACTTTCTCTAGTGAATGATACGATCCATTGAACTTTTCCTCTAGAGGTGGGCAATGGACGTAGACAGAAATATAGAGATGTGGAGGTCTTTATTATACTGAGAGAAGGTGAGCACAGACACTAAACCTAAACACTTTCTGAATACAAAGTGTAGCACTCCAAGCACTGGAAAATTCTTAAATAGGAAATTAGTTAAAGGACAAGCAGGATAACAGTGTATCATTATATAGTTAATATGCACATGCATAAAGCATGGGTTATTTTTAAAAAGAGCAAATAGACTGTGAAGAAAATAAACAGCTGCATATCAAGATCTGGACTCATTACTGACTCACTGATACAACTGCCTCTCCTCCTCACAGTTTTATTTGGGAGAAATGATTTGAAATCTCTTGAGGTTTTTTTACTGTGACTTCCCAAGCACTGATGGTTCCTGGGTCATATTTTAGCTGCAATGTGGTGTCTCCAGCCTTCTATTTAAGTAATACTTTATTCTGACAAACAGAGCAAACATGGCCTGAGAACAGACTGCAGCCTCCTCCAGTCAAATTCACAAATGTAATTCTGTGTCTTTTGTCTCCTGCTGCAGTCTGCTGCTGGCAAAATACATTATTATATATGTGATTATTAAGGTAATCATAAAATATGACATGTTATTTGATGTTGTTACTCCAACAACAAAGAACTCTGATTGGCAAACACCGTCTTTGTCAGCAAAACACGCCTTTCTCATCAGTTGCATACCAGGATGCGTTATCCTGGGTTTTGCCCATATATACTCAGGAATGTTTGACATGACTATAAATAATTCAGCCCTGACACATAGTTTTTCAAAGGCTCAGTCTCAGTTATAATGCAAGATAAACCAAAGTGCCTCCTCAAGGAGGGAGTATGAGAACCATGCTCTGTCCATTTTCTTTACCTGAGTGACTTCACAATAAAGATGGCATTTCTGAGGCCACATCTTAGTGGGAAAATGCACCCAGCTGAGAAGTTGGAACAGGCAAAACCGGTGGAAAATCCCCAGTACAACACACACAGCCCCTGATGGGAGAGCCAGTGCCTAACAGTTAACACATTCCTGGCCTGAAGAGATTTCCTTTCCACAAGTCTTTGCTTGCTGAGGGCAGGGTGCTCTCAGACGACAGGCTTACAGGACACCTTTCTCACTGTAATGCACTGCTGATAAAGAATAGGATTAAAAAATAAAATCAGTGGTAAGGGAGAGGGAAGATCGCCTGCTCCTGAGCTTGAGACAAAAGGAATTCAAAAATGAAAGGGGAATAACCCAGTTTGGCTTTGCCCTTCCAGTGTGACAGAAGTGAAAACCAAGTCTCAGATCAAGGCTTTGGATCTGATACTTGTGCTTGCTCCAATGAAGTTTCTTTGGCTTAAGTGTGAAGTCCAGAGTAGGAATCTCCAGCTGAAGACTTGACTGGCAGAAGAAAGGGGCTAGCTGTCCTCGCCTAATGCTCTTTGCATTGTTGGATGCCAGCTCCTGGAGGAGTAGGAGCAGGAAAAAAAGCTGTTGAAGCCAGGAGTGCGCACCTCCATCCTCCTAACATCTGGACACTGCCAAACAATACCAGCGAACTGCCACAACACAACATGCCCAGCCAACATGCTTCCCTGGGCTGCCTGTTGTACATTTATGCAAATCGCTGTCAGTTAGGCAGAAATGTTAGGCTGCTGCTGGAGTCCATGGCCATTTACAATTACCTTACCTATCCTTCTGGAGTTCAAGGAGAAAATGCTGCAGAACAGGACTCCCCCCTTAGCTTTTTCCGCTTCCCTCAGGGCAACAACTCAGGACTGCATAAGGGAATGCTGGTGAGAGTCATTTTTCTACAGGGGCACTGCTCCCTTGCAAACCAGCAGACAGCACCTGACTGTACCTGGTTGTGCACACAGGGCTGGAGGTGATGTAGAACATCTCTGCCTTTTTGCTCAGCCTCACGGAGACCCCTAATGCTCTACTGCTGAGCTTAGCACCACTGCATGCTCTCTGCTGGCTTTCTACCACCCATGTGGCAGCACAGGGCCGTTTATCAGCAGGAGCCTGCTCCCTGGTCTGTGTGGCCCATACTTCCCTAGGCAAGGAGCCCAAGGTGGTGCAGGATGCTGATACCCAGTGGTTGTTGTGCCCTGAGAAGCACCCACTGTAGTCTGGGCAGCCTGTTGTGCTGACCAAACCAGTTATACCAGCACTGCTGTCCTCCCAGCCCCCATACGAAGTCCTCTGTGACAAGGGGAGGCCTGCAGGCAGCTGAGGAGTGGGGATGGGACAAATGGCTGGGGACAAGGTCAAGAGAGAGGAGAGGAGATGTGAAACCTGTCTGACCAGGCATTTTACTCCAGAGGAAGCTTTTTGAGGACTGGCACTGGAGGTGGTTGGGAAGAAAATGGCCTTCTGAGAGAAGCAGTGTTTCACCAAAGGTGAGAAGGAGCAAGCACAAACAGGCCAGGCCAGTTGAGAGGCTCAAGGCCTTCCTGTATGTCCCAGCCTTTCCTCCACTCCTGCTTGTGATTTGGTAAGCCCCAGACTGGCTCCTCAAGTTGGGATACTTCTGGCTTCGGCACAGGAGAGGACTTTTCCCAAAATGCCAAGATGCATTGCTCATCCTTGCAACATGTAGGGCAACACTGCTGTGGCAATGCGATAGCCTTGGTTTGCAGCTTACCTAGTATCGGTTATTGTGCAAGTGCCTCCTGGTGTGCCTGGGACAGCCTAGGCAAAGCAGACTGCAAGCACTGCAGACCAAGTGTGACATAAGTTATTGCAACACCTCTGGGGTTGTAATCTACACATGCAGGCATGCTTTGTGAAAACTAGGCAATGAAAAATGGGCGAGAAATCAAGCTGCACGCGAGTATCTGGGTGGCTTCTGTGTGCTGTAACAGTCTCTTCACCTCCTTGTGCTGCTCCCGTTGACCTTGACTCCCAGTGAGAAGGCCGCCAGTGTAAATCAAACACAGACTAGCAGTGCTTAGCTGTCAAATTCCAGTCGGTCGTTGCTGGCAGGCTGAGTGAAACGAGTTTTAGGCTTCAGTGGTTCACATCTTGGTTGCAGTGGACCAAAATTAGCTGGTCAGTTATAGCACTAAGATCTGAACATGCAACTGAGACTACTCTAACCCAAGAGGAAGGACAGGGATCTGGAAGGCCTTGGCCTTGCCACAACCTGATACGTAACTGTGCCCAAACCACCTTGCTTTTAGCTCCCTCGTCTGACTCCACTGAAATCAGGACAAAGGGTAATGGTGGCTGGTGTTCAGGCTTGTTCAGAGTTTGGTGACATTTCAGGTGATATTGGTCCCAGAGCATCCTCATGAAAGACCTTTCTGTCCAGATGGTACCTGGTGCTGTCATGGCCAGCTAGAGCAAAGGCAGGACAAACGTGTTTGCTCCAGCTCTGCCTGTCCTCCACATCTGTGTGAGTGAAGCCAGGCTTGAGGCCCCAGGCTGTGAACAACTTTCTCTCATCAATGCTAAATTTGCTTTAAAGCAGCAATATGTGTTTTATTCTCACCTCCTCCCTCCCCTGGAGTTCCTTTCAGGTAACAGGCTGTACACAGGGATTCTTCAAGATGTTAACACAGGAAATCTTAGGTTAGAGAAAGCTGCTGTTGTTAGGACAACACATATCACAAATGCTTCCATTGCTGTGCGCTCCCTGACTGGTCCCAACCACTCTCCTTCTGCTTCATGGCCTGTTTCCCACATGACAGGTTGCAAATGAGGTCAAATGCTCTGGAAATGGTTTGCAGCACTTTTCCTGTATATAATAAAAAGCTCCAAATGAATGCATTTCTCAAGTCAGCGCTGTATCAGCAAAGATACCTAAATTGCAGTGTTGAGTTAAAGGCAGCATTGATCAAACTGGGGCAGTTGACTGGCTTTGCATACACAAACCAGGCCAGCACAGTCTGTGAGGTGGCCTCTCACTGCTGAAAGCACCAAGCTGCCCTCCTGTCATACATCTGAATTTCAGCTTTCGTTCATGACAATCCAGAACAGTGTGTGCACAGTGTGTTCATTCCATAAGCAGCTTTCTAGCTGCAAAGAACAAGGTTACACATACTGTTGTGTACCTGAGGAGAAAGCTATATAACCTACCCGATATGCAACTTGAGGGTATGGAAAAATCAAGGGAAAGGAAACCAAGTCATAACATCTGGGACTTGGCAATGATGTTAACACACTGCACAGAAAAAACAGATCAATGCAATTAGAACTGGTACCCAAAGTGTCCAGACTTCATGATTACACATCTTATGAAAACATGTCTGGTAACATGGAATTTTCTAGCACTGTCACTGGCCTTTCCTGCTTCAAACATAAGATTGCCATCTACTTATCACCTCTACTGGGGCAATACCCTAGATTTCAACCTTCCCCCCTAACACTCTCCATTCCTCTCCCGTTATCAGCAAGACTCCATTTATTTTGCAATATCTGATCAGATTGCAACTAGAGGTCATATAACTATACAGACCATTAAACACCATTTCATTTGGGCAGATGTAAATAGCTCCATTATACTGAAATCCCATTACTCACACAGCTCACCTTAAGCACTGGGCTATCATCTGAGCAAGGCAGTAAAGGTAATAAAAACACAGTCTGCCCAAGACATGGTTCTCTCTGGGGAGATCTGGATGTGGGAAGTATTTCCAGATATTTCCAGATCTCTGCTGCTTAATGTACAATGGGAACATATTGCCAGCAGCTAGATTTACATGTCTGGGGCTAGAATATTTCGACGTGTTGTTAGTTTGTGGTACTCTGTCCTACCTATCAAATGAGGGGCACGGGCTTTTAAATGACTTCTCATCCAAATGCATGTGAAAAGAGTATCCCTGCTGGAAACTTCTCACTGTAGAACAGCTATGTTTGTGCTGGAAAACCCAGCCATCACCACCCAATAAAACAGAAGGGTGATCTTGAAGGAATTCTTCTCAAACAAGTTTACAAAAATAGCAGATATTCCAAGAGAGCAGAAGGTTATGTAGCACCCCTGACTCCAGTTTGTTACCTTTGTTAAGCTGGCCACTTTCTGGTATCCTTTTTTGCTGCTTGCTAGGCAGTTTCTAATTCATACAGCATTTTTTTAGCCACTGTTTTGCTCAGTATCTCACACATTTTTTAGGCCTAGTTTTCCTTCACAGCACTGGGGGTAAAATCTTTGCATTTCTGGGTTGCCTCATTTCAGTCACAGCCCTTGGCTCTGATTCAGGGTGGTGTTTCTCATAGGAATCCGGAGAAGGAGGAAACAAGAACAGACAGCATTGTACCTTCCTCGTGTGGGTTGTGCTGCAGAGCTGAGATAGAAGAGGAAGAGCCTGTGTCAGCAAGGGAGAGGGTTCAGCTGAAACTAAAGAGCATCTTGGTGATTCCTCTGCTCTAATGGATTGCTGAGACAGGGCTATGAACAACCTCTCCTTTTCTCATACTGGAATCTGAAGTGGGTATTATTAGTTTCTAACTAACTATTGGAAGCATGAGCTGTCTGTCCTAACTTCTAGGGCTGGAGACAAAGATGCCCTAAGAGGTAATTAACACTGTCAGGCAAGATGAGGGCAGGTTAGCATGGTAAAGGTCATGCACAGAGGGCACCCTGCCCTAACAAAGAGTGATGCTATGTTTGCTTCCCTCTGGAGAGCAGCCTTAAGGAGAAGTCAAGTACAGACCACATAGGGTAACTCTGTGAAACAGCAGTGGAAAACTGAACAGCTTTACCAGCAAGGAAAGATAGAGAGCTTAAGAATTTTTACAATAAACAGCTGATCCTCTGACCTGATTCAAAACCAGGTCTGGTAAGAACGGATGATGATTCAGTCTTGGAGGACTGATTAGCACTCTGCGTACCCGAATGTGCTGGCCTCAATCTGGTGCTTTGGAGATACTTGTGTGATGAAGAGCTCCTCATATCTGGCACAAATTGAGAGATTTAGGAGGCCACTAGGCTGAAACTGAGTCAGCCACTTAGTGTTACAGTCAATACCTGTCAGCCAGAAAGACCTGATCATATCCATACCAAGCTGCCTTTGGCGCCCCAAGCCTATGCGAGCTGGGACAAGAAGCCACATACATAGAGGTATTGGGAAGCTCTTCTTAACAAAGGTTCCATATGCATGTGGCTGTCCTCATAATCTGGTCAGATGCTCTCCCTATGTGCCCACAGCTTAGTTCCTTCACTCCTCGGGGTGCTGCAGTTTTTAATAGAATATTTTCCTGCCTCTCTGGTTGCACAGTTTCAGATTTCACTGTCTTCCCCACACAAGACACAGCTACAGGCATAGTGTTGTAACTAGAAAAGTTCAGTATTGCATTTGCAGTTTATTTTCCCAGATAGTAAATGTGCCATACCAGAAAACAAAACAAAAAAAAATCAGCCAAACCAAAACAACTCCTGTTGTTGCTTTTTCCTGAATCATTGCACTTACATTAAAGCTTTTGCTGATTGCAGTTGCCTAGAGGGAGGAGAGGGGGGAGAAAATGTATTTTCCGCATTCCTAATAGCTCTATAATTTCTTAGCATGAGATAAGGTTGGGTCGTGTCATTGATTGCTGTAACTCTGGACATCCCGAAGTAGGTGGGAGGTAGACATAGGCAGGCTGCCTATTCCGTGGAAGAGGCAGAGCTTCACAGAAGAAAACAAAAGACAAAGCATACACAGGTCTGAATCCATACCAGGGAATCGCTTTTCTCTTTTCAGCAGAGCTATTATGGTGAAGGTGAACTTCACTATGAAGCACAAGCAGCTGTTTTTAACACTGTGTTCATTAACATATCTTTGATTAAAATGCCAAAACGGTTGGAAGGAAATGGATGCTTTCTCTGAGACAACATCTCAAGTCCACCAAGAGACCTCCAGAAACTATAGTCAATGTGACAGTTCTAAAGGTAGAACATCATTCTGAAAAAAGCTGTGCAGCATCAGACTTCCCCTATATACCCTAATATAACAAATCAAGAGGAAATTTCTCCTTGTTTCCAGATGACAATCCTCTGTCTCAACAAGGAAGCAGGAAGAGGAAAATGAAATACTGTAACTGGAAAACACTGAATGCAATATTTACCTGTCTAGTTTCACCCTCTTTCTTTCAGTATTCTTTGCTCCTTCTCCTGCTAGATAGCTTTCTGCATCAGCTCATTCACAGGAGCACTTGACTTTTGATTTGGGAGCCAGGACTGCAGTATATTCTAGCTCTGCCAAGGTTCACCTGGGAAACTTTTGCACCTTTCTCCGCATTCTTCTTGGGCTTTTTTCTCAGCCTGTTGCACACTCTGAATAACCCTGCTCAGCAACCCAGTGTAGCCATGGGCCAGGCACATGCTCTTGACGGGATTTTCCCACTTGTTCTAAAGTCACAGTACATGAGCGTCCCTCTGCCTCTGTGTTTATATAACTCAGAGAAGCATGTGGGGTTTAAAACTCATAATACCTCAATTTGTTATGGAAATAAAACACTCGCTTGCTGGGATAAGGATGCTGTTTGCAGCTTGCTGAGTCAGAGGGAGGAGGAGGGGGGTGGGTTAGTGAGTGCACTTCTCTTTCCCAGTTCTTTTGATGATGGTCCTGGGCCCTTCCTGACAGGCACAGGAACCACCGGGAGCCTGCTTTGCCAGGCTGGCTGAAGCTTTCTGCACCACGCATGCAGAGCAGCACACACTTCACAAAGGTATTTATGGTGCCAGAGAGCCAACAGAGCTGGCGAGGGAAGGCATCTCTCCAAAGCTGCATTAAGCAAGCATGGGGCACCTGTCCTCTCATCCCTTTGCCAGTGTGCTGCTGGCCTGGAAGGAAGCTGCCTCTCGCAGGGGTGAGCATGGTGCTCACCACGTGCCTGGGTTTCTCCCTCCCTTTCTCTGCTGCCATCCGCAGTGCAGGCTGTTTTGGGGCCCAGCCCAGGTTAGCAGGACCTGTGCACCCCGGCCAGCCCACAGGGCTCACACCAGGAACCTGTCACGGGGCCACTGAGGAGCATCCACCCCTCCCAGGAAGAGCTGATTTCTTTTAATACCGCTTCTATTGTTTGGGAGATTAAGGACACGGTGAGGCTTGTGGCGTTTTTCCTCCGGGATTTAATTAGAGAGGAAGAAAAATGAATCTGAATGGTCATTAACTCTTCAGAATCCAAACTGCGTCAGGACGGAGAATGCTGCAGCTGTGGATTTACCTAGCCCTCTTCCCAAGTACGACAGTGGCTACTAACATGTGCTGTGGGTGGTGGTAGGACAGGAAAATACACAGAGGCATCTCTTGGAGGTCCGCTGGCAGCCTCCAGTGCTGCCCTGAACCAGAGGCAGTGTGCCAGTACCTGCTTGATGGATGTGACAAATAATCTGCATATTTTTATAAAGGGCAGTTTTGCAATATTTGATGTTTTCCTTAAAGCTGCAGTCCCCAGTGTGAAGGGTTGCACAGGTGCCCTGACTGAAGGAAAAAGGGATTTGAGCTGTCATGGCTACATCTAAAAGCCTGGAAACATAACTGTTCTATACACCAAGGGCAACCATATCCAGAAGGCATAAAAAGTGAGGTCCTTCTGTGTATTTAGTAATACTTTATTTCTAAATGTTGTGAGACCCTTTATGATTAAACACCTGAGATCAGTAGCAGTGCTCACAAATAACTCTCCTTTGCACAAAGGCAATTTTTTTTTTTTTTTTTTTGACATTGACAATACCTTGGCTCTTCAGAGAGAGCAAGGACTTAGCACTCCCACAACTTCCACTCTGCCTACGTCAGGAGCAATAGTCTGAGAACACACAGATACCCTAATGCAGACCCTTAAGAAAAAACACACAAATCAGCTTTGAGGCCACATACTAAACAGAATCACAGAACTGCAGGGGTTGGAAGAGACCTCAAGAGATCACTGAATCCAACCCCCTGCTAAAGCAGGTTCCCTACAATAAGTTACACAGGTAGGTGTCCAGATGGGTCTTTAATATCTCCATAGAAGGAGACTCCACAGCCTCTCTGGGCAGCCTGTTCCAGTGCTCTGTCTCCCTTGCTATGCTACGCTGAAATGCTGTGCAGTAAACGTCTCTTTTATGGCCACCAGTACCAAATAACTAGCCAACTCACTATTTACTGAACAATGTTAGGTACAAAAAGTAAACTCTGCACAGAGAAGACTGCAGTAAATTAGATTTCTCATGCACCTGTAATCATCTCATCTGCACTCGGTTCCAACTCCAGAAAGGAGCTGCTAACATTGTAAGCCCTTCCATTAATGCAGATGAACATTTAGAAAGAACCAGTTGGCTAGAGAAGAATTTCCTTTGTGACCCCTCGCAAATTACACTGACATGTAGTATTTGCTCTTGGTCTACTCATTGTTCTGGGTAGTTTGTCCCATGAGAACACAAAAGGAGCTTCTGATTCCAAGACCTTCCAGCAGAACAGACTATACTATGCTTTTAAGATCACAGACTATGAAACCCCAAGGCATAGTCTGAGGTGTTTTACAGGCTGTTAGTACTACTAATTACTTTTGTTCTCTGGTAGACTTAGACTTCTGATTATTATTATTACTTTTTTTTTTTTTTTTTTTTTAAGAGAGAGCAAATTGCAGTGATTTAGGAGTGCTTTACAGTAAGCTTTGATAGAGCTTACCAGTGATATTTACGGACATTCAGCCAGGAGCAGCCACATAAATTATTTCCCATTTTGCCATTTCTGAATAACACAGTTATCTGCTGTCTGTTTTCAGATCCCTGCATATACCAGATTTTAGATAGCTTGGTATCATCATATAGCATTTTACTTAGGGTGAGCTTTGTCTGTTTTGCAGTGTGGCAAGCTGGGCCAGCATAGGCTGAAAGTTTTAGCTCTTCTACATTTCTTGCTGGGTGCCTTTCCCTGGACTAAGGAAACCAAGTCATAGAGTCATAAAATCATTACGATTGGAAAAGATCACTAAGATCACCTAGTCCAACCATCAACCCATCCCCACTGTGCCCACTAACCATGTCCCTTAGTGCCACATCTACACGGCTCTTGAACACCAACAGGGATGGTGACTCCACCACCTCCCTGGCCAGCCTGTGCCACTGCCTCACCACCTTTCTAATATTCAGCCTGAAGTCCTTGGGAATCAGAAATAGTAGGGGAAATGAGAGAGGTGCAGGTTTTTCCAGTCTTAAAGTTGTTAAATTCAGGATTTGTTAGTAGCTGAGGTTTGCAGTGGCCTGCATGTAAATCTTTCAGTCTTAACAGTGAGCTCTTCCAAAACATGGCTGAAGTGAGTGAGATCCTACCCTCATGCTTGAGAACATATTACTTAAAATTCAAATGTTACTTAATCAATCTGAATACACACAGGAAATTAAATAACTTCTATTATCTTAAAACACCTTAATTTAGGCAGCAGTGTTCTCAGCCAATACTATAGGACAAAACTGGAAAGGATGAGGTTAAACTTTTAATTGGTTGTTTACTGTTTCAATCCCAGGCAGCATTTACGTATGGACTAAACACGGGGGTGGTTTAGGAATAATACAGGGTGTACTGACTGTAAATAGGCTGCAAGTTACGAGCCTGTGAACAAGCCTTGATCTGATGTAATAAATCTCAAGTCAGAAGCTCCTATGGTCCATGACATCATGGGTACTTGAAGCTCTATTTATAAGCTCTGCTGTGCACTGTCAAGAGTATTGCCTTCTAATTAAAATTGTTAGGATTCTTTTCTTATGGTCCTTCTTAGATGTGGTGACCTATTTCCAGCAAATTTAAAGCACTACAAAGGCAGAACTGCTTGGGGCCACAGTTTGCATGGGGCCAGGCACTTGCATTCCAGGGAAACAGGAGTACAGAGCACACAGGATTTGGGCCACTCAGCTGTCACTTTGCCCTTTCAAAAGTAGTTTTTCTTCCCACCTCACTGAAGTGATCTGAAACACTGACAAAGAAATATTTAAACAGAGCAGTGAGGAAAACAAAGAGGGTGAGTGAAGATAAGATGACCCATGACCCACCCATACCACTGCTTGCTGTGGCCTTTAAGGGTCCAATCCTTCTCCTGTTAACGTACAGAGTAAAATCAGTATGCCAGCCTCTGCTTTGGCAGTGGAACCTCAAGCTGCTCTAACGCAACTGCAAAGGTATCTCTGCGGGCTGGAGAGGTGGTGTGGAACTTATGTGGGACTACTGCCCTGTGTGTGAAAGGCTTTAGAGAGTAAGGCACCTCAAGCATTTCTAATGTGACCAAAGAGAGACACTGCAGAATCCTCAGGCATGCTCACTGATTGACACAACAGACAATAGGAAAAGGGATTTAAACAAGACAGGAAGAGAGAGTATTAAACAGCCTCTGAGGTTTGTAACCATTTAATTAAATCAGAGGAAGGTATGGGCTGTTGATTTAAAAACAGTGTCCTCGGATAATTAGTGCAATTATGTTTAAATATATTGTTTTGTCTACATCAATTTGGCTGCACTTTCCCTCAATACAGCTGGAGAAAATGGGTATTTCCGTGTACCTCTGTGTGCTGGAAGACCAGCCTATGCACTGAGTGCATGTGCCTGCTGCATACAAGGACCGAGCTTGCAGTGCCGCTGACGCCAGCAGGCACTATTGTGAAGCTCCCAGAAGAGGAAGCCCACCTCTCTGGTACAAAGGTATTGGTGTTCTCAGCTGAAAGTACTGGCAAAATGACAAACTGCAGGTGCCAAAGAGCTAAAAACCAGAATACTTAGGTAAATCCTGTATGAAATAGGCATGATACAATTTCCTTCTGCTTTCAGGACCAACTGATTATTTGTAATTAATTGAATTGTTAAGGTAAAACCCATTTCCTAGAGGTTCTTGTAAGGGATTTCCTAAAATAGCCCTCTGGAATTTTCAGGCCTCTTTCATGTCCTCCCAAACACAACTATAAAGCAGCCAAGTGGTCACAAACGGATTGTCTCCTCCCTTCCCCTGCTGCAGTGGGGTGAGTGGTGCCCTCCTGACCTGCCTGCTGCTGTTTTACTCGTGACACGATCCCTGCCTTTCACTGGCAATAATACTGGCATCATGCAGGAAGGAAGCTTGACTGACTTGTGGCTGCTGTGATAAAGAATCTCTTAATGAGCATCGCTGCTGGGGAGAAGCATAGCCAAGGAAAAGTGTCCTGCTCTTGGGCTTGAACTCAGTCCATCTTAGTTTCTGACAACTGCTTCCAGCCAGGACTGATATCTTCAAGCTAAAGATTTCTGGTACCCAGTGGTGCTTAGTTCAGTCTTGACATTTCCTGAATGCATTCATTCTCATAGCACAGATTCTGCTATCTCAAGGGCTCTAAAGGAAAAGCGAATGCCTGTACCTGCAAGGCGGGCAGTCAGGAGCCCTGCTAACAGGCTGCAGCCGTGCACCAGTGCCTGGAGACAGTGACCAGAAGCTGCTCCCAGCTGGCAGCGCCTCAGCTTCCTGTGTGACATGAATCATGGCTTGGGGCCAGCGACCTGGGAACAAAGTACCCTCAGTACAGCAAACAGAGATGCCAGGGACTGGGTGGCTTAGCAGGAGATGGGTCCTTTGGTTTTTCAGACGTAGCCTTCCAGTGCTGGTGCAATAGTGTCATTCAGGCTTTTTAACTGCTGGGGCAGAGGATGGTGCGTTGGAGGCTATTTGGAAGCAAAACGTTACTGCTGGTTTGCTGATACTGCTCTCCAGTCCTCTTCACAACTCCACCAGAGATTTATGATCCTGAACAGCACAGGCATCTCCTCCTGCCTCAGCAGCAGGGAACCCCCAGAGGTGTGGTGTCGGCACTGAAACTGAGTGCAACCCTGCAGAAGGCAGAGCTGTGCCTCCAGCTCAGCCTCTTGCACCCTCCTCTCCATTACACATGGACACAGTGTTCCAGCTCTGAACACGAGACTGGGGCCTGGCCGCCTTTAACTTTTAGCAGCTTTCTTATTTTTGTAAGGTATAAAATGCCACACCTAGAGATTTCCGAACAGGAAGAGTTAGCACTTCAGATAAGCAACCTGATAGTCAGAACAGTTGTCTCTCACAGATTCCAAGCCTTTAAAAGAAGGTTGTGCAGGGACACAAGTGAAGAGAAAACACTTGGATTAATGAGAGAAGTGAGTAACAATAGACTTAATTAATCAATAACCACACAGACACCCTTCGGAACCGCTGCCAGCCAACTGGAAAGTCTCTCTCTTGCGTAACAAAGTCAAACTCTAAGTGCTTTATTGCTCAATGGAGATTTTTTTTGTAAGCCTTAGGTTTGCATTTCACCTGGAATTACCGACCTTTCATAAACATTGACCCTTTTGTGTGCACTCTGTTTTCTTTTTTTTTCCTTCTGGTGAAAGGACGAGGGAAAACGACAAATGACACTCAACTGATAAATGAGGTGTAGTGCCTCAGAAACGCCTATGGATGACTACTCCAGAATGAACAATGTGTCCCAGAACACATGTTTAAATGTAGAATTTGAGTTGGTATCTCCCAAGGACACTTGCTGCATGTGCTCATGAACACGTGCTTGAAAACATTACATTTTTTTTAATTATTTCTTTATGATAAGAGGCTCTTTTCCAAGGACTGTAGAGACATAGAGCAGGAGACAGAAAAACTGGCAACTTGATGACACAAGATGGCCATAAAAAAGAAGAGGGAACGGTACTGAAGAGACAGTCAAAGCAACACTGAGCAGCACCTACAATCTAGTGTAGAGGTGGGTTATCTCAAACTAAAATAAGGTACTCAGGGGTACCTACACCTGCAGGTACATTCAGATGTGCCAAGGAAAAAGAACACCACCAAACCAGAACAAGAAAAATACTGTTTTCAGCCTAATGGGAAAAAAAAATAGCTCCTTTAAGATTGTCCTTCCTGCAGGCCCACCACTCAGTTGAACAAATCAAATACATATAGCAGGGCAGGATTCCCTGTTCACCTGACCTGACCTACTGTCCTCAGTGGGACACTCCAGTTCATCACCATGTACGCAGACAAAGAAGATGCACAGACACGGATTCACTAGAAGAGCAGTTTCCTCATTCCCCTTCACATCCTGACTGTATGTGACAGCACAAGAGATTCCTGAATCCCTCCTCATCTTTTCCAGGTGGATACTGATCCCTGATCCTTCACAGGTGGCCTGGCATTTAGGAATCCAGGTGCTGAAATTTTTTAGTCCTTTTCCCAGAGTTCCCAGCAAGTTCGAGAAGAGTAGTTTGTTCGGGCCTTGGCCCAGATTTGATTCACAAATGTAATGAAAATACGCTTTGTACCTCCTTACCAATATCTCTCAGTCTGCATGTTTCTTCTGCAAGCTGTTTTGCAGTTGTCAGCATGCTAAAAACTAAAGCACCTTGCTCTACAGTACAGATTTGCCACCTCTAAGTCATTTGACAAGGCTTTTAAAATCCAGAACTTCTCCCCACGCTTCTCCATACACACTCATTCTCCCATGTCATGATAAGTGTTCTGAATCAGACAGATATTTAACAAACAGAGAAAACCCCACTGGAAACAAGTACGGATTTATAGAAGTTTTGCAGTGATGATAACTGCTTAGATTCTAATCACTGTATCTAATAAAAAAAAATCCATCAGCCAAGCACCAAATTTCACACTGACATCAACACTTTAAGTTATGCAATGAAGAATATTTTACATACTATGAGACTACACAAGGGGCGGAGAACAGTAAGGAGAGCAAACTGCAGAGAATCAGAAGTGTACGTGAAAGAATAGTATTTTTCTTCTTATTTTGTGGTTTTCACACCTCTGTGTTATTCAGGGTTTTTTTGCTGTTTTTTTTTTTTTTTTTTTTTTTTTTTTTTTTTTTTTTCCTGTCTTCTCCTGACAACATACAAGAAGTACCAATGAGTAGACAACTGAATGTGGCCCTGTAGCTCTGCATCAAGCTTGGTCTTTCTGGATTGGAAACTACAAAGAGTAGACCATTTGGGAGGATGGCTTAGCAGCTTCCGGATCCAGGTTACACAGTTTGCATAGGAAAGGTAGGAAAAAGAAAGTGTTTTTTTCCCTAAGCCAGAAGATCTGCACTTGATGTTGCCCTTCATTTTCATTAATCACATTTATTGGTCCAAGCACTGCTACTCTGAAGTGAGAAAGGAATGAAAGATAGACCTAAATGCATTTGTGACACAGTAGCATATAATGGGAAACTTCTGTTCATCCAAGGAACTTGAGAGAAAACAGAGGCCACATGACTCGTCTCCTGCGTTATTCATCTCTGGGCCATACTGAGGCAGAAAGAGGACATCTAGATGAACATCTAGACCCTAGGATGGATTTAACTCTGGACCAGGTTGGTCTCTGCATTTCCCATCAGGTTTTGGGCATCTCTGCACTGTGCTTGGTATTAAGATGCTCACAGCATTGCCAAGCTGAGCCAAGGCTTTCCTGAAGATCACTGCAGCATGCTGCTGCACTGATGTACCCAGTTTGAATGTGGCTTCAGTACAGATAATTTTTAAGCACTGCTGGGCCACAATGTACAGCTTTCAGACCTGGGTGGGATGGGGATGGAAGGAACAGAAAAAAATAAACAAAAAAAAAAAAAAAAAAGAGAGACCAGGTAGCAGGGAGCAATGATAACAACAAATGGCATCTGAAGATAAACAGCATAGTTTATAAACAACAAGATTATAAATAATAATAATATAATAATTGTAATATTCCAAGTTTAATCTTCTTGGAGGAGGCTTGTTAATTAGGTTAGGTTAACTCAAATAATTTTTACAGAACCTGAGCAACTTTTTACTATCATAAACCAGTGGTAAATACCTGTTATCTCAATTGACTGATTCCAAGTGAAAGAGATTACATTGTAGGCTGCAGTCTAAAGTGAGAAAAGATCTCATGGACTCATATGCACATTCACCAACCCTTGCAGACATCAGAGGAACTGAAGTCAACGGGGTTACCATTGCTATGATCAGTGCTGGCGTGCTTCTGTTTATCCCAACAGGTCCAGATTTAATTATTCTCCCTCCTAGTGCTTAACTTGGAGCATGCAAGTAGTTCAGATGAATCAGACTATGCCCAGAATGAATACAGTCTGTTGGATGGGAGCCACATTTCTTGTCAGCTTCCAGAGTTAGGCCCACAGTCTCATGTATTATGCTGGAGAGTTTAAGGTAGGACCATGACTCATGATCTATCACTGTTTAGGAACCTCTATGTTTGATAAAATAAAACTTAAAAAAATAAGGCAAAACAAAAAATGCTGTTATGACAGAAATATAAATAATCAGGAAGTGTCTTGGGATGAAGAGAGAAAAACTAATCAAAGTTAGATCGATCTAGCTCAAGACAAACATACTATATTTTCATGTATACAATGACATCTCACATGTAGTGTTACTAAGTAAGAGAATAGACACTTAAGAAAATCTAGTGTTTTAATTCAAGTCTAGTGGATGCTGTTTAAAAATAGTCAACCACTTTAAATGTATTACTTATACCATAGGTGACTGATGATGGAGTTTAAAATTTGTTTCACGTGTATGCTGTTGAGCTTTTCTCTCCTGATATTGGACAAGGAGTACAGGCATCTGAATTTCACTAAATTTCTCTTCCATTCAACCTCTGAAATAGCAAACCCCTTTGGCTATGCCAGGATATTTTCATCAATATCTTTTGTTACTATGAGTTTTGTTATTTGTACATTTGTGAGCATAGTCATTGAGATACAGGCTGAATTCCATTGGCAGCCCTGAAGCATTCTATTTAGTCACACAACAAACCCATTCCCCCCAGTTCTTCCTTTCACAATAGTGAAGATGAGGAATATCACAGTTGTTACCTCTGTAATCTATTCGACCCAAGCCCCTCTTTACAGATGCTTCTGGAGCTAAAGGATCTAGTTAAACCTATAGAGAAATAAAGTTTTTTTGCAGTATTTGTTTTACCCAAAACTTTTGTATCCCTTTCTAGGGTAAGATATGGGGAACTCAATAGATATTTACTTATAAGGACCTCACTAATCCCTTCTTTACAGCGAAGTAAATATGCTTAGACCAGCTTTGTTTTTAAAAGACTCCATGAACAGGGACTTTACAGCCAGCAATACTGCTTCACTGCTTCTTCTCTTCTCCTTTTCAGGATAAATCTACTTCCAATACTTAACCAAAATCTTTGTTTATGCAACAAAGCTGCCCACTATTTGTTGTATAATCCTTTGGCCATGGAAGCAGAGAACAATTAATCTCTGTTCCTTTCAGAACATCATCAAAAGACAGATTTCTATGTTCCCTCTCAATCTTCTTTTTCCAATACCCAGAAAAACCCATTCCTTCTATCATTCCCATTTTCACCAGGTTTTCTGGACCAGTGATCATTTTCATTACTCACTTCTAATGCCGCTTCCATTTGTGTCTCACACACAGAAATGCTAAAGATGAGCAGATGTTTTTTTCCTCTGATAATAGCAGAGAGCTTCTGCTGAGATATGTCAGAATGTACCACAAACTGGATTAGATTTCCTCCAGCAAAGAAAGCAATTACATATAGGCAAATTTAGTAACTTTTAGAAACTTTCTGATATTATTGTGGGAGTTTCCCAGCACTCTGATATGTTCAGTACACCGTTATTAAAATCATCAAGATGAACTATAATGTGCACATCATATTACTTATGTTACTCTAACAGTTGGTCTCATTACCTGAGAACTTTTCATCCCCTATTTGAGTCTCTGATACCTTGTGACTGTCTTGGAGGAATGACTGTCCTTCAGTAGATCCATAAAAAGTCACGTAATCCTTAGGGATTTTAGCTTACTGAGATTATGGGCATTAAAATGTTTTTCTTAAGTGATGCAATAATGCATCAAATGAGAAATCACCTGATAGTATAGGCAGCAAAGAGAGTTAATCTGGAGTTAGAAAGACTGGTGGGAGGAATCCAGGCTGGAGAAGAGCAGAGCAGGGCACTGGGGACAGCAAGTCCTTTGCTTTCTCTGGCACAAACCCAGGAAAGAGGAGCAGCTCGTGGAAGTGCCTGTACACCAACACCATGAAATCACTTGGTAAGCTGGAAGCGGAAGAGGTTCTGTTATGTTCTGCACACTGATGCCAGTCCCTTGGCAGAAAGGGCTCTTGGATTCCCATTGAACCTCTTTGTTCTCCTTTGATATTGTGAACAATGTGGTTCTGTTTCTACCCATGAATGTGACTCCTTATGGCTCACTGTAGTTGTTTTATTCTTTATATAAACCTTAGGAACCAAGGTTTTTTTTTTCTTTCTTCACAGCAGATGAACTTGTCTTTCAAAATTGTCCATGATTCTCTGGCATAGCAGAGATAGTTGGGTCGTGTCTGAATCATTACTGTGAAACACGGTCAGGAGGAAAGTTAAGGTTGTTGCATATAGTGCCATACAATGTAGGACAGCTATTTAGGTCCTTCTCCCGTCACAGGGGTTCACATTGTCATCAGCCTGTTCTCCAGCCTGCCAGCACAAAATCACCAGGTGCGGCGGGCCTGAGCTAAACAAGCACTGTGTTTATGAACAGCATCTCAGTGAAGTACAGGCAGGGAGAGATCTGTTTCACAACAGAGGTGACAAATCACTCACAGTCAGCAGCATGGCACACATTTTTTTGCAGCATGCCAGCTCCTGCGGCCTCCTGTTCATCACTGCTAGAGAGGTTGGGACAGTGTCAAAAATGCATAAAGGAGTGTGTGAAGGTCTGGGGAGATGATTGGGCCATTTAGTGCGATGTGCTTACCCACTTAAGTATTTTCCTTCCACTCAGTCCCTCTTTCGTACTCCTTCCTGAGATGCCGTGATTCTCCCACTTCTGCTTGCAGACACAAAGCTCTAGCTGTTGCTTGATCTCATTTCTGTGACATTTCAGGCACTCTTCCTGCTGACTTGTTCCATCTGGTTATTACCCTTTGAGTGAGAAGCAGTTCTGCCTGCATCGCTGTTGAGTCTCCTCGTCTGTGTGCTGAGTGTTTCGGCTCCTCCTCCCTGAACAAGCAGGCTTGAGCAGGTTTATAAATAGGAGTTTTGAAATTAATGAGAAGGGGTGCGGGGGTGAGGAAGAGAGAAACCGTGCTGAAGTCACTTTGGAGGCAGATCCTAATGCTCTTCAGAGTGACAGCTTTGCAGACACAGCAGTAGAGGGACATTTGAAGAGAGGATGGTAAAGCACCTAGAGGGGGAAGGGGTTTATGTCTTGGCTCTACCACAAGTTTGAATATGGCATGGGAAAAATCATACCTCCTCTCAGTTCTCTGTGAGCAGGATCTTTCTCCTGCTTCCTTCCCGGCAAATGTAGAATAATGGCTGTGGGGCAAGGATTGGCATATTCCTGTGCATTTGCTTGCAGATCAGTAAAATAAGGCTTGCCTCTTACTGGGATCTCCCACTATCACTACAGAAATTCAGTCAGTGCAGAGACATTCCTCCTTTTGGGCAGTCCCCAGGCTCACACACATGACATCCTCTTGCTGGGACACAATATGCACCTTGCACTTTCTGACCTTTTTCTCCCTTTGTTTTTATTATCCCCACTTAAGGCTAGTAAATCAAGCACCACAAGTGCTGCTGGGAGTACTGACTTTCAGCCCACTTTCCAGAAGGATAAATCATTTCCCTTATCTGTACTATGAAGACAAAATACAGCCAGTGTGACCTAATTCATACAGATGGCATGTGGGTCAGCAGCTTTCTATCCAGGCAGCACTGCATAGGTTACAGTGTTCTGCAAATGACAAGTGTCACTGAACTTAGTCTCTGAACCAAAAAAAAGCAGAGATATATACCAAAGTGAAAGCAGAGGAGTAGCTGTAAGGCAGCTTTCTAACAGTGTAACAGTAACTGTGACTAAAGAGAGGTGGGAGCCAGACACTTAAAGGCAGCATCATACCTGAACAGCAGTGCATTTTGCTTCTGAAAAGCCTTCCAGGAGTAACAAGATTATCAGACAAGTACTCTGTCCTTGCAAGTCCTAGGACTCAATGTGACATCTGCTGTGTTTAGCAGATAGATGGAGGGAATGAGAGGTCAGATGTAGAGTAAAATCTGCATACAAATGCAGCGGGTCATGGGCAGTTGGCCAGGATGGTCCTAGATTGGCTCTGAAGCCACAGGATACTCTATCTGTCTATCTGCAGTAGAAAGAATTTAGATATATTCCAGTGCAGGAAAGCGAGAATGCAGACATCATGCTTGATATACTTACTGTACCTACAAAAGCAGGGATGGATGTTCCTGAATCTCTTATTTCTGGACCTCACGCAGGCTAAATCTCAAGCATGCTGTTCTCTTAATCCACCAAATGAGGAGTGATTCCTTGAGAGAATAGAATAGTCTTCTCCTTGTATAAATTTTCTTTCAGAAGATGCTTTCTGGAAAAACTTGGAAGCTTTCATTTCCAACCATGAAAATAATTTAACATCTTCCTATACTGTATTCCCTTTTGAGACAAATTCATATTTAGTCTTGGTTAAAACTGATCACTAAAAGCGAACACACTAGTTCCAAACACTCAGCTTCAGAACAGCAGCAAGAGCCACTCAAAACATTCTAGTGCTGTAAGACATGGAGAATTAGCCACAGTTCTACAACAGTCTACTCAGCATTTGGGGGCATATCCAAACAGCAAGGGTACAGATCTCATTTACCCAGCTTAGAAAAAGCAATATCTAGACAGTTCCTGTATTTTTACAGGAGGCACATTTAGTAGGAAAACAAAACATTCTGTTGTTCCTATGTGTTCAGTTCTCCACAAAACTCTTGCTAAAATGTCCATGACGTCTCTCAGATAGCTTCACCAGCCCACTAACTCATAGAGGTGGTGTACAACCCATGTCTTACATGGTGTCCAACCAGCAGGTTGCTATCAGACAGCAATTTGGATGAGGAATGGAAGGTTGAGCACTTGTATTTTATTAGTTGAATGTGACGGTCTTCCAAAGCCTTTTGGCAAAGTTAGAAGATGGCATTTTGAAAGAGTTGGCTGAATTGCAGCCAGTTCACACAGTCTTAACTGGAGATGTGTTGAACTTTTAAGTAAAGTACTATACTTCCATTGTGTCCTGCCATGCAGAAGATCCAGGTCTTCTACACAGTGAACATTCCTTCTCATGGCACCAGGACAGACTCTGTCAGAAGTTTTTAATCACTAGGAAACATTAAGCACTGTAGGAAACCTGCTTCTGGAAATGTCCCAGAAAATGTCTCTTCTGTAACACAGTATTTTTTTTTTTTTTTGCTGCAACCAACAACCATGCTTGGTTACTTGTCCTTTTTGGAAGCCAGTTTTGTATCCAGTATTGCTTCTATATTGAGCTAAATTCTCATCCCACTTTTCCACAACCATCAGCCATGCTTTCTGCTTTGCAGTGCACACTGCAGAACTACAGGTTCTCTGTTGCTACCCAGTGTCCTGGCTGCTACAACAGAGATTTATCCCTAAGAATGCATCACCTACCTACAAACAAATAAAGCTGAACTAACTGTGTACCCTATTTCTGCTGTACTTGCATTTGGTCTTAGACCTGGTCATTTCATCACGGTGGATTTGTTGATTGATCTAGTACTGCAGTTCTCAACCCATGGGACATGAGATCCCAAGGGTCCTTAAATTGTTTTTAAGTCCATGGATAAAGACCAAGGAAAGGAAACCTACTTGACCCACAGAAGCCCATACCTCTGTAGGAATTTTTAGTGGCTGGCAAATTGAAAAAAGGTTGAAAGCCATTAGTCTGGTGAAAGAAGACAGGGTATGTTCCCTGGGGCATGAAGTTTTGTGAATAGCTGAGGAACAGGTTTGTAACAGTACCAGGGTCTAGTCAGCACCTGTCTGTGAAGATCAGCACTGAGATCTAGCTTGGGGTGCACAGAGCACACAGCAGCTATTCCACTGCTGGATGACCCATCCTTCCTGAGCTGTAAGCATTTCTTTAGGGGTATTTACATATAAATGAGTGATAGCATAGAGTAAATTAAATCACATGAAATCTCCACAGTGCAAAAAACTGCTACACACATAGGGAGCTGCTGCAGGCTCCTTTCATCCTTGGAGCTCATCACAGGGTTTGCACAAACCATTCCCAGAAAAAGTCCTAAACACAGTTCAGCAGAAGGTCTTCACTAGTAAAATACGAGGCAACATTGCACTGTCTCTGCAGAAGCATACATTGATGCAGTGACATTGCATCTAGCGGAATGGAAAGAGAGAACTTTCCATTTTTAAACATTCTATGAAGCAAAAGGTCCATAAGGGAGAAGAAAAAGCACCCTGAGTCACTCTGAATGCTCCATCTGAATCTAAATGATATATTTGAAAAATGATAACACAGTAAAAGCATTCCAATTTTGTTTAAAAAGCACACACAAAAAATAAATACGTTGCAGAATGAAAACTGTGCTCTTTTTTTATTATTATTATTTCCTCCCCAGAAGTCTGCAGGGTCAGCCCCAAGTTAGTTTTTTTTTTTTTTTTCATGAGCACACCGCTCTCTGGGGCACTGCTGGATGCCCACGTATTCAGCCTCTCTCCATTTTCAGCTTGGCCCTTTGCTGTGGTACGAGCAGCCTTCATTGACTCAGTCCATGTGTAGAGACAAGGAACGTGCAAACTTCAGCAAGGTGCAGTGATGGCTTCCAGCAAGGCATGTATCCAGAGGGTATCCTGCTAAATGGGACGTGGCAGAGCTGCTTTCTCTGTGACAATGCACTCTGCATAGTCATTTGTATCTGATGAAATATGCACACACTAAAATCCCATGAGATGATAAAGAAAGTAGGAGAATATTACTGGAATGAATACTAGCTTCCAAATGCATTCCTATATCTTGGTGCATTAAAGAAGCACTAGATAGAATCCATTCAAAACAAACTCTACATAAAGGCATAGCTGTGAGAGAACCAAACCCAAACTTCAATCAGGTTTATGCAACACCCCTATTTAGGGATTAGTGCCACTAAGGTGTCTATCTTCCATGCAGTGCCTGGTAGCATTAAAATCCTATTAAGTGCCTGTGTTTTCACATTGCTATATGGCTTACAAAAAATCAGGTCCTGCCTGTAAAGTTAGAGCTGTTTCAAAAGTGACATACATCCAGACAAAAAGTGCCTTAATGGGACTGTTGTGATAACAGCTCTCCACTGACCCAGACAGACACCATCCTGAGCGCAGGGCCACAGGAAATGGCCAGGAGCTGGTAGGATCTGTGCTTCTTCCATAGACTTCCAGCACAGATGCTAAGCAGGTAGGGGCACGAGCTGCCCAGTAGCAGGCTGGCTCCCGCACAGGGTCCAGCAAGCCAGGTTAGCAGCAGCATCTTCTGCTGAGTCAAAACACACTGGCTCCCACATGGCCTCTGCTAGCCTGGCATAGAAGTCACCTTTGAGTCAGGAGTATGATCAGCTCGGTCATCTCTCTCAGCTGGTGTGTGTAGACCACAGTGAGCTTTAAGGGAGGTGTGCAAGAGACCAGAGACTGAGGCTACTGTGAAAAAATGTTGCTACTACACCCAAGCCCTCAGAACAATGCCTATTTTTCTGTTTATCCTCATTCTCCCATTGTTGAAATCACCTGTCATAGTTTCTCAAGGCTGCTAAAATAAAGCAAACTTTACTAAATAGCTCAGCTGAGGATTTCCTCAGCAGCATTCTATGCAGCAGGCATCTCCTCCTGCATGTTCTCAGTTGTCTGCAGGGCTGAGCAGAAAGGGTTGCTTCAGTTTTTGGATGCACTTCCAAGGTCACAAAAAATTTTCACACCTTTTACTGCTGGCAGTTCAATGGCAGGTAAAGGATTTTGTAGCTAATGGGAACACAGACTGGAGCTAATTATAGAGTGATTGACTTGCCATGGGCTTAATTGCTTATTAGAAGTCACACTGATCACTGAAATGAGAAGTCTTCAAAACTCATAACACACAAAGAAATATCCACCATCTGAAGGATAAATGTGGAAAGCTCATTCAGGTACCAGTCATGGATATTAGCATGCATCTACTTTCAGTGTAAAATATGCAGTATTTCAGAACCTGTACCTGGAAGCCAGATGTAACTGTTCAGGTGGGAATGTCAGCATGTGAGTTTACACTAGAGCAGCTCTAGGGTCTGGTCTTGCCAGGACCAGTAACAAGTCTCAGCATGAGCCAGCTGCTACAAACTATGTGCATAAGGGGAGCACAAATAGGAAGCTGTGCTTTCATCAAACTCTTCTTGTATCAAACGAGCCTGCAACTTCTCCTCTTACTCCATGACATCAACTTAAACCGTGCTCTCTTCTTGCCTTGCAGCACGCGCTGTTTGTTGAGTCCTATCCGTGGCAGAGACTGTACATTGATAAAAGCAGAGGTAGCTACAGAAGGGAACAAGGAATCAAATACTTGCTTATAGAGCTTTACATGCTATGGCTTTTCCTAATTTCAGGACCTTCAGTTTCCTTCCCCACTGTTCTTGCCCACAGACACTAGTTGTATCCATTGGCTTTTCCATCCCCATCTCCTGTTTCTTCAAGAAGCTCCAGCAGGTCAACTTAGCACAGGCCTATCTACTACAGCGAGTGTTTTAACACTCCCAGCTGTAGGCTTGTAGCTTCATTTATCCTTCATTTTATCATGGCCACTGGAGTCAGTCTTCTCACTACTGACATGGCAACTTGATTCTCTGATGGCCCCACTGTTCTGAACCCTGCATGGGAACACCAGGCACTAGCTTACATTCAGAGACAGATTTTGCAGGGCTGCCTGGCAGCTACACTGTCCTCTCTGCTATTCAGATGTAGGTATGTACCTGGTTTTCACCTGAACATTTGGGTGCAAGCTTAAACTGGGAGCAGATCGAGGCAGTGCATTTATGATCCACAGCAGCATAGGAGCAGAAGTGTGACACCTCACCCGGAGGTGCAGACCCAGCTCTGGGCTCCTGCCTGGCTGTTAGATGCCTTGCACCAAGTCACAGCCTGTGCTCCATGGAATCCTTTTGTGGCCTGTGGCTTTGGACTTGGCTCTGCTTGCTCTTGCAGGATTTCAGCAAGGCTTCAACAGGCTCCAGCTAGCTCCTTTGTCATTATTTCTCTTCTCCTCAATTCATACTCTGTCATAAGCAGCAGGAGATAAAGCCATGCTAAAGGGGATGATGTTTGAACATTGAGCTGTACAAACATGAGGCTGTGAATAACACGGTTTCTCCTTTAAACAAAATACTTGTGTGTGTGTGAATGGGAGTTCTTTCCACTATGACATGTGTGTGCAATGAATTCCCTGCACTGAGATGTTGCTCACAGCCTTGAGACAAGGCACAAAGGAAGTGTAAATAAATGAAAAATACAATGGAAGAAACAAAGGTCAGGATAAAGCAAGCAAGCAATAAATAAAAATGAAAAGGAGAACAAGCCTGAAATGCTTAAAGCTGTGGCGTGCAAAGACCACCACACAAAGTAATGCAGAATTTCTACAAAAATGGACTGGCAAAAAGCCCATGGGGTGTCCAATCAGGAGAACATGGTGACTACACAAGCAAGCACAGAGTTGGCAATTAAAGGACAAGTGCGACGCAATTTTCACTTTGGCCAAGTGCATCCCATTCCATGGGATCCCTCAGAATTTTCCAAGGTCTCTTCCAGCTCCCAGAACACAGCAGTATTTGGGCTTAGGAGTGTACAGCAACAGCACACAGGCAAAGAAGGTATTTTTTGTTGTTGTAGGGGCACTCTTTTCTATTGTCCACCTAGCTGCAAAAGCTCCTCTACAAGCAAATATTCCTCATAATAGCAACTACAGAAGACCAACTCCTTTTGCAAAAAGCCATGGATAGTCTTTTACCCTGGAGCCTTCAGGATTATGGAAAAAAAGAGTCAAGTGTATATATCATTGTATTGGAAGCTAGCAGAAACAGACACAGAATCATATTAGAAAGCTCAAACTTGTACTCATAATGTCACAATGTCAACCACAGAATCGTAGAATCATAGACAGAGTATTCTGGGTTCAATGGACCTTTAAGATCATCTAGTTCCAACCATGTTCTCTACAACTTTAAATTAGGCATTTCTTCTCAAAAAGCAGTTTGCACCCATGTACCTGATCCTGCCCTGCAGACCAGCCTCCCTTCACAACAGATTCTGACTTATCCCTCTTTTTCTCCCCAGTCGCCCCCTCACCTGTTTTTGCCAGGAAAGCAGATCCATCCTCACTGAACTCCCATCTCAAAACCCAGCAGCAGTGTCACTGCAGAAGAGTTGTTACCTGCTCTACTTTGATCTCATGTACAAAACATTTAACACAGCAGTGACCTGATCTCAGAGGTCTGGAAAACCTAGACTAGTGATCTTGTAGGTCCTTTCCAACCTAATGTATCTATGAATCTATGAAAACAGCTTTTCCTTCATTGTAACCATCAGCTTAACATTACATATAGTGCACTACATGGCCAACTGTATTCACTAAACACTGCCCTCTCGCTCTCACATTCGAAGAATCACAGAATGGTTTGGGTTGGAAGGGACCTTACAGATGATCCAATATCCATTATATGGGCTGGGCTTCCACCCATCAGCTCTGGCTGCCCGGGGCCCTGTCCAACCTGGCCTTGAACAGCTCCAAGGATGTGACATCCACAGCTTTTCTGGGCAGTCTGTGCCAGTAAACGGATGCAACATGAAATGGAGAAAACACAGGCCCCTCATCTACCTACTGATTATTTCACAGTTGGCTCAAACTCCTCAGCCTCTGGGCTGCTGCATGTTTCAAGCCCTTCTTTTGTGCTAGATCTAGTGATTTCTAATGGGTGAGCTTTTGGGCCAGGTGATCCAACTTGCTGGGTGACCAAAAGTGACAGCAGGCTGTGTGGGTATCCTCAGTAGAGGATAAAGAACCTCATGAGAGGCAGACAAATCAGAGGCCCCACTGAAAGAGGGCTTCATGTACTTACTCCTTTTCAAACAGATTTCTGCAACACAAAATACTTTTATAAGATCTTTCTGCCCAACCTGTTAATTTTTTTCCCTTTGTCCTTTCTTCTCCTGGTTGTAATTCACTGTCAAATCTTGGTGCATATTTTTTAATCATCTGTCTATGCAAAACTCAAGAGTTCTGGAAGACAGCAAGAGCTCATTTCCCTCTCTTGCTCTGGTTACATAGACACCAGTGCTGCTTAACTTGATTTCAAGAGCCCTGGTGTTCCCCACCTTTAACCATTCATTCTTGCTCCCGATCTACTCTCTTCCATGCACAGACCCTCATGTTCATGCAGCTGGCTGTTGAATAGCTCAGGGTGAAAAATGACTTTCCCTTCAAAATGATTATTTGGTTTACAGCATTATGACATAAACACTTGTGCTAGTACCACACACAGGACAACTTTGCTGGGGCAGAATGACAGCAAGCAGCTAGAATGGAATAGGAGAGTTATAATATTAACACTGGTAACTGCAAATTGCAGCTTTACTGCTCTCAACATTTGCAGCCTTCTAGACTAAAATTGTTTAGCCCACTACATATTGAACAGGGTCAAAAGCTTGATCCATAGCTTTAAGTCTTGACTCCACCTTCTTGCAATTACACAATAGTGAAGCATCTGCAACCTAAACTGCCCCCCACCTTCTTCTCAAAATATGACTCTTATGTGATTCTTCTTCCCAAGCAGGAGTTCATGATCTAACGCTAGCCACAACCTGCAATAGTTCTTGTTTATTACTGTCTGCCTAGTAATACTTGTAGGGTAAGAACAGCAATTTCTGCTCTTCAAGGACATTTCTCTGCAAGGTATCTGTAAGGATCTCAAAACACTTCAAAAACATCCTTTAGCGATGACTCACAGCACCTCCTCTCATTGCCATTCAGTGCCAGAATGGAGTCTGTGGTTTCTCCATACAAACAGAGTGCTGGCAGCAAGGTCTTCAGTGCCTGCTGCTTTTGCCTCTTCCTCATGCCATCCCTTGTGCCACCTCCACCACCAAGCAGGCTCCATGAACCATGGGTATTTCAAAGAATCCTGTTACCAGACTGACAGTACCAGAGGGCAAACAGTGATTGATGAACATGGCAGTAACATGCAGTGGCAGGAACAGGAATGAGCTCCGGAGGGAGGACAGAGGAAGGAGAAGGGGATGACACTGGGAAGCAAAGTAGCGAAAACTCTGTCACCAGGCACTACCCCAGGTGCAGAGAAGCTAAATGACACATCCATCAGAAAGGAGTAGGTTATCAGCAGAGAAAACATAACTTCAGTATATACGGACACTTTTTTATCCCCTCTCTCAACTCTAGACATACTTCTGCTCTGCTGTTCTTTGAAATCACAACGAGAAGCCAACCTGAGACTGTCACATCCAAGTATGCTATCATAGATGGAAGCTAAGTAAAGTTTATAGACTTTTAATTTTTAAAGATAAAAGAAACAGCTGCATCCAAATGCCTGAGCCAGGTCCACTCTTAAAGGCTGCATGCACATACACACTCAATTAGTCCATTTTCTTCCCTTCTGATTTTTTTTCCCTGCTACCACAAGAAAATGGCACTAGTTTAGTTTAAAATGGATTAAAAAAATAAATTTATAAGTAAGTTTTCAAGATGAGTTTTAAACCAGCACAAAGAGTCAGGTAACTATGCCTTAAATTTCAGTGGGCTCTTATAGTTTAGCTTGAGCTCTTGCCCAGTTCCTAAACCAGAGCAAAGCCGTGCTTTCAAGGGAAACTTAGTGTGTAGTGCTCCTGGCATGCAAGGTCAGCAGGGACACTGCTCCAATCTGGCTCACCCACAGCTCACTGTGGGAAATATCACCTTCCAGCCTTTTAGGAGATCCAAACAAGCGTGCTGTGCATGTTTGGTGTATCAGAGAATGGGAAGAGGTTAGAAGCTGCATTTCTTTTTAAGCTTTGAAACTCATCAAACAGCAAGGCCTAGCAATTTAGAAAGCAACTCCATGTAAATCTACGAGATGTTAAACTATCTTCTGGGTTATACTCTGTGAGTTGGCTTGCCTTTCCTGCTTCATTTCTGTACTTGCTTAGCCTAGTATTCTTTCTAATCATTCTATCACAGGACATACTGTGATCTCCAGTCTGGTGCCCTCAATAAGCTACACCTGTACCCAGGACAACACTCCTGAATACCATCCACTTCCCCTGTATGACACCCTCTCTGTTTCATTTCCATCTGTTAATTCCTTCTCTCCCACATCAGCTCACAACCAGCAGGGAGGGCCCTGGGGTCCAGGCAGAACTGTGGCTGTCCCTCATCATGCCATCTTGATTAGTGTCAGCACTGCTCTACCTTAAGAGACAGAGGAGATGCTGCTCACTTTTTTTATGCCCCAGGGCTGCTGTAGACAGGTGCAGAGCTGGGGCTAGGAGTCAAGAGCACAGTTAGCTTTGCAGAACAGGAAACCAAAGCATGCACACCATCTATGACCTAGATGCCTACTCTGGCAATTCCAGAGCACTGAAAAGTTAGACTGCCTTCTACTGCTACCAATTGTACTTCACTGGGTTCAGAGCACACAGACAGCTGCTATTTGCTGCAGCAGGACTAGCAGCAGAATGTAATGCCCAGCTCTCTGTACAGGGTCACCACCACTCTTCCCACTTCCTTCCCTTTTCTGTCACAGGCGTAGACCTCAGTATCTGTTCCTCATACCAACAGCAGCTACATTCACTTTTGATTTGTCGCTGGAAAGCTTAATGCTGCTCTGGAGAGGTGCTACATCGGTTTAAAAGTGCACAAAGTTCAGCATGAAGGTTTTTGATCTTACTGAGGGCAAGCTCCTATTTAAAGGTGATGTTAGCTGCTATAGCTCCTAATGGGACAGTGGTGCCAGCAGCCTCTGGTTAGGGACAGCAGGAGCAAGCTCACGGTGAGGAAGGCTGCTCATCCCTTCCTGGCCAGGCTGTGAAAGCAGCCCTGCTTCCAGGAGTCTAGTAACAAACCATCTCAGTATTTGTTCCAGGCTGGCTCTGGCACCTGGCCTCCCACCAGGTGGACCAGCTCACCTTCAGATGCTGAACTGGCTTCTAACACAGCTGTGTTATTAATTTGTTGAATGACAAGAAGAATTGCTAAGGATGCAGGTAATAAAGGAAGCAGTGTTTTAAAACTTAACAAAAATACTGATATGAGATTTCAATAACTTTCAGTAGGCATCTATCACAAAAGAAGCTCTGTTTAGAGCAGCTCTTCAATGCCAAAATATTTAGTCTCATTATTGTAGATACTTAAGCAATCACATCTTAGGTTGCTTTGTTTCATAGCCAAATCGATCACTAAGGATTACAGATAGAACAGTAGCAAAAGTTCTGCAAAGGAAGACACAAAAGCACACTCCAAAAGATTTCTAGACAAAATATCCAAGTAGTGCATGGAAAAATGCTCAGAACTGTACACTTAGGATCATATGACACAGAAAAAGATTGTCATCAAGGACACAAAAACACGTACTCACAGGTAGGAAATGTCAGGATTAAAACTGCACATGCAACCTTAGTTCCCTGTTTGAGGAGGGACACCATGATGCAAAATTGCAGGTTGCTTTGTCTGAGGAGCCTGTACCACACTGCATGGGGAACTGGTGAAGCTGAACTCTACAATTATTGATAGGTGGCCTTGTATTACCAGGTCATTGAGTGCTACAAATTTTATCCAAATTAGATGCAAGCACATTTAAACAATCTTTTCAGCCAAAGCTCACAAGATGGCATTAGGACGCTTTGAACTCACATGGGGGACATACTTTATCTGTGGAAGGACAAACCACATTTGACTCATGATGAAGTAATTGAAGCACAGGCAGACTGCATGATACACAGTCTGCCCGAACAGCGTGTCCCTTCACTTCTTCAAGAAACCTTTGACACAGCAAAGTATGCACCATTTCAGCACAGTGCATCATGTGGCCTTGGTACTTTTACTCTTGTCCAAGAATTGGACTTACCATCTCATAAAATTGTAGATCAAATAAACAAACATGCTTATACTTACTGTCCTGATTCCACGCCTATTGGCACACCTTGTATCCTGCACACAAGCTGAGTCCCACACTGAATACACAAATAGTATTTCTTCCTGGTACTCTCAATATAGTACCATACCGCAGGTCTTCACAGGACAATGAAGTGGTAGGTAAATTTATGGGGCCAGCTCTGAACAATCCATGTGCACTACAGCCACGAAAACACACTTATTATCTATTATCTATTACAACCTTAATATCCTCCGAACAACTCTAAGAGGTTGCGGGGAAATGATATAAACCTCGTTTTACACATATAGGATTGAGTCTTAGAAACTAAAGGCTCTAACTCTTTCTAGCTCACCAGCCCAGCCAAAGGGAGCAATTTTTTTCAGTCTTTCTCTGTTTACTACAACTACCCAGTCGCAATTTGTTATCTTTCACAAAGTGGAATTCCTTAAGATAAAAGCATAACCCTTTATCTTGCATATTTATCTAGCACAGAATGTTGATCAGCAGCACCCATCCCTCTGATGTATTTGAGACAAGGATGCTGGTGGGGGCTGTATCACAGCTGTGTCAACTCATGGTCTCAGGAACAGGTTAAACCACCACACACCGCATGTCCAATTGGATTTTCTTCCTTATTTCTCTTCTGATTGCATGGCAAATAGGTGTGAGGGCATAATACAGCTCACTTCACCATAGAAAGTGCTCTCCTATTTTTCAGCTTAAAGAAGTGAGGGATATCATCCAGTTTTTGCAAATGAGAAGCAGAAGTTTAACAGGTGAAATCATCTGTCTCAAATGTAGTCACAGACAAAAAGTATTCCTCTGACCTACAAGTCTTCTGTATCTATCCTTCTGACACTTACCAAAGGACTTCAAGGCGCACCTACTCTTTCAACTGGAATAACCATTAAAAAATGTCTTCAGTCATCTTTCACATCTTCTCCTCATTCCTAAGCTGAAATCAATTTAAGAGCATCAACCCTTTCATCCCGTCTTAGCCCATATATCAATTAGACCTCTNCCATACTCTCAGGCCAAGAATAATTATTGTATTTTCATGCTTGTTCCAGCACTGGGATAAAGCCTTGCATCTCCTCCTGGACTCCCCTGTTCTCTTGGCCTAGTTTTGACTTTCCTTCCTTCTCTCTTCCTACACTGCATCGTAGGCCTGCCTCCTTCTGTCTTTTGTCCTGATGGCATAAGAATTAGTCCAGAAGACCACACAACTACCTTCTATTCTCCCACTTTCTGCAGGCTCCTCTGTCAGCGGAAGCCATGTCTGATCAGCCACCCAGGCACAGTGTTGACCTCATTATGGACTTCACAGCTTTATGCAGGTGAGGTGTCATCACAGAGCAGGTTAAAGATTCTGGCTGTGACACGACTTTCCCATTTTTGACAGTGTTCTTACTCCTTCACCTTTTGATGGAGACTAATTATTTTCTACATCCTTCTTGTCTAAAAACAACAGAGCAGAAAAACATCTCCAAGCTTTATATTTTCTCATTCTGCACTGTTTGTGGAAGCATTTTTCTCTGGATTCCCAGTGTGCTTTCCACTTCTGTTCTGCAACCCAGATGCACTCTTCTGTGTGACTTTATTTGGTTCCTTCACAACCTCCCATAATGAGGGATCTTGCTGTGTGGAGGGATCCACTTTTGCATAATGTAAACTTGGATATACAACCCAGAGCTTTTAGTAACAAGTGTGCCTATCTAAATGCAAAAGTTAACCTTTGAGATTTAAAGTTAATGTATTTTTTCCAAATTCTGATTTGATACAGAGGGTCAGCACTCCATGTGTGCTTGCTAGGAGAGTTCGGGCTTCCTCCGATAAGTTTTGCAGCCTTAAGGAAAGGCTGGAACTTGGTAGATGCAGGTCCAGCTCCCTGACTTACCCAGGTTTTCAGTGTAACCTTGGATAAACTGCTAAATACTGTCATCATTCCGTTTCCGTGAATCACATGGATACAGTAGCAGTCTCTTTCCTCACAGGACAGTTGGTGGAGGTATTTATAATGTAAAGCAGTGAAGTGATGATGGTACTGCAGGGCTGGGAATGACTGGTAAAAGGAGAGCAGCAGAGTGCTTCAAAACTCATGCTAAGATGACAGAAGTGAGGCAGAGCCCAAAGGACATGTCATGTGTGCTTATGACTAATGTGTCTGTGCCCAGTATGGTCTGAAAAATAAACTAAAGGCCACAGAAATGCGATTGGCATTTTCAAATACTTTGTTACTTGGGTATCTCTTATTCTCTTTATGTTTCTGTGACATTATCTGAAAAAATAAAATAAAAAAGAACACATAACATTACCTCTTCATCCAAAATGCAATAGTGAACAGATCCTTTCTTTTCACTAACTGGAACTTGTGGCAGCAGCAAAAACAGTGTTCAACTCAGATGTGCCTGTTGAAGGATTTTCCTGAAAACGCTCCAAGATGAATGGACAGCCATAATGTTCTACACCTCTGGCTTCTTTTCTGTGTTTGTAACGATCTCTACTTCAGACATCACCACAGTTATTATTAGTGAAGTATTCCTAGCAGTGTGCCAAGTATGTTAAGCATCTTTCAGACATAAATATTCACTCAGCAAGGTCCATTCTTACATTTCCAACTTAGCTAATGGCAGAGTTGTAATAGTAAGATGAGGTCAGCCACCTAGACTTGGAACCCTTTAACACAAGGGACACTAAAAAGAAAAGCAGAAAAGCTACCTCTCTGTAGCTTGAGTTCCAGACAGCCTTCCTGCAAAGCAATGCTAATGCAGAATACGAATACAATCAATTTGTCCTGGAAAAAGCTTTACTCCCCAGACAATGATTAGTGAAGCTGACATGTTCTGTCATGCAGCTGTAGTGCTTGTACTCAGTGCCACCACCTTTGGAGGCCCCTGTGGTCCCTGCCCAACCAAGGTCTTTGCTCACTTTTCCCTTCTGTGTGCTCTTAACCTCTTCCTGATGCTTGTGATGATCCTTTATCTTCTCCTCTTACAAAAACGCTTCCGGACAGATGGCTGGTCCAATGGGTCTTGATCCAATCTTCTTTCATGGGAACAGCATGTTCCTTCCTCAAGGAAAAAGGAGAGAGGCATGTAAGGTGTCCTTACTGTGTCAGGATGAAAATGAAGTAGCCATTGCAAACATTCAAAACTTGGGGTTGTCAACTGTGTTTCTTTAAACTGGAGTAGGCAATGCAAACACATAGTTTCCTGATGTGAAACATTACAGAAAAGCTAACTATTATTTAAGTAATTGTTCCTAGAGGGAAATTCTAAGAGACCAAACAAAAACAAAAAGCAAGGAAATGTCAAATTTCTAATGCCAAGCAACACTGAAATATTATTTCAGAATTTCAGACCAACACTTAGTTCCAGTGTTAGTAATATCCTTATTGCTGCAAAATTATATCTTCCTTGAACATCAGTGCTGCAAAACTTTTATCTTAATATGTGATAGTACTCTATTTAGAAGAAAAGAAAACTCAAGAAAAAAACCCTGGAAATGTGCTGTTTTCAAAATGTTGAACGTGCATCAGAGCTGAACAGTGTGAGCTGACAATACCTGACTATATATTGCTTTAATCAGAACTTGTCAATCCTGTGAACCACGACTGGAACAACTTTAAGCTAAACTGCTTAAATCAGTCTAAGCCTTTAGAGCAGTTTAAGATAACTAAGCCACTTAAACTCATTAGTACTAAGAGTTAAGCAACGTCAGCAGCATATCAGAGATCCTGTATTAACGCCAGTCTAGCACTGCAACTTTCTCATACATGAACAATTCCAACTTTATGAACTCCTTGCCATTTTTCTCTAAGTTGAGTGCAGCTGATGATCTGCCTTGTGACCTTGCCTGGATAATCAGCTGTGATGTATTCCACAACACAAGTCAAGTGTGAAGTTGTTGGGCTTACTCATTTTTTAATATTTACACCAAGAGTAAATTTTACCAGAGAATGCAGAAAACTGTTTTGCTGGTTTTGTTCACATACCTAAAAATAGGTTATTATTTCTTGATATCATTTGTCTCCACATGTATCATAATTTTTTATGCAGGTGTGGCAGGGAGAGAATTAAAGAGCCTCTACACGTGAGGCTCCAGAGATGGCTTGAGGTTGATATGGCTGTATTTACTCATGAGTGTCAAAGTGTCAGGCAGATACATAGATTGTTCTTGGAGCTCAATATTCTGCGTTCCAGAAGAAAAACTCTTAAATGCTTTTAAGTAAGTGAAGTAATGTTCAGGAATTTTATTCTACTATGTCATCAGCAGTAACTCCATCTTCTCTTACAGAAGAAACTAACTGAGCAGCACAGGCAAAGATACCTTTGCTGCTCAGAGAAGAGGGGCACAAATCAGAGCAAGAGGGAAGGAAAAAACAGAACCAGTGTCAGATATGCCAGGGTCCTGCTCTCATCTACTAGGACCTCCAGCAGCAGCCAAGAAAGTACCTTGGCCCCTACTGAGGCAGAAATGTCTCCATCAGCCAAAGTTTTTTGTTTGTTTGTTTGTTTGTTTCTTTCTTTCTTTTTTTGGCCAAGCAGACACTGTGGCAGCCATCATTCTGCTATCTGTGGCAGTCTGATGTCCAAGACAAAGACCTATGTTGCGTGTGCTTGCAGTAGGCCTGTCTCTGTAGCTGCTCTGGATTTGTTTATTTCAAAGACCTGCTTCTACATCTTCTAACAGAACAGGAAAAAGATAAAGCAGAACAGTATATGCCAAATAAAAAAATATCCATATTTCGCCTTTTTTTAATGACATCTAGTTATCGTGATAAAAGGTCTGACACCTTGCCATAACTCCTGCTTTTAGTTACATATGCACTCTTTATTCACGATGTAGTACTGCTTTCATTAACACAAGCCGGAGGGGATAAGAGGAAGAAACCCAATAACAAAGAAAATGGTGATACTTTGAAACTTCTTAGTGAAGAGTCAGAAGTCCCAGAGGAGAGAGGTTAATGAGCAGAGTCCACAGGTGGATGTAGTCACCTTGACGTCATTGTTTCAGAAGTATTTTGCTCTAATCTCCATACCATTCTCATGCCATAAAGGAGGACTGAATACAGTCACAGGTTTCTGGAGGACTGCAGTATTCGTGGTGCTACGTGAATTAAGTTCCATAAAGCTTCTAAAGCATTAAAAGCAAGAAAAGTAAAGAAAGGTAGCAACAAAATGTCGCCCTAATCCTTACATAATGTTTACTACGTGTAACTGGAGCATCAGCTGCTCATCAGCCTTTCACCCCAAGAGATAAAGGAGAAACTGCTCAGGTGGAAGAAAGAAGAAAGCCCTGAGCACCTAGTTTGCCAGGGAATTTCAAAATGTGCTGAACATGAACAGAGTAGCATAGTTCAGTTGGAAGGGACCTACAGAGATCATCAAATCTAACTGCCTGACCGCTTCAGGGCTAACCAGAAGTTAGAGCATATAACTGAGAGCATGAGGAAGTGAAAGACACCTAACGAAGACACTCAGCAAAGAAAATTTCGGCCTGAACAATACAGTTCAAGAAGGTTATAAGAAACTTATGGGGGGAAAAAAAATAGACCCTTGTAATGGAAAGAATTGTGCGACCTTAATTGTGGGTAAAAGTAGGAATCACTGCCTAGGACGAGCACAGCTGAGAGGCTACATACTCATAAAAATGGCACAGCTACAACAGGGCATCATTTGGCACTGCATTCCTAAATAGCTTTAACAAACATAGAATACCAGAGATTAGGAAAAGCAAGGTAGATTAAAAGCAGAATAAAACAAAGGTAAATTCAGAGAACACATGCATTTTCTATATCTTTTTACAGACTGTGTGATTGCACCTTACAATTCCCGAAGCAGGGCAGGGCTGTGTTTCTGCTTTTGGTGGAGAACAGATATAAAAAGTGGAGAGATTTAGTTTCTAGGTCATAATGCAAGCTGTCGCATATTCCTCTTTTTGCCTTTCAAAGGGTGATGACTCTAGTTTTACTAAACTCCATCTAACCATGTGTGTGTGCTCTTCAGCTGGATTAAGTAAATGCAATGTCAATCAGGAGAGGTCAGGATGAAGTCCTACTTATCATCCTCTCCAGTGACTGTTTACAAATAAACTCCTATTAAGACACTTGATACAGTCTTGATCAGTTTCCACCCAAGTTGCCATAGCTGCATAATTAAACAGGACTGGGGCATAAAATGCATTTGAATTAAAATGTTTGGGCTCTTTGCTACAATTTTTTTCATTAAATGATTCATCTATTGACCAAACCCTGCAATTACTGTAATGCTTTTCATTTCCCTAGACATGAAAATGTGGTGGATAATTGGTCACCCCAAACATGAGCGGTGCGCTTGAGATGTTTAAAATGATGTAACATCTTCTATATGGATACAGTAGGGTTTGGGTATTTCTTTACATTTTTCTAGTAACTATACACATATGTGATGGTTCTTTGTATTTCTTGTCTTTTTCTTTCTCTCCCAAAACATTTATATTCCTCTTCAAGCTTCTCATTCTAAAAGAAATTCTGATGTGTTATAATGAATTAATCAATATTGAACCATTGCACAAAGAAAACAAGGTTTATATTTTATCTTAGCACACATCCACCTTTAGATGTTAGATGCCTACTGAGGCTTTAACTTGCTATCTTAAGGAGAACTGTTCGTAGTTCCTAACTAGGTTCACAGCCAGGTTATTCCACAGGAGCCACAAGTGAGGTGAAATTCTATGCTAATGAGGTAAAAAATTTTATTTTAAAGTGGGCTGTGCTTTCATGAGCATGAGAGGCTGATTGCTAACACAGCTCGGAAGCCTGTATAGGAAAGTAAAGCCCACTGTGGATCACAAATGGAGAGATTCAGCAAAGAGCAGTGCTCAGATTTCACTGCCATCTAGACTAGCCTAGTCTCAAAGACGCTAGCAGAAGAGCAGAATAAATCCTCTTCTCTCAGTGCCTGCCCAGGGAAAGATTCAATTCTGGTGCAATGTTTCTCTGTACCTGGGTATATACAGATGATTTAAAAGACCTTCTACATAGGAGTATAGCACAGGATTTTGCTTGCATAGTACGCATGTCCCCAGCAATAAGTGACAGTGGCTAGCAGGGTCGTTTTGAAGTGTCATAGCCTGACTCTGGTCATAGAATCACAGAATCATGGAATATCCTGTGCTGGAAGGGACCCATAAGGATCATAGAGCCCAATTCTTGACTCTACACAGGACCACACAAAAAATAAAACCCTGTGTCTCAGAGTGGTGTCCAAATGCTCCTTGAACTCCAGCAGCTCAGGGATGCACCCACTGCCTTGGGCAGCCTGTTCTGGGGCCTATAGCACACGCTGGTGAACAACCTTTTCCTAACTCCCACCTCCTCTGACACAGTTTCATACCATTCCCTCAAGTTCTATTGACTCTCAGAGAACTCTTCATCTGTGGTGGTTTACTGATGGAATCTCACCTTGACAACTCCTAAATCAAAACTATACATGCAGCAATTCAGGAGATAACTTCACCCATGCATTAGAACTGACATATTCCTAAATCTCTTTAAGGGAAATTCTTCAGTGAGATTGTGTTTTCTTGACTCAAGGATTATGAAGTATGTACATTTGGTTTAGTGGCCTCTGAGGATTTCTACAAGGACATAAGGTAACTACAGGATTCCTTCTATGCTCTGTCCTTCAGGAAACCTGGGACACCTCAAATGCTTGTGGGAGATGCTCAGAGCCACCAGTGTACAGGCTTCATTCTCCTTGTGACTTTTGCATCTCTCAGGTGTGTCTGCTGCATCATTGGCACTGCTGCCAGCAGCAAGCTGCTAGGCACCACCACAATCACTTCAGCATTCACTGTTTTTCTCTCCAGCAAAACAGCACAACCCATCTGCATATCAGATAATCTATCACTGCCTCTGGCTTTTTAACTAACTCACAGAGACACTCCTTTATGTGCTACTGCCCAGGTTTACCCACGACTCCTGAAAACACACTGCTTTCTTTGTTCTAAACAAGTTTTTGAACTATGGTATGTTTATCCTGAAAGACAATGGAAGACAAAGAACCAACAGCACCTACCACCAGACTCAGTTTTTCAGTTTCCAGCTGCTTACAGTTAAAGCAAACTCCCACAGACTTCCACCAATGTCCTGCCAGCATAAGGCCATCCTTTTTCAGAGTAATCTTACAGCAATGGCAAGAAGAGATTTGTTAGGAAAAAAACCTAGGCTGGGATTTTCTTCCTTGAATAATTAGGTAATTTGCAATAGCATTCTCTGTGGTGCTTATTAAGATGCCATGACTCAGACATAGCTGTGAGAATACTAAGGACCTGATTTGTTTTTCTGTTTGTAGCACCGATTTGCATGCTTTGGATTTGCTCTTTGCAGGGTCAGAACAATTAAGAATCTTTATCTTCACCACTTACCTCTGGCCAGGTTCACTTTTTCATTACATTTTGCTATCCAGTGAAACGGAAAAATTTTAAGTTGAAGCATAGTATTCTGAAATTAACAAGAAAAGCACACTGGATTTTCTGCCTTTAGTTAAGTTACACCAAAGTTTTGACCTTGTATTCAGGATAGTACCGTAAACAAATGGGTGGGCACCTGCATGGTCTTAGGCACACAGCTGCTTTAAGTATATTTTGAGCCTCAGCGTGACATTGTGCTGACTAGCTTGTAAGATACTGGATTATCTGAATCAGCACTCACTTGCAGATTCAGAACCTGAGACCTGATCCTTAAAGTCACTGTTTAGTTGATGAAAACACATTTTGTATTTTAAAATGGACACAACTTTTTTTGTATCAAAGAATGCATTTTATCTTAGAAGATGTATTAGGTCAATTGTTTGGGCACATGTGAGACTGAAAGAGTAACATGTTCTAACTAAAATAATATGAGGACTGCTCCAAAACTAATGCCTTCTATTTTATTATGTTGGTTTAGGACATCAGAGGCAGATGTTGGTGGTATGGCAGTAGAGGTTGAACCTTCACACTAATATTCCCTTACATGTTGTTGCCATGTGACAGATAGCAGAGGGGTGAGTCTGATAAAATGGCATCTGATATGGTAGTGCCTTTGAAGCAAAGGGGTGTAATTGAATTCCTCCATGTGGAAAAAATGGCCCTCATTGACCTTCATTGACACTTTCCGAACATTTATGGAGGCCATACAGTGGAAGTGAGCCCAGTGAGGCATTCGTTGGTATGTTTCAGCGGTGGTGACAGCGACAGCGGGTCTCCTCTGCTGGTACAGATTTTGATGAGCACAGCATGCTGGTTATTGTTCATCACTGGTGAAAGTGCACAGCTAATGGTGATGACTATGTTGAAAAGTGGTGTTTTGTAGCTGCGGATTTACTCTATCAGATAGTGCAATTCTGCTCTTCATAGCTGTTGTAGTTTTCATGGAAATAAATAGGAGGCATTACTTTTGGAGCAACCTACATATAAAACTGCAAATGCTTTACATGGAGGAATAAAATAAAATAAAAAAAAAAAAACAAACAAAATTCAGCCACATCTAGAAAAAATATCTCACTAGCTCTAGCAGCTTAACTCCTTTTTTTCTGTTGGAAAAGACTGTGATTCTGCTCTGCCATTTGTGCAGAGAGAAAACAAAGTGATTCTCGCTGATTTGCAGTATTGCAAGTAGAGGAGAACATCATATCATAAAACCATGACAGAACTTTTCACTATTCAGGTGTCAGAAAAGCACTGCAATACCATTAAGCTTAATGAAAGATAAATCAGTAACGTTTCAAGGAGTATGGGATGGGTGTTTCCTTCCCTTTCTCTACTAGTTTCATGCAGTTTCTCTGCCTTCAGGTCAAGCTGCCCTGTCCTGTAGTGATCCTGCTGCCTTTCCTAATCTTCTGCAGTCACCTGTCGTGACAACCATATATCAACTGCTGAACCACCTTGTGTGTCAATATAGTCAACAGGGTCTAACCTGACAAGGAAATTTCTGGGCCAGCTCCATTGGACACTGTTGACACTGCTTCCCAGTTTGAGCACCAGTGTCTCACCGTGTACACAGCCAGCCAGCTGAGGTACGTTTCCCAGCCCAAACTCACAGAAACCTTGTGGAAGTGCTGAAGTGCATCCAAAACCATGCAGAACTGGAGAGAGGAGCCCTCAGGTGTCATTTGAAAGCCTGGGCCCCTTCAACCCTTCCCCAAAACCACCCACCCACAACTGAAGGTCTGTTCTCCCTGGTCACTCTCTTGGACACTTCCAAGGAGATCTTGGTTGCCTCTGTGCTTGTGCAACACTGGAAAGCTCCTCTGGGGAATCCTGGCAGCCAAGAACTCAAGTGCTTGCCCCTAGCCTGGCACTCATCTCTTCTGCTCCTTTTGTAAGATCAAGGTAATCACACATAAAACTACAGAAAGAGCATAAACTACAAGACTTTGTCCTGTCATTTGAATGAATAAGGGCTTCCTTTCCCCTAGCCACAGATCATGGCTCAGTTTGATACCTGCTGTTAGAAAGTGATTATGATTGATTCCTGCAATTGCTCCGTATCAGAGGTGGGTCAGTAAATGTTTACCAAACACTGGTACTTTGGAGTTTGCACAATATTATTAGGAAAATCAGCATAATAAAACACTTAGGGATCCTTTGATCTAAAGGCTGAACATGTATTTCAGACCTGCAATGTCCACAGTACCAGAATATCTGCTTATGTTCACAGATCCTCATTGCCATGCACAGTGCATTCTTCCTGGCCTTCCCTCCAGCTCTGCTACATCAAGCTTATGAGAATTCAGCATAACCTGCCTTGGCCTCACGCACTGCCACAATCTATCGGTAAACAAAAAGGCCAAAAATTTCTTGCTTTAGTAAGCTTTTTAGAACAACAGCATTCCTAGCAACACCACACACAGTACATACAGACTTAGAAGGATTTTTCATGTACTTGCATCGAGGTAGACTGTACTTGTCCTCGGAAGGGAATGTCAATATAGGCTATGATATGATACATTACCAGGTGTATTGCCTGTGAACCAGGTTGGACCTGCTGTTACCAGAAATGACTAATTGTACTAACTGGATAGCTAGTTCTCAGGACTATTTTATAGTTAGGGAGAGTAGTTAGACTGCAGGCTTTCAAATCTCTGAATATATCGTAACTTAATCACTTGGCAGCACTTGGAAAAAAATAAAAATCTGAGAATGCCACCTTAATGAGTTCTTACTAGCAATACAAATATTTGGCCTTCTGGACAAAAGACTATTATAGGTTAAATGATATTTGGATAGCATCATGCCACTGATTAAAAATGGAATAAAATGCTAATGCAGTGAAGAATGCATCTGTTTACAGGCCTGAATCAAATTCTAAAACAGGAGTTTAAGAAAAAAATCTGAAAAGTTTTCTCATTTTATATGCTATTCTGTAGAATTGGCACATACATATTTTCCAAAGGAAAAAATGAAAGGAAAATGAGACAACAAAAGTGAAAGATATCTTACTTTAAAGACAGGAATGATCATTAAGGTTATTTTTGTTGGTGTTTTTTTGTCATTGTACTTTTTGAAATGCAGTTCTAGTCTGTAAAACTGTTATGTAAAAATACTACTAACTAACTTAACAGAACTGCTGCCATGGAAATAGTTCTCACTCCAGTGAAACACAGTTAGCTCCCCCATCCCTACTGCCCTTGCCTGCATTTATTCAGCAGCATGAAGGCAATGTACTTGACTTCCCTCCTTCCCTGGGCATCATCACTATCATGTTTGCCTTCCAGATTAGCCATTCCTGTTGAGGCACATCAAAACCCATAGGGAAAGGCACAAAGGAGGCAGGATTTGACTTGCAGAGCCTTTAACAAGGTTTGTGTAGAAGACTCGATTTTGATCCACCAGGGATTTTAGAGAACTGTGGGACTATCAACTTTTTCTTTAAAGACACATTTCTACACAGACTTCAGTGACAAAGGCCTGTGCTGTTGAGCTCCCAGAACAATATCCCAGGAATGAGTCTGTCACAAAGCTCCTATTGGTGCAAGGTGAAAGACTGAGAACTCTGGTGTAAAGGAAAGCTCTGCTTACCTGCAAGATTAGGCTTGGTGCAGTGAGGAGAAGTTCCCTGTGTATTCCTGCTGAAAAGTAGTATCCAGCAACACAAGAAAAGGAGGTGGTGTGGGGCACTCACAACCATCCTCCAGTTCTCTGGTTTATCTGGTTTTCATTTCTTTCACAATCCAGGTCACATCTTCTGCCTCAGTCTACACAGATATGACCAAGGTAAATTTAAAAAGGCCAAAAAAGCTACAGAAAAAGGCAAACTATCTGAGGATTTATTGTCAGTACCAGGATAAACAGTGATGGTGTGGTACTGTGGAGTGCCTGGTGCCTCATTTAAAACTGGCCTATGTCTATATCTATATCAGCCAGCATTTCCTCCTTGGGAATAGTCCCATCACCTGTGTGTTGTGGAGTAAACATGTCCTGTGTAACTCTGTCTTTCAGTGTCTTATTCATAAATCAAGTACCTTGCCTACTGATGTTACTGTAAAGAAAAATTCTTCAAGCAGGTAACATACCTTAGGTGCAAGAAAACCTGACCTGAAGAGCAATCATTACTCATAGGGCCTCCGGTGTCATTTTATGTTATACTCTTTCCATATTACATGCTGTATGTTATTCCCACCTTTCTGCTCTCCCAGCTGACAGCAGGTTACCTGTGTAGTGACTTTTTCCCCCTTGTAAGTGGATAAGTACTTAGTGTACAACAGAGTAGGTGTTCTGGAAAAGTGCCACAGGGATCGAGGGAAATATCCAAACTTTTAGATACCACCATGAACATCAGAGAGAATCCATCTCTCTTGATAGCAGAATTAGGCCAGAAATACAACAATAGATCTATCCCATGGGGTTTTGTTACATCAGCTTCTGTTTGAGGCCAGAGCTATCTGAAAATTTGGAAGAGAATGTTAAAAGAAATTTTGGCGCCCAAAGAACAGGAGATTAAAAAAGGAGGAGGAGAAGGAAAGAGAAATGAAAAAAAAAGGAAAAGGAAAAGAAGGGGGGAGAGGAAGGAGAAGGAGAGAGAGATGAAAACAATGTGAGAGAGGGAAAGAAAAGGGAAGAGAAGACAGAAAAGAAAAAGAAGAAGAAAAAAGAAGCAAAAGGAGAAGAAAAAGGAAAAGAACGAGGAAAAGGAAAAAAAGCAGAAAAAGAAAAAAAATAAAAAAAAAAGGAAAAAGAGAACCTTCATAGGATTGATTTGTTCATGCCCAAGAGCTGGTAAGACTCAGTGATCACCACAAGCACTTCCTACTGCCCTAGCAATCCTTCTCCTTGCTGCCCTGCATCACATACTGTCCCCTGCAGAAATGAAGAGCATAAAGTTGTTGTGAAATACTATGAAATCAGAATGGCAAGAATTTGTACTCCCTATGTCCTTATTCTGCATCAATAGGATTACACTCATTACAGGAAGATGAGGCATAAATCTCTAGCCTTAACACAGAAGATTCCTGCTGGCAGATCTGATGCTACCATTGCCAAACTCATCTAGTGAAATCTGTGGGATTTCAGGGTATCCCAAATAAAAGAAATGTAGGATTGACCCTGGACATACTCATCTTCGACATTAGTGGGAATCCCCTATCTGGGTTCCGCTGTTCCAGAGTGACTTGAAATGCCAGGCAGAAAACAAAGCAGGGAGATGCTTTGATTGCCCTTAATTTATTTAGCCTTATCATAGTATAAACAGACCTGAAACCCGAGAAAGCAAATGTTTAGAACACACCTTATGCTTTGGGGATGTTTACAAATTGCCAGCCCTTTACAAAAAGGATAAGCAGGAATTAGAAAAGAAAAATCCCTTGAAGATATTTCCTGGTTTCTGCTAAGCATGTGAAGGGAGAAGGAAGACTTGATCAGTCTGGATCAGTTCCAAATGCAAACTATCACCTCCGTATATGGCTCTGCTTTTGGTAAAGATTCTGTGTTTGCCATGCCAGAGCCATGAACAGCAGCACAAAAAGGTTTTCAACTGCAGATTATGCAGAACAAAACAACGCTTGGCTGCTAGTTTGCAACACCCAGCCTTGAGCAGTGCCTGTGGGGTGCAAGGGGAGAAGGATTCACCAAAATGGCTTGGTAGCATAGTCCTGCAATCGCAGCTGGTAACAGCTGACCATCTCCCTTCCTTTAGTTAGCTTTTTTAAGAGAAAAAAAGCAGCTTTCACACAAAATCTATCTGGTGCTGGTCTGCAAAACGGACTGCTCTTCACTAAAACTTGCCATTCACTCATCAGTATGGTATTTACATGTGGTTCCTATTTCAGTATTCTTTCCTCATTCTTATGGTGCTGTAAGTTTGGCTCCATGTGAGGGCAGGAATTTCCAAACAGAGGCTGCTAGAGTTCTCCCTTCAACACACTGCAGGATTTGCTAGTCCAGGATGCATTAGCTCCCATGACATCTAACATCTTGCCTGAGGCAGCAGGCAATGTCTGTTTCTTGAGAGGCAAACTCAAGAATGCCATAAACAGTGCATTGCTGCCAGTGAGAAAAGTCCCATTCTCCTAAACAAAATAACTACCCAGTGCCACCAAACTCTTATCTTTTCTCCTTTGTGCTTCACCTATGCTTCCTTAGTCATAATGGTTTTCCTTTCCAAATCTCATGGCCACTCTGGCCCAGTGGAGCCCACTCTCTGTCTAACAGGATCTACCCAACATCTTGCCATTGCATGCCACACTCTCATGACTCCATAATGAACTGCAACCAGAAGCCAGGCACATTTATCCACCCGGGAGAGAAAGCAGGTGGGGAAATGGATACTCCCAGTATCTTACAACACAAAGAGGGTTGCAGTGTTGCAGGCCCTCCCAAACAAGTGAATATTGCCATTCGAGAAGGTAATGTGGAGCAAGTCAATTAGATCTATCAATAGCGCAATGCTTTGAAGGAGACAGAAATGTTTTGATGGCTCACACAGTGGTGTAATGGACTACACAGACATATAATTCTTGAATTTCTAGACAAACCTAAGCACTTAGATGTCTATTGAAATTAGTCACAGTTGTTCAAGTCCCATCCCACTGGAATCATGTCATTCAGCAATTTTTGCTCCATTTCATTACTATCATTTTCCTTCTGGTTTAACTACATACAATACTTATGAGGTGGGCCCCAAAAATACCCAGTATGTGCAAAGCAAAGGTTATGGACAACCAAGGAAGAGGGTTTGGCTGCATCAGTGCCTTCAGGAGTAGGATCCATAAGTCACTACACTTCAGGTTCTTAATCATAATTAAAAACAGCAGTATCTGTGCTGCTACCTTATGGCCCCAGCAAACTGATGAATGCTATGGGGCGAAAGGACCAAAAGGCAAATTCTGAGACTTGGGTGTCCCATCTGCTCACACATTTTTCCACTTCTGCTGGGCTGTTGTGACGTACATATCAGCTGGTGCAGCTGACTCTGACTGCCCTCTAGTGCAGGGATCAAATTTGCTGAAGAATTTAAGATGGATAGCTACAAATGGAAGAGACAACTGGGGCTGAAAGAAAAGTTAGCTCTTATGCAAACATGAGAGGACTACGGTTGGCAAAGAGCATCCAAAGTCATATTCCAGGTGCTATGCTGGCGATAAAATGGAGACCACTGAAATGTATTAACAGTGCTCAGCAAGTTATTCTTGCTGCCCCAGAGAGAAACTGTCATGCAAATCACATGTAAATGAGTTAAGTATAGTATAAACCTAAGCATCACGTGGTAACTGTACATTTTAGGAGTGACAGAAATGGCTTCTGGGTATGATGTAGTTAAGAGAATACCTGGCTAGTTCAGTCTGTCTCAAATGTCAGGGTTGACTAATTAACCAAGTAACAGAACTCCTCATCTTACAGGAGGTTTTAGAAGTTCTTTTCCATTTAAAAAAATAAAAAGTAAAACAACAACAAAAAAAAGATAAGATAATTCTGCTATGAAATCCATGAAAGTCCAGGGAAAGTGTTCCTTTGTGGAGTAACTCAGGACAATTCTAAGTAACCTTGATTTTTTATAGCTTTAGGCTTTAGAGAAATTATTAAGACAAAAAGCAGAGCAACCTCATCGTAAGAGTCAACAATTACCCGCAATTAGATACAGCAAGATAAAATTACATCACTGGAGAGAAGAGATCTACTTACAGTGGTTCCAAATAAACATCTAAACTATTCATCTTCTGTACAGCTGTGTATTCCAGCTAGACTTTTTATTGTGAGATAAGTGAATCTGAATGAGCTGTGTCAGAATGACAACATTCTTGGGATCCATTTGATAGCTTCCTTTTGAAAAGAGGCATTATAATGAGATTAATTTAATAACATAAAAGATTCAGAAGAATGGTAATGGACTACAGAGCCTTTTATCTTTCATATTCTTTTATGGTGATCAGTTCACATAAGATTCATTTACTCTATGATGGCCTTTTCTCAATGAGAGGCCAGTCACTGAGGAAAATACAAGGAATTGTTTAAATTTGTCCTATCATCCATAATAGTTAGAACTTATTTCAAAAACACAGTGCTAATGAAACATCAATAGACAGTCAGTGGTATTAAGTGCTTTGGCTTTGGCTGCATTAGGCTCATATGAGGTGTATTAATAGTCCTTACTTGCCCTTAGATCCCCATTATGTACTAACATGCATGTGTACCAACACAGACCTGAAAGCCTGCTGCCCATACTCTCACCTTAGCTATATCCCTGTGAAACTTCTAATTCTCCGAAGATTTATCAAGCCCAAACAAATGAATTATCTGCAAACATTACTATCATGCCCATCCTTCTTCCCAGCTCTTCTGAAACACAAATGAGACACAGCATGCTTTTGCTTAAAAATCAGCCCAAAGCACTCTGGCCAAAAGCTATTTTAATTTTTCAACATGTAATTAGAAGTCTGTTTAGAGCAAGCTGACATTCTCATTCAATTATCTGTACAAAACCACATCAGTAAAACCTGTAGGGATGAATTCAAGGGTAGAGGCCGCCACATGGAAACTGTCTTATGGCCAGAGCTTGAACACATTGGTAGAATTTGTTACCACTTCTGCACCTATTCTGTGACTAATCAGAAGCTTTTAGTTTCAAGAGCACATTCTAACCTGAAATAAATGCTCCATAACAGCTCCTTCTGCTCACCTGAATAACCAATTTTTTTATGAGAGTACTATTTGTGCTAGTCTCACTGGCATATCTTTTGCAAAGCCTCCACCAACTACAGTCAGGCTTCAGCAGCAGACCTAGGAAGAGAAACACTGTTTTGTATGCTTCTAGCTCTGAGCATTACACAGCCAGATTTTCAAGATAACAACAACAACATCTGAATACTGTGATTTCCCAGTAGTAAAGACATGCTGGATCCTCCAGCTGGCTGAAAAAGGCTGGAGACGCAGAGGCATACACTCAGTGTGGAGGTAGATGCTTACCACTGGGGCAGCTGACTTGAGGCTCTGGCTGACAGCATAGAAATAAGGGGAAATTTTAAGCACTTGTGCCTTAAAATGAATTTCCTACCAAACCTTGGTCTGGTTAAACCCTTGCAGAATCAGACAGAAAGATCTTCGATTAGCACTGCCTATTTCCAGACTAATTGGCATATATCCTCAGTTCCCTTGGGAGGAGAATGTGCACCTTGCACCCTTGCACTTTGTATTCCAACACTATACTGTGGGGACACTTTCTAGGAAATACGCATAAATTTCATGTCAAAAGATAGCTATATCTAGCTTCAAATCAGACATGGGAAAAGTTCCCATTGGTTTCAGTAGTAAGTTGACATTCTCCATGTAAAATAAGTTTGGCTGAAAGCTATGCATGCAGATACTCAACACTGGTTGCACATGGACATCATATCATACCAATCACAGAATGCAGCAATAACTTCACTGCTATTAAATCATCCAGAGCTAATAACTAGGAACATGGGGATAAGCACAACACGAGCTACTTTCACAAAGGTCTACAGGCGCTCTGTGAGGTAGTGGATACCATCCTCACTCCTCTGTGCCCTGTTGAAAGCTCCAGGCCAGGGATGCCAGTCCGATACAGTTTACATTCAGGACCAGGCATTGCTCTGCCAAAGCTGGTGTGGCACTATTACTGTGAAAGCAAAGGAATAAGTATTATCTGTTGTCACACTTGTATGCTTTTATGCAGCAGTAAATAAAGGAAAAGCTTGAAGCAAGCAAAGTGAAAAGCAAGCAAGCTGGTTGCAATTTACATCAGCATGAGAGTTGGAAGAGGTCTGGTAGTCCTGCTGGCAACTGAGTTCTTTCCCCAGCTCACCTGCAGTAACATCTGCATGAAGCTAGTGAGAAGAGATGTAAGCAAAGGGAGGCTTCAGGAAACAGTCTACTACTATTACTATTTGAGGACAACAAATGTAAATAGAACAAGACACAACCATTTTTCAATCACAATTACTGTTTTACTGTGTTGTGCAAGATAAATACTTTTGTCCTCCCATTTATGTACCATAATATTATTTAAGAATGAGACTTAGTACACGAGAGAGTTTTCAGCATGGTTTTCCACGGCATTACTAATCCTCCCCAACAGGGCTAGTCAGACAGCGGGATGTGACAGACTAGAAATCTGGAAATTTAAGATGATACTGTTATTCTGCCTTTTGCTTTAGGTATACAGTCATTCATTCTAACAGGAACACGTAAACAAAACTCAGAAGTCAGTTCTGTAATATGACTGTGTAAAAAAATTAACTTATACCACTGATTAATGAGTAGCTTTTCCTTACAAGTTTCATGCATCCTATCAACAAATACCTCCCAGCCAACATATCTGTATTTAAGAATTTAGTACATAATTGCATTCCCTTAACAGTGTTCTTGCTCTCCCATGTTTTAACGGGATGATGTTTAATATAAAACATCATGACTTTAAAGATGTCTCAGTCATACTGCAGTCACAGTACAAGCACACTGTGATGCTGAATGGCACAATCACAAACTTTCCCAATTCCTCCTCTGGGCAAATAACTATGCTGCTGAAATCTGTGCTACATTATTGTCCTGAAACTGTCCTGGAGTTCCATGTCCTTCAATATCTTGTAACTAAAAATGGAACTCTCAGCTCACTCCCAAGAGGTTACTAATTAAAATAGGTATTTTTAGACTTTAGGTATACTCAGATACACTGCAAGAGATATTATACATACTTTTGTGGCTTTATTTTCTGATACATTTAGTCCCTAGAAAAAGGAAAGAAAATTTACTATCACTGTATTGACAATCCAATTTATGAAAATAAATAGTGGGCATAAAACAGAAAGGAAAAAAAAGAGCAATCATTCAATGACTTAAGTAGTTAGTAGTCAACTACGTTAATGTGTTAAGGCAGAAACAAATGACAATGGCAAGGCAGCAAATGAGGAGTTGAATTCACTGCATCCCCAGCTCCAACTAGATTCTAACAATAAGTTTATTTTCCTACTGTCTTTATCTTTCCAACAAAGAAACATTCTTTGCTATTTCAGTTAAGATTAGAAGAGGATTCAGGGAAGAAGAGACAAAGGTAGCTTTACTTTCAGAAAATTCCTAAAGGCTCAAAGTGAGAAACATGTTCCCAAGTCCACACTTTGAGTTTCCTACAGCAGAACATGGGAGTGGGCAGAGACATCAGGAGCAGTCTTCTGTCTCCTAATGGTTCTGAGCAACACTTTTGCACCACTTCTTCACCATGTTCTGATGCTATATTGACTGTGCATGACATAGGAGGCACACCTGACTAACCCTCTGGCTTGAGCAAGAAACTGAAAGGACTGAGGCTACAGAAGTTACGAAGAGTCATGATTTATAAAACAAACAGTTTTTAAGACTTGTAATTAGTCATTGAGCCATTTAACATACCTCAATACTCATAACCACTTGAACACATATCATCTTGTCTCTTTAGTCATCTAGTAAGATAGATATCTTCACTATGAATATGAGAAGAAAGAAACAAAGAACCTAAAAGAAAGCTGTTAAGTTGTGGAATGGTTTCAGAAGTCCATCAAACTTGAGCTCATATTCTATTGCTTACAGAATTGCACATTATGAATGTTGCATATAAATTTTCATCTTCTTTTTCTAATTATAAATTAACCACAAAAATGCATGTAGCATTTCCTTTACACTTGTAATGGAAAGTCTTCTGGTCAATATATTACGTGAACAAAACACACTGCACTGCCTGCTTAAGTTAATGGCTCACACAGCATTCTTGATGCTGATACATACAATCTCATAAGACTTCCCAAAAAGAAAAGTTACAGCTGTTAAATGAGTTTTACAGATAGGGAATTTTAAAGAATGGAGAAACTAACATCTCACGACAGCTAAGAACAGACTGAAGTCTCTGAATTCTGGACTAATATTTCAATTATCCTATCTTCTTTCTTTTTTCATCCCTAATTCAAGCTGTTAAACACCCACTGTTGTGACAAAGAGAAGCCCAAAAATGTATTAAGATTTTGATCTGCATACTTCTGCTGTTCTACTCTCCTAAATTTCTCAGAAATCAGAGTAAGCTTGAGTAAGAAGGGGCCATGGGAAAGCACGATCTTTGACACTAGAATTCATTTTCTACAATGAATCCTGTTTTTATGCACTGCAAACAGTATATTTTGTACTCAGTGCTCCATGAAGATTGACCTGCCCTCTAAAGACAGAAGATGCAGTGAAAAGAAATATGGATCCATTAGAAAGCCCTTAACAGTGATTCTAAGCTATTATATTTGTATTTTGCAGATGGGGTAGGTGCTTTTATTGGGATGGATATATAAATATTTCACATGATAAGCTGCTTATTTTGTGGACTTCCATTTTCCTAGTGCAAACTAGAGAGGTGCTCTTAGCCTTAACAATTATAGCAGCTGTTCAGAAAGCTTTAAGCACTCCACAGGATCAAGTCTTGTCATCCACCCATTACTAAAAAGAAATTGAAGCACAGGTGTTACTGTCAAACACAGCTCACCTGTGAGAGAATTCAGCTACATTCCCTTTCTAGTATGTATGTTACTGAGCTACACAGACCATTGTTATTCACTATAACAGTAGAATCATCTGTAATTAATGCCTTCTGTAGTCATGTTAACACAAAATATCATTTTAAGTTGTATAGACTTGATAGCATTACTGTAAACTAACTTCAACTTTGCTAAAGTAATTCAGGTTTAAGGAAAATAAAAATCTAGTGAACATTTAGTGACTTTATGTAACTGTGAGTTTTACTACAGTGGGTAAACAACACTGAAAATCTCTGTTCATCTGCTAACCAAACAAGGAAACTGGCACTCAGTGAAAGCTCCAAGCCAAAAAATTCAGAAAACTAGCAGCTATGGAAGCTGACTTACCTATGTGGAGACCTCGATTATATCCACTCATAAAGCTGAATTTAGTTACTCAGCAAGACACTCACCTGATTTCCCCCACTCTCTGCAAGGCCATCAGGGGGGCAGTATTCTTTCCAGGCCAGATAACTCTGATAACTATTTGCAGGAGATTTTCTCCTACTACAATTGCATGTGGAAGTCTGACATTGTTTCTGCTACCTAGAACAATGTTTTCTGAATTATATTTGGAGTGAGACAATTAAAGACAAATTAGGCTAACCTAGGACTTCACTGATAGGCCACTTTCACCAGAGCTCAGCCCAAGCCAAAGCTCCTACCCTCATGAAATTGGCTAATATATAGGAATATACTGAAACTTATATACCTGTTGAAAGTAAACACATACATTCATGTAAAATTTGTTTTAGTTCAGAAGACCTGAAATAATTCAGAAACAGCTCATGCTTGCACAGTAAGTCTAGGATCTCAATCAAAAATGCTAAAAAGCTTTTCTCAGTAATTTTCAACCTAATGAGATCCATTTTCATTAATTAAGTTACTATATACATAGTTGCCAATCCTGAATTCCACAGCCATGGGACTGGATAAATGAGGAAATCCCTCTTCCAGGCCAAATTCCTTCAGCTCCTTGTAACTAAGCAGATAAGGGGAAGGCACAAGAAGGTACAGAATCAATTTACTAATTTCAAATCTAGTCTTAGTCAAGGATAGAAAAGATATAAACCATCTCCTAATGACTGTAACACAAGCTTCTAGAGTGGTTTGTTATGACCCACATACTCTGTGTCAGTAATTCTGAGCCAATCCTGCTAAGGCCTTTCAGGCAGGAGTGTATCTTTTTTTTTTTTTTTAACAAACAGAAATGGTTTTATTGGCATAATTCACTTCTATACAAATATAATATTAATTCACAGTAAAGGTGAGCACAGAGCTTTAACTCAATCAGGATATTTAAAGCAACTGCAAATTCTCTGTGTAGACAAATCTCAGAATTCAAAACCTCTGAGATTGATCTGTCACAGTTCTTGAGATTTGGTTTGTCACAGTATTGGAGAGCTTCCCAAAACTCACTGTTCTGAAATACTGCCCCAGTACACACAATTTTTTCCAGCAGTCCCACTTCATAAAAGGAGGCAGCAGTTCCACTCAGGAGCCAACAGCCTTCAAAGACTACAGCCTTTTGCTTCTCTTTCACAAAGCTGACCTTGAAATGTACTTGCAGCTATTCTTTCTCTCACCCTCTGTGATTGCTCTGAAGGGCTTACTCTGCCTGTCTGCTTGACGTTCCTGAGTCATTATCTGTGTCTTAATATCCATCTCTGAGTGTCTCATGTGCAAGCTAAAGGACAGAACTAAAAACCTTCACTCTTAATAACATTTCTTAGGAAAAAAAAAAAAAAAGATTCCAAACAGTGCCTTATCATTGCTCTCTTATGGCCTTTTATTGTCTCTGTGGTACGCAGCAGGAACGGATCAGACCAGGTTTCAAAGACCTGACTGCCTGTGGATGATGCTAATCTCCCCTCAGCAGAGAGAGAACAATATTAATTTGCAATGCTTTCCATTATTTTGGAACAGGCAGTCAATTAATCCAGTCCCAATGGCTCAAAACCACTCTCACGTGTTTTGATTCCTTAACCCAAACCTAATAATGGCACTTCTACTGCCTTCATCTGCCAAGCAATTGTCCCACAGCCTCAGGGAGGAGCTTGACTGGGACAAATGCTGAAATCAGGTGGGCAATAAAAGGGTTGGGATGAGCTTGAGAGCATCTGCTCCCTCTTGCCCTTTGTTAACCATGGGGCAGATGTGTGAGCTCCAGCTGTCTCTGTCTACAGTGACCAGAGCAGCACTCACTGGCATGTTCTTTGACTTTTACGCTGGGACTGTATTCATCCTTTATGCTTTATTGCTACAAGCTGACAGCAAGGACCACGAGGAAACTTGAAAATAAGCAAAAAATAAGCAAAATTAACAAAAACAAAACAAAACAACAACAACAACAAAACAAAAAACCACCTTTGTGCATCTCTCCCAAAAGTTACAGGAAATATTTAGGGATAAAAAAAATACATTTTCTTTTTGACTACTGGTATAAGCTTAACAAAGTCTTTTATTTTCTCTCTCTCTCTTTTATAGCTGCTATGTTATACTAGAGTGTATGTGAAATGCAGAACATCCTCATGAAGTTTTGCCACGCCTAGACTTGAAAAGATGACTGAATGTGATGTATATGGTCTTACAGCTCATCCTATCCAAAAGATCCTGGCTAAGGAAGGAGGAATCTTGTACGAACAAAAGGGAAAAGGAGGGCCAGCCCCAGCAGAAGTGTAAGGACAGAGGTGCTCAGGGACCTTCAGATCTCCAGAGACAGGAAAACAAAGGTGCAGCCTGAAATACTGAATTAAGCTCCTGAGAGCCTTCTCATTTTCCTCCTTCTTCAGAGAGGTAATCACTGGGCAGTGGCATTTTCCTAAAAACAATGCCTAGTCTCTTTAGGCTGCATGATCCATTTGCACACCAGAACCAAGAACATTATCATCTGGATGGGGGACACAGGAAACAGTGGTGTTTTACAAAGAAACTAAAACATGAGAAGGGGTAGAAGATACATAATGGAGGACAGTGATAGGGACTTCCTACAATGGTCCCACTGTTCCTTGAGTGTTGCAACAGTTTCTATAAATGCTCTGCAAAAATGTCACACAGAGCACTGTGTCAGTCCCTGAGGATAGCACTGGCTGTCCTCTGGGCATTTTGACTTTAGTCAACAAACCACATTTGAGGATACATGTACCATCTTTGGTGATAGGATGAAGGCCCCATGTGAAAACCAAGAAATCTAACAGCTGCAGAACTCCTGACTGAGGGCATGGCACAAATTACTGAGGAGCCTAATTTTGCATGTAAATGGAAATTATGCTCTTAGATCACTTGGGTTGAAAAATTTCATAGTGGGACAGCTGTAATGCTCAGGGCCATGGATTTTTGGCCCATCTGTGTCTCACCTCACAAGGTATGTCTTGCTGCCCTATACAAAGGATTTGCTTGTGATCTCACATTCAAATGATGATCTCATGCTCATTGTGCTGTCTATTTCTACGGAATTCATCCTGTTTTACCACAGGGAAGATAATTTTGGCTTCTTGAGATGCATGTGAGAAAACTCGTAACCCAGAGAAGATGCTACAATGCCTTCTCACTTGCATCTCCTCCACCTGACGCACAAACCCTCAAACCATGGAGGGGAACATCTGCTAAAGATCTTCCACTTTGCCTTACATTCCATAGCAAAACCCCCAGGTGTGTTGTTTATATTGCCAAATTAATAGAAATACTCATCAGAAATGATCTTGGCAGTGTCTAATATGCCTTTTAGAGGCCTATATTTTTCTACTTCTGTAATTCTTCAAAAAATTAATGCTTTGTTTTGACTTGACTAAGGGTTGAGGTGGGTGGGTGGTCTGAAATCCATATGGGCCGTTTTAATTACCTTAGTCATGCCAGCAGTTACAAGTTAACACAGCATCTTCTCTGTTTTTTTTTTTTTCCTGTTAATAAAGAGAAAAACTTAAAATAAAAAAAAAAAAAAAAAGTTCTCTAGTTTAGTTACAAACTGTTAACCCATGTTTCTGTTTGTAGAGATCCACAGTTTATAAGGTGTTCGCTGCCTGGTGACTGGTTTCCCTGACTAAGTTAACAACAAAACTTACAAATAGAGCTCGGCATTGTATTTAGTTATTCTCTCACTGATTTTAAATAACACTTATTTACTACACTTTTCTGTGGTCTTAATTGTTTGTTATCATTAGGGTGAGTCACACTTGTCAGTACTTGGATGAGAGACACAAAAGAAGCCCTTGCTTAAGGGCTGAACCAATAACTCTACATGCGATCACAAAGTTTTCCCAGAATCATAAAATATCCCAAATTGGAGGGGGCCACAAGGATCAAGTGCAGCTCCTGCCTCCATACAGGACCACCCCAAAGCCAAACCCTATGTCTTGAAAGCACTGTCCAAATACACCTTAAACTCCTGCAGCTTGGGGCCGTCCCCACTGCCCTGTGTATCCTGTTCCATGCCCACCGCCCTGTGGTGCAGACCCTGTCCCTAACCCCCAGCTGCCCCTCCCCTGACACAGCTCCATGCCGTTCCCTCGGGCCCTGTCGCTGTCACACAGAGCAGAGCTCAGCGCTGCCCCTCTGCTCCCTGTGAGAGCTGCAGCCGCCATCAGGCCTCCCCTCAGCTCCTCTGCTCTGTGCTGAGCACACCACGGGACCTCAGCCGCTCTTCATACACCTTGCCCTACAGACCCTTCCCCATACTCATAGCCTTCTTTGGACGCTGTCTAATAGCTTCATGTCCTTACATTGTGACAACCAAAGCTGCCCCCAGCTGCATAGTGCAGAGCAGAACAGGACAAGCCCCCCACGCGCCC
>VXAB01008771.1:57302-104029 GCA_013399175.1 Odontophorus gujanensis | reverse complement strand
GCGCCCCCCCCCCCTTACCCAATGGCAGTGCTGGGCCTGGTGCACCCCAGAGTACAGTTGGCCCTTTGGGCTGCCAGGGCATGCTGCTGGCTCACATTCAACTTGCTGCCAACCACAACCCAGATCCTTTCCATAGTGCTGCTCTCTAGCCTCAGGTCCCCCAGTCTGTTACAAAAATTGAGGGTTGCTCCATCCCAGGTGCAGAATCCAGCACTTGCTCCAGTTAACCTTCATGCAGTTGGTGATTGTCCAGACCTCTAATTTATCAAGATCTCTCTGCAAGGTCTCAACAGAGCCAACAGCTCTTCCTAATTTAGGATCATCCACAAACTTATTTAGTGTTCCTTCAAGTTCTTGTATTCACTTATGACAACACTGAAGACAAGTGGCCTTAAAATGGATCCCAGGGGTACCCTATCAGCATCTAGCTGCCAGCCTGTTGTAACCCCTTTTACTGTAACACTTAGACTTCTGAAGATGCTCTCTGATGCCTTGTAAAAAAAGCAACAAAAATCTTTAAAATCAAGACAAAATCTTTAAAGGTGCCTTTTCTAAAGGGTTACTATTGGAAATTTATGTAACTCAATCAAAATTCCTAGTATGTTCTCTCTCCCTGAGTGTCCTAGCAGCATCTGCTTGACAAATGGATGTCTTGCATTTCTTGAGCTGATTAACTGTATATGGTGTCACACAGCGCCCAACAGCTGCTGTTCAACCAGCTACAGCTGAGCAGTTTTTATTTTTTTTATGTGTGCCTAGGCAACCTTGGAATCCCTACATTTTTGCCGTTCTGAAGGGGGTTTCCTGTCCCACAGGGTGAATCTCTTCCTTTTGATTACTGAAACCAAACTTCTGCCAGGCATGTGGTATTTTAAGTCTCCAGGACTGCACAAACCAAACTTGGAAATGCTTGAAAATAAAATACCATTTACTTGGGTGCAGTACAGCCATATTCATGTAAATCCACTGCCAAAGAGAGTTTTGTCATAATATACAGCTTCTGCAGATACAAGGAACTGAGAAAAAGAAGTGCTCACCTTTCTCTTATTTGTGAGACATAAACAATTCTGGCTTTCAAGAACTTCACCTCTACACCACTGCTGCTGGTTTCACTTCTCTATTTACTGAAGCTTCTGTAATTCCCCCAGGTGCCCGCAAGTTCAGACCACCCTTTTCGTCTTTATGGTAGCAGCCCCTAGAGCCAACAGAAGGACTGCCCTCAGGCTTCTGGCAGGTTGCAGGCAGGTGAGTAGCCACAAGCTGGCTGCTCCTGGGGACTTGGTGGGACTGCTGGTTTGTCTGGGAGGTGTGATATGAAACTCATGCACCAAGCATAATTTCCTTTCTGGTTGTCATCTGGCTGCAGGGGTTCCTAGATGCTGTCTAGATTCACAAACTCAGTATATTAGGCGCAGTGGTTAGAGCTGGGACTCAACCTATGTGCAAGGTTGTTTGATGCTCTGCAATTTTCCTTCCGTAATCTCTCTGTGGTGTAGCTTGTACTAGACAGTAGGGTGCTTTGAGAGAGAAGGCTCTTGAGGGTTATTAACAAATTATGTTGTGGTAAAAGCAACAGTAAACAGAAGTTGCTTATTTAATAATGGAAGTAATTCTAGGGTCTGATTAGTTTTGCTACTGCAGCCAAAGATTAAACTGAAGAATACATAGTTGGGGTTGGGCATTGTGACTTTTCTGGTAGGTCAAGTGAAATGCCTAGATGTGTGGGGCAATAGTGTGCAAAAATTAGAGGAAAAGGTAACTGCCAAGCTGGGCAGAGCAATTTCTAATGCACTGTGAAGCATACCACAGTGTTTAAAGCTTGTTTAAATGAAGGAAGTTTGCCTATAAAAATGCCTTTAAAAAGAATAGACATGTAATCTAGGTGCTTTCTGCTCTGACAACTTCACAATCTTGTCTTTATGCAGATATCCCCAGGCTAAGAAGCCCACAGTTTCACTTTCATTAACAAGTTACTTTTGCAAAGTTTTGCACTTCTTTTAGCCACTCTGTTCCAAACTGAACAACTTCTGGGAAGAAAATACACTGAAAGAAGTTAATCTGAAAGTTTGTATTGCACTTTCTTTGCCTGAGCTATCTTCAAATCCTAATATACCACAGAACTGCAGAAGATACATTACACAAACACATTTCCAGTAAAATAAATAAAGCTGGGAATAACTGTCACATCTAGCTCTTAAGGAATCAGTGACTGCCTGGTCTGGGAGGAAGGCTGAAGCAAAGAAAGCTTCACTCCAGAAATAAGCTAGAATGGCATCTGTCTGGACTGTAAAAACAACAGGAAGAACCTATGAAGCTACTGCCTAACATAAAAAGACTCTCTCTTTGAGGGCTTAGGATATTTCTGTGAAATTGTCTCAATTCTCTAAATCTGCCATTGCTGTCAGCGAGATATACCTGAAAGCATCACAGCTTCATGAGGATTATTCAAATCACAGACAAAATGTTAAGGAATTCCAGGCATTGAAGAAATGTCACGCTTTATAAGTGAGATTACAGAATATGTTAGTTTTATCTTGCTCTAATATTGAGATATATTAAGAAGCCAGGGTGTTAACAACATACTATGCAGATTAAAAGGCCAGAAGAAAACATATAACATTCCTGCCCAAGTTCTACCAGGAGGGTTACAGATACACCATTCAAGGCAATATATGGACACAGGCCTGCTCCAGATTACACCTGGCTCAACAAATGCATCACCACACTCCCACTGAAATGCTTATCTCCTTTCATCATCTCTGCTTTCTTACATATTTTCTTTCTCAATCCCTTAATAACTCACTTACTTCATTGCTTCACCTCATTCTCTCCTTAAACTGGGTTTGAAGGAGAAAAGGGGAGATAGTGGTCTGCCCACAACAAGGTGCAGCATAGCATAGCTTAATTAAAAGGACAAGGTGCTAGCAGGAGCCTTAACCTGCTGCATCTTATGATGATGAAGGCAAGAGGAAGACTGATGGTAAATACTTCAAAGGAATTAAGGAGTTATCCTCCAGAAAGATGACAAGACCAGCTGCCCTGCTGAAGCATCCTTACACTAACGTGCACAGCTTGGGAAATAAACAAGAGGAGTTGGAAGCCACTGTGCTATCACAGTGGAAAATCATGACAACGTTGCTGTCACCAAAATCAGGTGGGATGATTCCCATGACTGGAATGTGGCTATTGATGGCCACAAGCTGTTCAGAAGGGACAGATGAAGAAGGAAGGGAGAAAGCATTGCACACTACACCAAGGAAGGAATAGATGGTGAAGAGCTGTCCCTTAAGAATGGCCACATGTGAGCTGAAACCCTGTGGGTGATAGAGAGAGAAGCAACAAAAGGAGCCTTGTGACTGGGGTTCACTACAGGCTGCCTGATCAAGTGGAGCCTATTGGTGAAGCCTTCCTCCTCCAGCTACAGGAGGCCTCCTGTTCACAGGCTCTCATTCTCTTAGAGGACTTCGATCACCCTGACATCTGCTGGAAAAGTAGCACAGTGAGCTGTAGGTGATCCACAATGCTCCTGGAATGTATCAACGATAAAGTCCTGAGCCAGGCAATAGCCCCATGAGGGGGGATGCAATGCTGGACCTGTTGCTCACCAACATGAGTGAATTGATTGGTGAGAGCACGATTGGAGGCTGCCAGGGCTGTAGTGACATGCAATGGTGGAGTTCACACTCTTGAGGGATACTGGACAGGCAAAGGGTTAAATCAGGAAGTTTAATTTTAGGAAAGCCAAATTCCAGCTCTTCAGGCAGTTATCCAACAAACCCCCCTGAGAATCCATCCTCAAGGACAAGGGGGTAGAGCAGAGCCAGCAAATCTTTAAGTAAGTTCTATATCTCCAGACAGAGGAATTCAGGAAAGGAGGGCAAGATAATGGCATGGCTGAACCAGGGCCTTCTGATGAAACTGGAGAGCAAGAAGAAAATGCAGAGGCAGTGGAAGCAGGGATAGGGACCCTGAGAGGATTGTAGGGGTGCTGCTGGGCTATGTAGGGATGGGGTCAGGAAGGTCAAAGCCCACATGGAACTGGACTTGGCAAGGGGCACAAAGAAGAATAAGAAAGGGTTCTGAAGGAACAACAGCTGGAAAGTCCAGGAGGGTGTACCCCCTAGTGAACAATACAGGCAGGCTGGTAGCAACAGACAAGAAGTCAGAGGTACTCAACAACTTTTTTGCCTCTGTCTTCACTGGCAACTGCTTTACACACAGCCCTCCAGTGGATGGTTCAGAAGATGGGAACTGGGGGAGTGATGCCCTCCCTGCTGTAAATGAAGATCAGGTTTGTGACCATCTGAGGAACCTGAACATCAGTAAATCTATGGGTGCCAAGTTTTACAGAGGAAATGTCTCTTCTGCTAGGATATGCACTCTACCTCTGTCTCCCACCTGATTAGCATATGCTTTCTGTCTTAATTAAGTGGCTTCCATTTTTCAGACATCTCCCTGTACAATTGCTGGCACTTTATAGATCATGTCCGAAACAGCCCTTCCTTTGCTGGAATCATCACCCTTCCAAATACTGTTAGGCATCTGCCATTTCTTTGAACTTTCAAATCATAGGACATAAGACCTTTCCCATGAGGATTATGTATTTTGACTTAACTTGTCTCATCAGGTCTATGCCAGCAGAACTGGGGGCACATCTTGACATCCTGAATGAGGTATCCAAAGTAGGTTAACTATCTGCCTTCACTTACAATGCAGCACCTGACAGTGAATGCTTAGCATCTGATGCTTATCCATTTGACACTGTGGTTGGTATTTGTGGCTCAGACCAAGGAGTTCAATGTTCAAGAGACTTTAACAGCATTTACTGCGTTAAAACACACCAGGAGAATAGGATCAGCAAGAAGCTGTCAGGATCACTGCAGTGTCCATGCATGCCCAAGGCTCCAATATGTTCCTACTCAGGGGTGTCATAATAGCATGTAAAGATTTGTCAACAGGGAAGGGCTAACTGGGCTAGGTGACATACAAACACACCATGGAGGACATCTGGGCACAAAACAAGTTACTCAGAGAAAAGCAGGATATAGAACGCATTATCTTTCCCAGTTCAAAGATGAGAACTGAAACAGTAATTGTGATGTGTCAAGGTCACTCAAGAATTGAGAAATAGTGATGAGAACAGAAATTTCTGTTTTTCTGAGTCACAGCTCAGTGCCTCAGTCACAAGACCATCCTTCATCTCTCACTCTCGCCCCAAGGGAAAAACATGTCACTCCTATTTGCTTAACTAGCAGCAGTCCTATCTACAGGCTGTCCATCTTCCTAAGTGCACACACAGGGTACCAGCAATCTGAAGCAATAGCGACACATGAGAACTCACCTCCCTGCTGGAGGCACATGACATAGCTGATGTGCATTAGAAAGGCCGCCTGATTCATACGCCACCATCAGAGTTCATGCCTCATGATATCGATGGAGACAAGAATTCTCAGCCCGATCCCCCTCAGATTAGGTTTCTGAACGTTTCCTTTATGGCATGTGGAGAGAATCTGAAGGAGAGTTCAACAGCACAGACATTTTCCTGGCAAGAGGATGGACCTTTGAAGCTCTCAAGTGGTCCCAGAATAAACTTCATGACTTGGGAATGAACACTATGTGCTGACAGCATCTTTAAAGGCAATCATCAGGGCAGCCTTTCTTATGCCCACTGCTGTGCTGTGATCCCATCAGATCTTCTGGAAAGAATGCAAAGAGCTGGGTGGGATGCCTTTGTGGGTATGCACAGTGGTGGGGACATCAGCTAAAGAATTAATGGGGGATGCTCACCCTTGAGAGGCAGCTGCAGATTCAGACCTTCTAGTGGGGTAATCCTGCTGTTTTTAGTGCTTCGAGATGTGTTCCTCTTGGGAACCCAGAATGTGGACATGGGGAATGGAGGGGTATGGAAATCACTGGGGAACAACAGAGGAGAGAATTCTTTATGGAAGATAGCCAAGGATTGAAGTGAGAAGAGGGCACTGGTCAGGTAGATGGTTTGGGATGTGTGCTGGGTACAAGCAATGTGGAACATAAAAAAGGGTTATTCTGATGAGAGCAAATGTGGGGGCAAAATCCCAGCTCTGTTGAAATCCAAGACAGAGAAGGACTTAACAGACTTTAGGGGAGTCTGGGTTTGGCTTTGGAGACCTGCTGTGCTTCTATGCCCACAGAATCTCTGCTTATGATCTGAGCGCAGTGAATGTGGCCTTTAATTTAAACCAATGTATCAGAGCAAGGTGCATTACTTCACACGGAGTGATGAACTTGAGGTGGCATTATGCTAGCCATTTGCTTTTCCATTGCTGGCTAAAATTCATTAAGGTATTTTGCAGGAGGCAGTCTTCATGTTAAACACAAAATGACACTTGGTCCCTTAAAAAAAAAAAAAGAAAAAAAGGAAGATTTTATGAGAATTTCATCCACTCCTTTTGTTTTTTCATGTCAAACATAAATTTGACACCATATTCACAGCATTCTGCCATGTACTTCAATCCACCTAGAACTGTTTTTGAGAAAAACCTCTGCTAGCTATTATGTGAAAACTTCCAGTTACATTATGCACCCCATATTCAAAATCTGTGAAATCCTGGGGGAGTTCTTGAGTTCAGACAGAAAAGCTGAACAAGCAAAGCTTTCTCAGATCTTCCTTGTGGCCCTGTGAACTATTCCTGAAATATCTTGAAACAGAGCTTTTTGCGTGCCTGAGAACAGGCACCAACCTGTTCTAGACCAAGTTTCACAATCCACACTTCTACTATAATGGAAGTTTGGCTTCACAGTCCTACCAAGTTCTGGGCTGTGGATGAGCAGAAGCAACAGCAGGAACCAGTGTCTGCCTGTGATGATGTTCCTGGGCTCAGGACATTTTCTGACAATGGGAGGGCAGAAGTAGCCATAGGGCATGATGATCTTTCTTCAACGGGGAACCCCACTCATCTCCCGGCCTTGCCCAGTTGGATCCCCAAGTTTAAGACCATTTTTCTTTTCAGCTGAGGTAACAGGAGTAAAGGTGTTATTGCTGTCTTACTAATATCTACCCCCAGTTTCTTGAATTGCCAGTAATTGCCATCAAAGCCACAGGCAAAAAGCTGTTGACAGATGAGCCAGGTAGGTTCTGTAATTGTCAAGAGAGAAAATCCTGGGGTCTCCCCACTGAGATAAGCTTTCATATCCTTGCAGATTCTCCCACCTGCTGGAAAGTGGTGCAGGAAGCTATGACAGATGAGTTGAATTTGTATGAACTACATACAAACATACAGATGTTGTGGCTGTCTGCCAACACGCTCTTCAGCAGAACAACCTCTGCTGGAGTTTAGTTCACTGTTTGTTCCTTTCCTTTTCCTTATGCTGTGTCCCCATACTGTAAGGCAATACACTGCCACATCACCACACACACACAAAGCCTGCGATGACAGTCCTCTGAGCCAGTGAACTCCCAGCGCTACTTTAAAGCAGTTTTAATCACAGTTCTGAGTGGGGGTGGTGGGAAACCAGCAGCTGGAAATCACCATTGGAGAAGTGGATGTGACAGGTAGGCAGCCTGATGAGGGAGGCCACGCAGGACTACATACACAATGGAAAGAAGATACATCATGGGTTCATTGTTTTTGACCTGCTGGTCTCAGAATATTTTGGTATTAGCAGGATGTGATGCCTCAGGGGAAAGAGGATGTGCCAATATCCTTCATTTGGCTAATCACAAACTGGAGCTTTGAAGGGAAAGAAGAATACTCCTGAGCAAAGCAGAAGGCTTTGAGTGAAGCTTTGCAAAGTAGAAGCTCATGCACAAAGTGAGCTTCCCTTCAACTACTTGCCCAACAAAGAAGACTGAAAATTCTCTAGAGGGTAAGACTGAGGTGTGGTGATGAGGATGGTTAGATATGAGCCCCAAAGTCTTCACTATAGTGTGTGAGCTTCTTAGCTGGGAGAGAGAGGGTGGGGAAGAGAGAGTGGGAAAGATCTTTGTCAGAGAGTCTGTGATATGCAACAGGCAGAAAGCTGATCTACAGTTGAAATGAGAGAAATCAGAGCTGTGTTCCTTAGCAATCCAATTGTTATGAAAAGAACACCACAGCTCACTGCTTTTCCTTCATAATCAACTAAAAATGAGGATAAAATTTTGTGTTTCTTAGTTTTTTTCCCCTCTCTGCATAAATAAAATATAGTTAACCTTCTCCTTTTGTTGTTTGCAAGCATGAATGTGTGTTTAATTTCAGAGTGTATTTTCACAGAATTTTCTAGAAAATCTTTAATATCTTACCAAGTACCTCTGTTCTTTGGATGAGAAGTTCATAAACATTGAATTGAAATACCCAGCTTTATGTCTCCTGATTCTCTTGCTATTTGGTAACAGAGAGGGGAGAGCACACATAAACCTCTGGCCAGCGTAGCAGTCTCTAAAGGGACATCAACCTCTGGCATAGTTAGAGCAAAACCTTAAGTCCTTTTAATAACATTTTCTCTGGATCCTTTTTAACCTGCAGGATAAGGGTCAGCTGGGTAAAATGTTAGCTTAAGTCACCTTGTCCTGCATACTTTTCTCTGAGAAATATTAACTTGATTCATCTGAAAATCTGATCCATTATGATTAATCATTTCTCAGACACTTGTGGCACTAACTGCATTTATACATAACTAAGTAATTTTCCTTGTACATGACTGCTGCAATTGCACCAAAATTTACATCCATACAAAAGGGACAGAGACAGGAAGATAGTGAAAGGCAGGATTCTCTGCAGGCATCTGTCTTTTCAGATATCATGCTCACCATGGATACTTTTGAGACTGCCTGATTGAAGACACACATATGATGAGAAAGGTCTTCATCCTCATCACAACTTAAAACACATTAGTTACAGCACTTCACAGAAAATTTCCCTACTCAAAACACCAGCCTCTCACAAGCCTGCTCACCCCAAGGGCTGCAGTAGTATAGACAGACTGCACATAAATTTTGTTTCTGGAGACAGAATAATTATAGTAGAGTGTAAAAGATATGTAATTTGTTGTTTCTCCAAGCTGAAGCACATGCAGAGTTGAGCCACAGCTCACTCTGCCTGTTGAAACATACCCACACATGAGATTCCTTGCATTATACTCATAGATTCCCCCAGAATAGCCACTTCAGATCATTCCAACAGCCTTGCATAGCAACTGCAGTATCTGCTGCCTTTGCTTTCTTCTCTGTCAACTCTTTTTCTCTTCCTTGCATTATACTGACAGGTGTGTGTGGCCCACTAGCTCATGTGACATCACAACAGGTTTGTGTCCTACTTTGGGATGCTTAGTCATCAAAGATCTTCCTTGGGGCATCACAGATGATGCTCACCAGCTGTGCCTGGCATGGGAGGTCACTGCAGAGAGGGAGATGTAATGTTGCAGAGCAAACACAGGATTAAAAAAGGACACCTGGGAACTCATTGCATGGTTTCTACCCTTGTCGAGCAAGATCTGGCAAGTCTACTGTGTTAGCACCTATCCACTGCATAACCCAAGACTCCCACAAAGCCACGTTTCATACTGGTAGCAGCACTTTACCCTGGCCACAGCAACAATAACTCAACTTTATTACATTCATCCTTCCCACCTCTGTGCTCTTGTTTTGACTATTTACATCCATGAGAGAGGACAGATGAATGGAGCAAACTGAGAACCAAGAGACACCAAAGAACAGTGGCTTGCCACATGGCACCTGAGCTGTGTGCTTCAGCTGCAAGGAGAAGAGATGAGGGATCTTGAGAAGCAGATTTAAGTGGAAGGGAAAAATCAAACAAGGGAGAAAGGGTAGAAGAGATGCCAGCTTTGTGGTTAGACAGGGAGTAGGGATTTGGAAGATAATTGTTCTACATCGGACTTCTTGAGCAGCTTTAGGCACATCACTTTGTCAGCTTTAACCTAAGTTCCTCTTCTGTCAAAAGTTGCTGTGGGAGGAGCTGTCACAAAATGCAACGGGGAGCAGAAAAACATAATGACAAACACCTTCTAGGTGGTAAAACCAGGCCAAATAACATCCGGAAAAAGGATGGCTTTCTCCTGAACAGCCTCAGCAAAGTCACAGCTCACAGGGAAAGCAGACAAGAACACAGATTAGGAGAGAGTCAGGGCTGCTTCTACCTGCCCCCACAACTGGTCTGTATGTTTAAGAAGCTCTTTCAGCTCTTCTTTTGTCATCAGCATCATAGGGCTGCAACCCCAGCTGGCAGATGTGGAGTCATCTTGTGTTCCTCAGTACTGGATAAGAGCCTCCCACTGTATTTAGCATTTGCCTTTCCTTGCTGCCACTCTTTCTCCACAAAGATTTTCCCAGTGGATCACGAATTTGCACCCTGAACTGTACTGGTGTGGCTGAAAGCAGACTAAAGTTTAGGCAAAGTGGTGAATGATGCTCCCAAACTGATTTATCATCAGACAAATATAGCTCTAGAAAATATTGGTTGACGGAGTACAGCCAAGGCACTAAGTGTCTTTATCATTAGAGTGAATTCCTCTTGAATCAAGCTGGGCTCCTTTCCTCACTTCCCCAATTAAGGTCTGTTCCCAAATTTAATTGCTCTGATGGCTACAAGCTTTCTTCTAATTTCCAGGCTAAATTCCTTCATGGTCAGTTTATATCCATTTGATCTTGAGATAAGCTCAACCTGCAACATTAATGATTACTCTTTCTTCCAGTCTTTATACTCTGATACATTTATAGAGAAGAAATGCAATACTTCTCTTCATTTTGCTGGCTGAAAAAGCCACTTTCTCCTCATCTCTCCACATAGGCTAGGAGCATCCCTGTGCCTGGTATCATCTGCAAGGTCTTTTCTTCACATTGTCCCATGAGAATAGATATTTCTGGTAAGTAGGTGACAAGAAGTGCACACCTTTCTAAGTTCAGATGTCTCCTGAGCACAGTATAAGCTATTCAGTCTTTCTCTCTCTCAGTACATTGTAGGGTACTCTGTCTTTTCACAATTGTAACACATCGGAGCTCACAGCCATTCTGTGATGACAGTATTACCTATTGTTTGTGCAGACTTCTGTGCTTCTCTGGCATTGCCAACTGTTGAGCTACCTCAGCGGTGTTGTTATGGAAGCTGACACATTTCTGCATATCAAAACTAATGCACTAGCAAAGACAGTTTCTGATTTCCATTCTTGTATTCTGATACTTTCCTTCTCCATACAGCCTACCTCTGCCTCCCCATCAGCCAGCTATTTTATCTACCTTCTAACTTTTTGATAACTTCTGTTTTAATTATTAATTTTGCATATGGCACTGTGTCAAAAACTTTATTGTAGTTTGGTAAAATAACATCAATATCATTTTCCCTGGCCAAAAAAGTTATCAGAGAAAGATATCAAATTATTTTGGCACAATCTACCTACAACGAACTAATAATTCATTGTATATCACTGTTGCTCATTTGCTTCCATATTTTTTCATTATTCATCCCTACAAGTTGGCTCTAAAGCTGCATGCACTGAGGAGGTCAGAAAAGTGGGTTTGCATTTCCCTAGATTACACTTTTCTTAGAGATAACAGAAGTGGTGCATCTGTTATTCTGCAGTCAGACAGTGCCACCACCAACTTGATAGATTAATTAAAAATCCGCCCTAGAAGAGTTGCCATTTCATATGCCAGCTATCTCAATATTCTGAGATATTCTGGTTCCTGTGACTGGAGCTGGTAGAGATGCTTACTTTCTGGTTTCATTTCAATCACAATCATTTCCTTTTCTATATGCTCAGCATTTGTTCACTGTCCTTGGGCCTCACCTACAATCTCCTCATTACTTTCCCCAGACACGAGTAGATCTTCCCCGTGTCATGTCACAAAGGAATTGGCTGTCGTTTCTTTTCCCTTTCTTCTGAAGGTCTGTCTCAGGTTGCCCTTTGATCTCTTTTAATTAATTTTTACCAATTTAGCTCCTTCCATGCCAGCAGCTACAGCAGTGAACTGCTACGTACTTCTGGTGGACCTGTGCCTTCTGTGCTTACATCACTCTCAATGTACCATTGTCAAAGATCACTTTGGAACCAGTACAAAAGAGATGTCACAAGGGCTTGCATGGGTTTAACACTAGTCACATTTTAGACTACTTAAAATTAAACTTACGCAATCTCGTGTGTGAAGATGTGCCCTAAATCCTTCACAGAGATTTAAATGAAGGCACTTCATGCCCACAGCCCAGTAGCTCTGGGTCAGGGAGAAAGAAACATTTTCTCTCCTTGCCTGTTCTACACGTTCACTTATTTTGTAGATTGTCTCTTTTGTATTTTTAGAAGTGGATGTTGCTAAGGCAACCAAACTAGCTGAACATTTTGTTTCCCTAAGAACAATACATGTTTAAATATTCAGGCAATTTTCCATTGTTCGGCAGGAATGGTGAGATCAGTCAGATTATCCAGACCAGATGAGGGAGGTTTAGGTTGGCTTTCCCTTATATTTAAAAGCCTTCAGTGTGCTGACAGCCATCCAACAGCCCTGTCCAAGGGGGGAAAACACACAGCAGACACATAGAAAACCCTCCATAAATGGGATAAATGTTTAGTTTTATTCCCTTTTGTTACATTCCCTACAATAAATCAGAGCACTTATGTCCTTCCAGGTAGCTAAACTATGCTCACTCCTGTGTTGAGGCTTGTACAAAACCTGCTTACACTCTGAAAACACAGCATCAAATAACATCACTGTACATGTCAAAAAGGGAAAACAAACAAACAAAAAAGTCTATCTGATTTGTCACACCTTCCCCTCTTGCTCAGCCCATGGCTATCAGGTACATGCTTCAAGCATCTGTAAAAGATTTGGAGTATTCCTGCAGGACTGGTACAGCCAAAATAGGAGTGGTGATGGTAATGACTCTCACCCACCTGCCTGAAGCCCACCAGCTTGATTTCCCAGATGTCTTTGCACAGGAGAACACTCAGGAGGGCATGCACAACCCATCCCACTGATCTGTGATGGCAGGCACTGCAACCTAGCAAGTGTCTTGGAGTTCATGTCCATGCCCTGGAAGACAGCCAGCACCATGCTCCAAAATGGGGGCACCTGGAAGTCTGTTACTGATTTTGATATGAACATTTCTAGGATGACCGCTATGTGTGTTTAGCTTCACTTTCTCCACTGGTATTGTGAGATGAGTAAAGCAATACAAACAAAAATAAAATATGTTTATGGCTAAAAAATGTATTTCAAACAAGTGCCAAATACCATTAGAATTCTGGAAAGAGAAGTAAAGGAAAGAAATGTGATGGCAAAAGCCATGGAGTCATAGACAGCTCAGCTCAGCTGAGAAGGAGATGTACTCTCAGAGCTGACGTGTAACGTGTGAGCAGAAAGCTGCCTGATACTAAGGGATGAAGGTGTAGGGGGGAGTCATGATAGGGAAACAAGGCAGGAATATGGGACTGAAGCCATCACTGTCAGCACTGGTAGAGATGATGTGTAATGAAGCATGCCCTCCTTCCTGGAATGACACACAGTACACACTTGACTAACTGGTATCACTATGGATTGGAGCAATTTATCCTTTCCAACACATCTAGCTCCTGAAATATGCCACTCTCTCTTCTTTCTAATTACCTTTTCTGGAGACATGAATACACCATTAACAGTGAATGGCAAGTAACCAGTTTGAAAAAAGAGCTTTAGAAACCTCTTTGCTTGTCGTTATTTGACAGCTTTCTGTGGGAATATAAGAAAGACTATTCAGAGCAGGAGCTGTGGAGCAAGATAAACGGCATAAGAAAGCAAGGCTGAGAACCAAGGACACCTCCAGAAGAAGAGAAAAACAAACTCAAGTAAGCTGTGAGGAGATGACCCTGATTGAAGGAAGAATTCATGGCTTGGAACCACTCATGACCCTGACTTGATAAGCGCCTACATGCATGGTTAAGGAGAGTTTGTGGAATGTTTTGCTGACATGTAAAGGCGGGGGGGAAAAAAGAAAACTTGTGAATGTATGTAAGGGATGTTAGAACTCGTAATAAATGATTTGGATCGTTCGCATCTGAGTCTGTGCTCAGATGCTGCAGATTTCGGTGTGTATTTCTGCTCTTTTCTGTTTTTATCTTTTTAAAAGTGAAACACATCACCCGGAGCATTCATATACTTTATCCTAAAAACTCATCACTGCAAAGAGGGTTGTGCTGTTCAAAGAACAATAACAATGTTATCTAGTCTTATCTAGTCCAGGTCCAAGCATCTCAAACAGTACGAAAAGTATCCTAGGATTGCCGAAGATCCTAGGCTGAAATGGCAGTGTCAGGAAGGAGAATTCATTTTCAGGAAACCATCTGGTTCATGGGATGTTGGACAGCTAGACAAAATCTGAAGCAGAAAAGTCAGTGAATCATAGGTTTGTCTGCCATAGCCATATGAGCCATGGAAGAACCACATGAGCCATAAAAGTCCTAGCCCCAACACAACTCATCTGTTTGGTTCTTCTCCATTCCATTATTTTTCCTGCAAGATCAGAAAAACTGATGGATTACAGGTGGTCCAGGGTGGGTACACATCACCTCATGGGTAATTAAACTGCTTATCTGGAAGGACAGCTGCCAAAAGTGGCAAATACTGTTTGGGATGATTTTCATCATCTCTCTCCTTTGCAGCCCTCTCTCACAGCACTGCAAACTGCACACCTACCAGTCCCCTCAAGCCTGAATCCTGGCCAAGCTGCAGAACTAGGAGGAAGGTTAAAGTCTGAAATAGGATTCATGGGTAAGAATGCTCTCAAGCCAAAGACAGCAGGTGAGATCAAGCAGATGCTTAGACCTAGACAAATGGAAAGAACAAATTGGGTAGATAAAGCTTGCTCAGAGGTCAAGGAACAGGGCAGGCCAGTCCACTCCCAGAGCTCCCAGTTTGGAGAGGCTGTAGAAATCCAGCTTCATCTCTCTTCAAAAAAGTTGATAGCTTCAGCATTTGCCCATGGTCTACTGGAAACACTATGCAATCAGGGTATGAAGCAGCTGAGTTATCACCTTCCTGTAAGGGAATCCAAGCAACCAAATCTAGGGAGAGAAAGAAAGGAGGAAGAAGTCGAAATTGCAGATGGGAGCGAATTAGGAGGTGGTAACAAAGAGACAAGGGGAAGACGAGAAACAAGAGGTGTGCCTATTCTCTGAACATCAGCAAACAACAAAGCCTTTGTTTCATCCTTACTGACACTTCAAATGACAGTGCCTCTTCTCCTGCCAGGTGGTATCTATAAAACATTCACCTAACTATATATTGTGCCCAAAGAGTGAAGACTAAGTGAAACAGGATCAAAACTAAGAGGGGATTATTTTGGTTTAAGACAGAGCACCTGTTGTATGAAGAATCAGCCTCTGTTGGTGGTTTTTTTGTTTTTTTTTTTTTTTTTTTTTGTTTTTTTTTTTCAGTGTCACGGTAGACACTCTCAGGAGAAAGAAAGAGGAAGATCTCACAGGTGCACTGAGGGATCAGAGCCAGCACAGGTGAAGCTGCAGCATCATAGTGCCAGTTACCTGCAGCCTCTCCAGGGGCAGGAGCAGGGAGATCAGGGATGGCCTAAGCCAGCCTTAGTTTCAAGACTGGGCATTGCCAGTGGCATTACTCATAACACTTTGAGCAATTCACTTTTCCTCCATCTGTCTCTGTTCACCTGTAAAACAGAGCCTGAAAGTGGCCCTGCAATTCAAGACTGCTTCTTGGGCCCTGTCTTCTCTGCCTGCATTCCAGTTGCTGGTACAGTGGGCTGCAGGTGGGTCTGCTTTCAGGCTGTAGTCCTAAGGTAGGCAGCATTTGCTGTGGCAGACCATGGTTGCATGAACAGATGAGCAATGCAGTCAGTGGAGATCTTGGCCCAGAGAAGGTAGATGCTGCAGTCAGGTAAGGGTTACACCTGGCACTTTCCAATCCCAATTGCATTCTTGAATGTGAGCTTCATGTAAAGTGCATTACCCTTATCCTGCAGTTAGCCAGGCAAAATCCCATCTCCAAATACGACACAAAAATAGTCCTACCTACGTCGATTCCCCAGTGTGCCTACCCCATGACAAGGCTCTGTGATGTCTGCTCGTGACTGTGAATGCCTTGTCTAACCTGGGAGAACAACCTTTGTCATGTACAGAAAAATGGACACCTTCCATAAAGCAACCAGAAACTGCACTGAGAACAGACATTGCGCTGAGCAGTGAACCTCCCAAATGATGTTTACTGTCAGCATCTTTCTATTCAGTTGATATAAGAGACATAGCCATGAGCTCAAGGGCTTTTATGAGGGAGATTACTTCTCTTTTTGTATAGCCCTGCTCCTCCAATTGCTGCTTTTAATAAGCATTTAGGGAACAGGAGGAAGAGGACTGGGAGAAAAGGGGGTGAAACAGACAGACTTGTGGCTGTTAGCCTTGTGATGCAGCTAACTGGACTTCCTTTCTATACAGTAATTTGACTTCTGCAATGCAAAAGCAGATGTTAAAAATAAAGCTGTGACCTTAATTATTCCTGCCAGGAGAGCAAACTATTCTGCAAATGTAAACCACCAAAAACTCACACTAAAAAGGTGCAAAACTAAACATGAATGAAGAGTTTTTCAAGATTAAACCAAGGTGGAGGTTTGGGGCGTACTCTGAATTTCACAAGTTCCCCACTACAGGGCCATACTCCATATTTAGGCACTGTGAGTAAGATGCATTACATAACTGTGCAAAATGCCAGAGATGTGGGGGAACGGATTCTGTCGGGGCTCAGGTATTAGACTGGGACCTGGAAAATATTGCCATGAATTTTCATCACAAATCCAGTGAGTCACAAAAATGTTACAGATTATTAACACTGAGGGAGGAGCCAAGAAAACCCAGATATAGGAGGAGACCCTTTCTTTGTGAGCCACCTTCTGCTTCAGGCAAACACAGTGTGTGAACAGCCTAAATGTTATCCTGAACACTGCACACTAACACAGGTTTTCAGACATTAACATATTGTGATCCTAGGTACATGTGTACAGGATCCCTTCGGTATCACCCCACAGTATTCAAGCAGCTTGGTTCTCCTATAATTTTTCTCTACTACATGGATGCAAAGAACTGGCAGCAAACGTACCCTCATGATGGCCAAGCAAAAGAGATATGCCTGACAGCAGGCCCAGAGCGGAGGGCACAGGGAGAATGAGAGGAAGACCTCCAAACATGAGGGGATCTCCACACAGGGCTCGAACGGGCAGCTCTTTGCCTTGATTTCAGAGCGATAATAATCTTCTCCTCAAAATGACAGCTTAGGGCTCAGCTGCAGCAACACAGTTTTTGGAATCAAATTACTAGAAAGGTCAAAACCATTAACACACGCTTTAGGAAGAGGGAAAACACCAGGCAAAATCTGTACGCTTCCACTGCTGAAAGATGCCCCCTGGACTAGCAGATGCTATTATTTGCTTCGTTTCACTGCAGGCAGAAGGGTGTCCTCTCACCAAGGGAGCAGAAAAGGAGGTCATTCTATTTGGAGGTCTCTCAAAAATGTGCACAGCAGGAGGAGTCTCTTCTGACTTTGCAGAATTTAAGAAGTACAAAACAGTGTCAGAAGCAGTAAATGAACAGATCATGTCCCTCTTACCCAGCATGGCCCTAACTTGTACACTATCAGTAGGGTCCCTTCAGCACTTTGTACTGTGCAGGATAGTTGCACCAGTGTTAGACATGTACAGAATTACTCTTGTTCCCACATCTACTAGGAGAGAGTGAATACGGAGTTGTTACACCTATAGGACAACACCTAAGAAGAGAATTTTGGTCAAGTCCTGATAACATGGACAGAGGCATAAGCATAGTAATTGATCACATTACTCTTCTACCTCAATAAAGAAAGTATTGATTAAAAAGGGGCAAAAGAGCATACAAAGGCTTCAACAATGTTTGAGCAACAACTTTGTCTTTCTTGTTTATCAGACACCTCTATGAGGCCACCTGAAGACAACAAGCACCTCAGCCATGTATTAATCATCAAGGTATCTGGCGTAACAGGGCAACGTATTTCCCTTCCAGGAACATTCAGATGTAAAGCTAGAATATCCATCAAGAAATAGTCCAGAGCTCCTGTAATGAGCTGTATTCTGGGTGCTTCATGCACCATTTGCCTACTTTGAGCTGAGCCTCGCTAAGAAAAGCCAACCCTACCTGCTCCAAAATATGGCTAAGGCAACACTGAACACAAGGCAGAGAGAAGTTCTGCCCCAGTTTTTAAAGTTTACCAAGACAGGCACTATACTTACAACCTTCTCTCCTACTGGTGCATTTCACTGTCTTCTTCCACATAACTAAGCTGCCTCTACATTTCATATGCTAGGTTGTCTCATATTTGTCATGCGTACTACTGGATGGATAAAACAATTCACCCTGATATGACAGTGCCAGTCTATCTAATATAATCTGATCCACAAAAAATCATCTGTCTAATCCTTGAGAATGCCCTATATTAGTTGCAGCTATTCTGGTCTGAATCCTCTACAGAGGATTCAATTTCACATAAGTCCTACCAAGACCATCCTAGGCTAGGGATTCATATCTCTCTACAGCCTCTACTCTTCAAAGACAGTCAAACCCTGTTTTTCCTATGTGATGCACCTTTAAAGCTATGTAATCTATAATGTTTTCTTTCCCACACCAGAGAGGTTTGCTCTGGATTTTACTCATCAAATACTTTAGACTGTCTTGCCCTGTATCTCCTTTTCATATTTGGATATCCTTTAGTGCAGCACTGCATGTTAACACTGAAAGTTCACCTTCAGTTGCAGCATTAATCTGAGCTTTTCCACAAGTGTATTTCCTTATCCAGTTCCCCTTGACATATAAACACCTATCACCTGAGCTTAATGAGCCAACCAACTTGGCTCAGGTTCAGGTTGTTAGCCACTGTATGCAAAACTGCTTGTGTTCCAGTGCTTTTCCACAACTTCCCTGGGCCGCACATTTTTGGTCAGCTACTTGCCCACTCCTTCTACATCAGAAATGACCCCTTGCTAAGACTCTGTATTCCGGGTTTAAATCCACTTGGAATGCAGTCTCATGGGCAAGCAGTATTTTTGCTATTTCCATGGAGACACTCAAACCTGCTTCCATCTATGCTTCAAAAATGTATCCCTGGGGAGCTGCAGGGCTGGGGATTTAAGAAGTGAAGTCCTACTGCCTCACTCGAGTGAGCACACCTTTTCAAAGGACATGCTCCACTACAGCTTGGCACGCTGTATTTGCTGGCCTAGCTCAACCCGGCCCAAAGTCATGTAATAGCAAAAATGTACTCCCATGCAGTATGCTTGTGAGAGCTCAGCTTTGCTGCTTGCTTTGCTTGGTCCCGATTGCAGCTGCAAGGATTGTTCTCATACTCATCGCTATGACACAGGCTGACTTTTTTTGTGTGTGGATACATTTGGGTTTTATCACTGCTTTGCATTGCATTGCATTGGCTACAATACTGTCACTGCATCCAAGTATTTTGGTTCAGAGCAGAATGTTTGACAGTATGATTAATTACCCTCACACTACTAACCGTGTACACAAAAGTTTAAGGCTCTTGCAAGCACCATCACTGGAGAAAATATCAGAAACAAAATGCTGGGAAAGATTGTTTGGAGTTTGTACGGAGTTTGCATTTAATGTTTTTGAAGGAGAGAGTGCTTTAAATCTTTAGAAGTGGATAGCTGCCTCAGGACAGCAACTCCCTGCCTCCACTCCCCGCAGTGGAGACCCCTCTCTCTTTAGATCTGCCCCCTTGTGTGGGCTAGCATGAAATAGATGTGATCACAGCCATGCTCTCCCCTTTTCCTGTTGCCAGAAATTTGATTGGCAACTGTCACTTCTGGGGGCATGAGGGCAGTGGAAGGACTGTGTTCACCTAAGAAAGAGATTCAGACTTGTTTTTGTGCAGGAACGTAAAAGATTCGGGGAAAACAAGAGTGCTCTGTTCCTCTTTCCTCTCTGGGGTCTCTAGTGCTCAGCACCTCTGCACAGCATTTCCTCAAGGGATGGGATGGGCTCACAAATCAAAGAACTGGCGTCAGGCCAGCACTCGATCCTTTCCCATTGTTCAGGCAAACTCCTAAGATGCCATGTATGTGAAATGAACTGCAGACAAGCTCGGTTCTACTACTAAGGGGATTAGAGTTAATAGCTTAATGTTCTCGCAGTGAAGAAAGGAAAAACAACAAAGCCATGCAGGTATTTTGAGCAGCCTCGCTACTGGGCTGCATATTTCCTTAACGCAGTTTCAGGAGAGATGGTTGTTAGGGAGAGGGAGCAGGATCCCATTTTGTATGCAGGTTTCAGTGGTGAATTGAAGGTCTTACAGTCTTGTGATGCAGGGGCAACAGAAGCAATATCTGGCTCTTCTTTTTGCAATGATAATCAGATGACCTTGAGATTTGCCCGATCAGGGCAGTAAAACTTCTATAAATATCCCATTTTCCAAAATCATGTTTTCAGCTGTATCAGAGACAATCCTAGTGAAGAAGCTGTTCAGTTGGGCTCATCCTCCCTCTGGCTGTAAAGAAAGCCTCTTTTAGCACTGACCTCCTGAGCTATCTAATGATGAAGATAGGAAGAGGCTGCAACCAGACAAAGAAGAAGAGCCTTTTGCTAGCAGGGAAATGTGTGAGTAATACACACGCTGTTGGACAGTGGCCAGATCACTCTAGTAACGGCTGTTAGTTCCTCTCACCAAGAAAATGATCAAATGAGAAAGAGAAGCTGCAGTCGGGTGTCAGAAATGCTGAGTCGCAACAGGAGAGTGCCGCATCCAATGGAAATTTACCCAGGAGCCAGCGACCTTCACACGCTGCTGGGGAGGAGAATGACAGGGGGCTTGCAGGGATATCCTGCCCTCACTCACGTGTGGCTATGCCACGTCCATGTCACCACCCAGGCAGAGCACAGCCCAAAAAAGGGTGCTGAGACCAAGCTCAGGAGCTGTGGTAGCCTCAGAACAGAGAGGGTTGCCAGGACAGACTCTGAGGCACAATATGGGGTGCTGCTTACATGGCAGACAGGAATAGCTGTCTCCACAGCATCGTCTGATCTCTGGTGATTACTTGTCTCAGGTGATTTCTTGCTGCTCTTCCGTCCCTTCCCCTGCTGCTTTGGGTGCATGGACTTGAAAGCAGACAGCTGAGTCCAAATGATCCATGCCTGGAGCTACTCCACTGGGGAAGGCAGGTAGAAAGGTGATTTCACAGCTCTGTTTTTAGGGCTTTTGGGTCATGCGTTATGTCAAGCAAGAGCTTCCTCAGGGGAAGCTTCAACACAAGCTCTATAGCTATTTTCTCAAAATTTCAGGCAATTATGGTAAGTAAAATGCAGAAATACTCTGAATTCCTCCTTGTCAGAGGGGTCTGAGGTTTATGATGTCACCAGAACATCGCTCTTCCTCCTGAACTCCAAGTGCTGGGACATGGCTGATGGCTTCACCTGCAAGACTGCATCCTCTCCTTGAAAGACTGCGGGGAGCTGCGGGGGATATGTAATAATGCAAGAAAATAAAGGACACAAGGCAGTATTTGAGAGCTGGAACTTAAAATACAATGTAAGTACTTGTATCGTGTTCTAAGATGGAAAAAAAAAGGAAGAGGCAGCTGGTGATGCAATGATAGGGATGCTGGCTAGATGGAGCTAGTACATACTCCTGTGCATTCAACAGGGATCAGTACAACACTATTACTAATTTTCCTTTTGAGAGGGGTTTCATTTCCATTGCAAAAGCCTCTGAGAAACTACTGTCTGTTGATGGTAATGCTGATAGAGAACTGGTTGTCCTCAGTGAAGTTCTTGTCCTTTTCAAAGATGAAGAGCTTTTGGAATGCAGAAAAGATAATGTGTTCTTTGCAGTGTGGAGGAATGATAAGCAGATGACTTACTCAGTACTTTCACACTGGCTAAACATGACACAAAATAGGCTATCTGCCTCGCATCATCTTTGACATCAACCCTTCTTTCATGGTGCTGCATGGACTTGTTCTTAATCCTCTGGACTATTCCAGATTAAGCTTCTCTGTTTGTACTCATAGAGCCAGCTTCAGTCACCAAGGCAATGGCAGGCTCCTCAGCCCCTGAAAGGAGCCTGTCTACATGGCGAGGTGGAGATCTTGGCTCAAGCACACCATGTCCTGTGATCCACACATCTTCACCTGGCATGCTGTGCCAAACAAAGTTTGACTGAGTTCTGCATGTGGACCATGCTGCAGAGTAAACACACTGTTCTCCAGAAGACCGAGTCCACGCTGGAGAGATCCTGTACCTGAAGTGGTAGGAAACAACTGAGCTTCTGGAACACCTGCTGGTGCTTGATCTGCCAGGCTGTGTAATCTTCAGGCCCACGCTGGGATGATTCTCAGACTCCATAACTTGGATTAAATGTCCCCTAGACCTCTTGGTGAATATCTGTGTTTGAATAATACAGATGGAGGGCAAGTAGATCTTGAAAGTAGGCTCAGACCTAAACTCATAAGGTGGCTATGCGTTATGGAAAGCCCAGTCACCACTAGAGGGAACAGAAGGCCACACTGAATGATAAAATTGTAATATTGCACTTTAAAATGAATGCAATCAACTGGAAAATACAAGCACACATTCTCCATTAGAACTGAAAAAATAATCCTGAAATATTGACTCTCCTGCTGAGAGGAGAAAGTGGAGACTGGAAATGGGCAGCAAGCAGGAATTTCATACCTCTGATTTTCTTCCAAGTTCTATCACTAACTCTACCATATAAGCAGTGGGGAAAAAAGGGACACTTCATATCTAGTTCTCCCTGAGGCTGCTGATAGAAGACTGGTGGCAGTGGAGAGCTGGGTCAAGAAAGGCTAATTAGTGCTGTGCAGGGTCACAGTACTACAGCACCAATGGTTTCCCACCATGGACTCCCAAGAAGTTAGGCAAAGGTAGCTTAAGTGTCTGGGACATTTTGAGAGGAGAATAGGGTGCTATCTTTCCCATTTGTACCAAAAAGATCCTACAAATACGCCAAACACTTTCTTTGGAGGGAACATGACAAATTTTGTGCAGAAGCAGAACCAGAGATGCTTGCAGTCCTGGGCTCCATGTGGGTATGCTGCTATGTGGATGCGCAGCTTTGCAGTGGGCCGTATTGTCTGTGCAGGTTTGCCATGCCCAACAGTGAGAAAAGAAGGCATCAAACTGATGAGCTAGAAAACGGAAGTAAACATTTGCCTAACAGGTCAGAAATAACCTCAACTTCAGCACGTGGTTATCCAAGTACGGAGACAAACAATGAGACTGAACACTACAAATCTCAGTGAGTCCCTGTCTGTCCTCAGCATTAGCGAGGAGAGAGCTTCAGCAGTCACTGCAGCTGACTGCTTCTTTAGGGTCACTGACAGTGCCAGTGGCACACTATGGCCCACGCCAGGACAACAGCATGATGCCCTCCTGGGTGCTGAGATGTCAGGCAATTCACACTAGCCCTCATGTTGGCTGATGGTGCAGAGTCCCAGAGACCAAAATGGACTTAGGTAGCAGAGCACTTTTTTTTTCACTTAGTACACTCTCTGAAGGTCAAAGTTGGCTGGACAGTACTATAGGAAGAAACTGCTTTCCTGTCTGCGATGCATTATTTCAGTTTAGTTCTTGAGGGCTGTCCCTTTCCTAGGTGATGGGTTTATATGTCTTTATCCTCCATTTCACTGTGCCACAACAACTGCATGGACTTCAACAGATTCAATCCAGATTTATCCTGATATGATCAAGAGGAGAGACAGACCTCCATGTTCTTGTTCCCAGGAATGAATGCTGAAGGTCTCTTTTGAGCTGTTCCACAGCTACAGAGAAATCTGTATCAGAAACTGTCCCATTTTTGCCCTTTGTCCATATGACTCATCTTGATCCTGTTGTTGTCATCAGCTATTAATGTAATTCCTAAGTAATCCACTTTTTTGGTTTCCAGCTGCCAGATTTATTTCCACCCCCCTTCTTATGCGCAAGTTTTAGTCTAATTCCTGTAAGAAACCTGCATGGCACAGAGTAAACCTTTTTCCCCCCACTCATGCAAATGAATCCCATGCAATCCTGTGCAGTGGGCCCGCCCATGGTCCTCCAGCAAGAGGATGGGTGCAGAGGCCCACAGCTGAGTGAGAGTTCCAGCACAGTTCCAAAGCCAGCCAATGGATCTGGCTCCTTTCTGATCCCAGTTCTTCCCTGGAAGAAAACATTGGATTAAGCATGGCTACAAACACCATAGCTGAATGACACAGAAATCAATGGAACAGCATGCTGTCAATCTCAAGACCCCTTGATGGCACTTCTCAGGTGTTGAACTCCCTCTACTATTTTCCCTTACCCTCAAAGCCCTTAATTCTGTTGCCTGCCATGCACAGCAAGTTTATGCTGTGGCCTAGATATGGCCCATGCATCTAAGAAATCCTCCCAGGCCATTTTTACTTCAGAGGCTAGCTGTGAGTAAGAATGGTGTGCCAGAGAAGAATGCAAAACTCCTTTGCCAGTGATGGGGAAGACTCTGAGTCTCATTTGACTTAACACTGCTAGTGAAATAGGCTGATGCTGCAGTATTAGGAACAACTCAGAAAACAGTAACATGCCAACTTTCCATTTCAGGCTTGGAATAAAGAGAGAATTACCACTTGCTTCTATCTGGATCCCAGTTCAGCCTTGTAATTCAAACCCTGCAAAACAAGCAGGGTATCTAAATCCAAAATCTGGAGTTGGGTTGCTCCCTAGTCTTAGTCTTTTCAGAGATGTATTGCAGGATTTTTCCATGAGAACACATGCTGCCCAAAGAAGAACGTGACTGCTTCACTCCTTACAGTTGTGGAATCTCGTTATAAGTGTGGTTATGATCTCCTCTTCACCTGGTCACTAGAGGTACACTGTATCTAAAACAAAATGTGTTTTCAAAGCAAACTGAAACAAAAATACCTTATTTATTTATTTATTTATTTAAATAGAAGCCTATTAGTAACTCAGAAAAATCTGGATTATCTAGAATTCAGCCATTCCCCATTTCTAGAAGGTCAGGTTTTGTGATCCTTTGACCCAAAAGATGTCAACTGTGAACTTTTGAAAAGCTTAAAAAGAGTTTAAATAAAGCTCTTTGTTTCTGTGACACCGGGATGTATTTCATGGGCATGCCACCTCACCAGAAACGAAAAGCACTTTATATACGCTGTGTATGGGCCTTACTGTGTCATTCAGGGCAATGCTATCTCTGTGGGATGACCACGGACTGACAGTGCTTCTGCATGCATACAAGATCACCATCACAAGGCCCTAATTTCTCTGAAAATCTTTCTCCTCAAGAGCTATTCAAATAAGTAAACAGGGCTTGATGATATCTGTAATTCTTCAGGCCTATTTGGGCCATAGCATGGCACAGTATTAGCTACACACTTCACCACTCCATGTGTTTATATCTCAACATTCACATACGAAGTCTGTCAGTGTTCTGCAAACAAGAAATGGTTGAATCTCTTGAGGTATGAGAAGGTCAAAAGAAAAATGAATTATCTCACAAGCAAGCTCTACAATTGTTAAACCAATCTTTGTTCCCTGGAGTCATTTCAGTGCCAAGGTGATGTTGCCATACCTTTGGCAGGAAATCACACTTGAAGAGAAAAAGGGAAAATTGAAACAATGAAGCCACACTTCACCCTACAGCAGCTATCCTTACATCAGCAATCCTTCAGGGATGTGGGGGAGCCTGTGCCTTGGACAGAAAACTTGCCATACGCCCAAGGGCCTCACAGCAAAGTGGTCCTGCAGATGATCTCTGATAGTCCCTGAATTTGAAGGTAAATGTATATGATATTTTATCAAATAAATAACTGGTTGCAATCTTGCATAGCTGTTACCCAATGAGCTATCTTTATCTATAATGATATAGAACTTGAAGTGGCAGACTGTCCAAAAGCTCCAGTAGGGTTTGCTTCTGTTAGACACCCTTCCTCTCATCCTGCTGATACAAAAACAAGGCTGCTCTGGGTTGAGTGATTACCATCAGTGGACCTCAAAAAGCTATGAAACAGCTCAAGCATTGCTGACCAGTGACTAAGCATTAACAGACCCAAGTCAAAATTACAGCAAAAAAGAACATCAAAGAGCAAGGAAAACAGCTGCAAAGCTCCAATCATGTGGAGGAAATGATACACCTACGTGGTAATACTGTTTCCCTTCCTGCTCCCAGCAGAACTTGCCACTTCTGCAAAAGAGTTCTCTTCACAAACTATCAACAGGGATTAGATATGGATTTAGACAAACGGAAAAACAAACTTTATTCTTGAGCACAAAATGGAAAATGCAAAAGACAAGCTCTGCCTGAGAGTCCAGCAATCCATTAACATAGGGTTACATGAGCCACATTTTCCATGTTTCTAAAACACAACCAAAGTAGCTAACATCTCTCATGTGGCCAGAATCCAGAGAAAGGCAAGCCAAAGCAAGACCGGGCAGTCCTCCAGCAGAGTGGGTTAGCTTCAAAAGCTGAAGTGCACTTAAAACTTTAAGGGGGAACAAAAGGCCATCTTTAGATGTAGATTCACCAACTGTGCATGAATTTTCAACCTGAAGAGAAGTTTGTACTTCCAGATGGACGTTCCACCACTGTACTGTAGTTTAGCACATATGAATGACCCTATTTGTTCAACTGGAACATGTTTCATCATTCTATCAATTATCACAGTTGACACTGGCCTTTTCAATATACTTTCTGCTCTGTATCCAGGGCAAATTTCCCACAACAGAGAAACATCTTCTTATTTAGCAGCAGTCTAGGGCTTTACATAGAAGGTTTGATTTTACAAATGAAGAATGACAGGGAAATTCTGAATAAGGCAGAAGATAATCAGTCTCTAGCAACAAGTGACACAGAAAAAGATGGATAAGTAATTACAGGTTTAGAATAAGGCTGTGACAGCCTCTATTCGTGGGGTAAAATAGCATAGCAGGAAGCTCATTTTCTGTGCCATCTAAAGCTACCATTTCCACCAGTACTGGAACATCTAAGATGATGCCACTGACAAAATGTTATTTGTTGCAGTGCAACACCCATGGTATTGGTTGAATCTCCTGCTAATCTTCCATCCATGTTATTATTCCAATCTCTGATGCCTTTCTTGAGTAGAGGTAACTGGCATATGTTGCTAAGTTGGACCAGCTGGTAGGCAGCTTAGCAGCATGGGGCTATTGTTTTTTTTATCTCTGCTTTTCCTTGCCTTAATACAGATAACTGGTAAGGTGATAAAAGTAGAGTCATCTCTCTGAGAACATTCAGTTAAAATACATGGTTTTAGAGATTTTAAGGGAGAAACATAGGTAGAAGTCATTGTAGAGAAGATATGGACAGCCAAGTAATCTCAGCCTCAGCAGTCTGCAGCACGCATTGAAAAGGCTAAAAGAGAAGGGTCTGTAAGCTAGCTCCTATCAACCTACTGTACACAGGATTGCCACCCACATCGTAAAACCAGTCATGACACATAAATCTGCTCTACTGAACAGCTGTAGTGAAGTGAGCAAGAAGTGATTCAGCTTAATGACTGAACTCTTAAATCTACCCAGGATTGGGTAGATTTTAAATCTACCTGAATGAGAAGGAATGGAAGAACTGGAAAAGACCAGAGGAATGGAAAGGAGAAAAAAAGTTCTTCTCTTACCACAGCTGGCAGACAGCTTCAGTGGTGTCCTTACACTGGCAATAAGCTTCCCCTCCTCTGTAGCTGCTGCTCTTCGCTTCATGTATTAAAAACAAGATAACAAATCTATCCAGAGAAGGCATTTACACAGGATCTAAAATACAAAGAGTACCTATGTCAGTAGAAATACAGAATTTTTAACTGACTGTTCTTATTTCACAGAGCACATTACCCACATCTTTTGAAATAACCAGGTGCAGGAGTTATGTTACTGCTTGAAAGCGTTAAAATTTTTTAACATCAACAATAATAATAATAATGTAATCCACAAATCCTAAATGCTTCCCTTCCTCAAGCTATATCATACATAAGTGACTCTTTCTGTTGGTTGCATTGCACGCCAAACACTGACCTATTTATAAAGCAAAATGTCTATAACACAGAATTAAATGCCACCATAAAAAACAAACAAACAAACAAACAAAAAAAAGCAGGAGAGATGAAAATTACTGCCAGTGTCCAAGGTCCTTGAAATAGCTGGGAGTTTGCTGTGTGAGATTCCTAGCTGTTAGCATGTAAAAGAGAAGCAGGATTGGCACACTGTGAGTGCTGTTTGGCATATATTTAAATGAGATGGGTGGTGGGGGGATCAGATCCAGATTCACAGATCTGGAAAACAAAAACACTCATAGGTATAAATGCTTCAAGATCCTTAAATGGAAAGGAAGTGTTGGCAAGCTATAGAATACTACAGTGTTAAAAAAAGAATAATCATGTAGGCATAAAAGAGAAAAGCCAACTCAGAAAATAATCACTGGTATCTGCAGAAAAATGTAATTCAAGGTCCCATCAAGATCTAAGCCATTTATATTTTTGAAAAGAGGCATGGCTGAGAAAAGCAGTGCTCCATCCTTATTATCATTATGGTTCTCAGCAGAGCTTCCTAAAGAAAGGACAGTCGATGTAAATAAATGAATGCTGATGTGATAGTGATAGTCACAGATGAAGGAGGAACAGGATCCCATTGTGTTAAGGGCCATGAACACCTTATGGTCCTTGAGAGTTTAATATTTGGAGTGTAAGCAAGAAACAACAATAGCCAGAGTGTGCTAGTAAGAGAGGTACACGCTGCAGTGAAGCTGCTTTTTCTAATTGAATTTCATCTTGGTGAAATGATAAGTGATCCAATCATCCAGCCTGGTGCTTATGGGAATCAGGATCTGTCTGTTATGTATGAAGGCAGCTCACAGCACTCTGATGCTGACAGCAGAGACTACATCAGACAGTGCAGCAGTAACTATGAACATTATTTTCTCTGCAGTGGATGACAGGGAAGAAGGAATTTTTGGCAACCCTCTCCCTAAGGTTTTTTTCTGTTCCCTAGTCAATCTCTGCCTTACAGGGCACATTATTTCCTTATTCCCGCAACTCTGTCATTACTCTGCTTGCAGCGCAGCATGGGATCTTAGCACACAGCTCTGGACTTGGCCTGTCAGCTCACTGGAGTATTTAAGCAAGGCAATGAAACCAGTGTAGCAAGAATGCTGACTGTACTATGGCCCGGGAGAAGTGCTACTCATATTCAGCTCACGACAAAGCCTGTTACGACATCATAAATCCTCTGTAGCAGCAGGAGCAGGATGAGGGCAAGAAGCTGGCTGCCTCTGTCATCACTGCACAGCTGCTATATGTCACATCCTCCTTCATTGCCCTCCCTCACTTCTGCTCTGTTCAGGCCAATCCTAAGGGCCGGGTCTGCAGGGCTATGAGTTAGCAAAAGCCTTTTCCCACTGTGACCCAAAGGCCACAAAAGCCAGGGAGCTTCTTGCTGTTGATCCACGTCTGTGCTCTGACTAAATTTGACATAAGAAATACGGAGCCCCTGTGGTGCCAGTATTAACAATTTTCTGAGTGTAACTGCACTTTAAGTGAGAACAAAGAGACAAGGCTCTTGGAACAAATAAAAGCAGCTGTAAATGTCAAATTCATTTAATGCTGGGAAATCATATGTCTAAAGAGACAGGCTCATGGTGGTTATTGTAACTGCTGGATAAGAAACAGTTTTTCATTTTCTGCTGAATCGTTGTAAGCTTTTTTTCTCCATCTTGTTCCACAGTGGTACAAGACAGAGATTCTTTGGAGTTTTCCTGTGAAAAGGTAGACATCGGGAAGCGAAAGACAAATAGTGAATAGCTAGTACATATGGACATTTACTTGGAGTTGCAAGACACTTACTGTCTAATTCATAGTAAGAGACAGTAGCTTAAAGATTAGGCTTACAACATCAGACCAGAAAGGTCAAAAATGAGCAGAAGGCCTACAGGGAAGAGCCACAGTAACTTCCTACAGGATATAGAATAGTTTAGCTGTGACTAAACCCTATGTGTCAGGATTTATCAGTCCGAGACTTCAGGATTTAGTAAACCAGGACCTTCTCTTGAGCTGCTGATACTCTAAAGCTTAGGTTTAAATATATGAAGATATTTTTTGGAAGGAAGGCACAAAAAGAGTTTCAAGCAATTAGCACAGTTCATTTATAAGGTGCAAGGTTGCCAGGGCATTCAGAGAGCTGCAGCACCACTGAGCCAGGGACAATGACAGTTCCCCAGGCAATTGGTCTAACACACTGCCGGCATAAAAACAATCATGAACTCTTTTTAACTGTTGTCTTTTGCATGCTTCATTGACATAACTGGATGAGAGCAAGCAAATGTGCCTAATATAGGCTGAAAAAAAGTCTTTGACTCCCACTGCATGTGTGGCATGCATCTGTATCTGTGCTCCTAAGTACTTTAGAGGCACAGAAGCAACACACTCCTCTTAAATGGAAACTTGTAAAGCTTTCAATACATCACTTAGAATGGGATAGTGATAAAGATAGCTACACAGCAGAGGAGTGCAGAAGTAGTAGAGTAACAGGAGCCTCAATTCTGTTTCCAAGTTCATTGAGTCACAAAGATATTTCACTGATGTGCACAGTAACTTATACTTTCTGTCTGCTGGAGGAAAAAATACAGGTTGCGCATTCTCCATCGTTGGAGGTTTTCAAGACCAGATAATGCTGTGTGCAGCTGGGTCTGACCTCAGCTGAATCTGATTTGCAGAGGCCTCCAGAGTTACCCTCCACGTTCAACTACCCTGGGCCCATCATGCAGGGTGCTGCTGCCTGAAGTTAGCAGAATGGCACTTTCTGGTTCTCACTCTTTTCAGCTTATGCTGAAAATGTGTTGGCTCCTGAAGACAAACCACTGTTTCCCATGATCCACCAGGAAGTGTCACCAGGGGTATTGCTACAGAGGCAACTTAACCTAACAGCAAGAGGCATATCCAACCACATTTGTGATAGGACTAAAACAGGAGATTCACGTTAGATGTTAGGAGGACATTTTTTTACTCAGAAGGCAGCAAGGCACTGGCACAGGCTGCCCAGAGAAGCTGAGGATGTGCCATCCCTGGAGGTATTCAACACCAGGTTGAATGGGGCCCTGGGCAGCACCAGCTCAGGCTGGTGGAAGATGTCCCTGCCCACAGAAGGGGGTTGAACCTAGATGGGCTTTGAGGTCCTTTCCAACCCAAGCCATTCTATGATTCTGTGATTTTATTGTTCTGTGATCTCCAGTTAGCTTGAATCATGAGCTTCAGAAATAATGAGTGCTGACACTTTGCATGGTGCTGTGTGGACATCAAATTTAGCCAGTCACTGAGGTTATGAGCAGAAAATTTTCTTAATCATGCCACAGAATACAAGCACAAGCTATTGTGCTACTGTTCCTCATGTCCGCTCTTTTATATTCTCATCTTATGTACAACCCAAACACATAACTTAATTTTCTGAGGTTTTTAGAGTTCTGCTGGCTCTTTCTCACTCTTTCTATGTCTGTCTTTACATTTACTGGCAACTACTTTCTCTTCATTTATCCATATAAAGCAAATAATAACACCAAGTTTATTCACTCTCAAGGCTATTCTTTCAGAGACAGACTCACAGTGACCTCTGATGACGAGTGGGGGCTGTAAATACACTAAAGTGAGAAGAATAATGGAGAGCCTGCTGCACTAATAAAGCTGTTGGAGCTCTCAATGCAATAAAATAACCTAAAGTATACAGCAAAGAAAAGAAATAGATGTGTTATTCTGTGGATGTAGTTGACAAGCTATCAGAATTTGCTGTGATTAGAAAAGCTGAAGACATTAATAGCCATGTAGGCATTTTCTTCCTTGGTGAAAGCAGTTATTGGATCAAGCACAGTGTGAGCCAAGGCAATAAAATACAAGAGTGCTTTTACAAAACTCGCCTGCCGTGTGGATAGGCAGAAGGCACAGTAAGCTGCGTGGCGTGATGGCAAATTCTGCATGTTTTAAAATTAACAGAAGGCTCAGGAGCTGCACAGCTCAAGCATACAAATCCCATCTACTGAAATAACATTTCAGGAGCTCTTAGAAACACTTGCTGTGGTGATGAGGAAGATTTGTTCTGGCCCAGCACCACAAACAAGAGAAATCCAACTAAGAAATATAAAACTTCTAGCAATGGCAATCAGTATAGCTACCTGTAACGACACAGGAAGAGGAAAGCACATCATGGATCAGAACCAATTATGGCAGTGTGGAACTGCTGCAAAATAGGGTATAACCTCGCCTTAAGGACTTGGGTACCACATGTTTTGACCCTAGAAGTCAAATAACTCTGCCCATATAGAAAGTTGCAGATTAGCTCAAGGAAATATATTTTTTTTGTTTCTGTGCTAACACTGTCAGAATGGTATTTGAGCAAGGACAGCATCAAATCTGCCTGTCACCTGCCCTGATATAGTTAATCACACAGCTGAATTGCAGGACTAATAGGATATCTTTGCTACCCTAATGTTTTCCATTCATTTGAACAGATGCAGTGACCACCGAGAGTGGCTTTCAGATACTACTGCATTCTCCATATTCCAATTTTCCATTTGAAACTCCAGATATCCCAGGGGCAAGGCAACCTTCCTTTGAGCTGTCACTGCTGTCACCTCTGCACAGCAGGTGATCAGGAGCTGCTCATAATTAGCCAAACACAGTAGCAGCAAAAATGTCCTCCAGCCACCCTCTGCTCTCAAGATAATGAAGCAAGATTTGCAAATGCCATGTAATGAGGGTCTTAACAACAGCAGTTAGAGGTCACACTCAGAAAAAGTCTGTAATCCCTTCACAAAGGTAAGGAACTTGGAGAAAGAGAAGGCAGACCTGACCTAGCTTGAATCCACCTGGTTGAGGTCTTCACAGCATCAACGATGCTAAAATCCGTGACTGAGTTAAAAAAAGCATAAGATTACTGAATATGCATAAGGCACAATTCTGCTCTATAAATTCTGCTCTGGTGGTTTCTTTCCCTCTCTCCACTTCTGGAAGTACAAGGCAGAATGGTACAAATGCCACAACATTTCTCCTTACTATTCAGCCTGGGATACTCTGTGGGCCTGCTGCAGAGCAATAAGCAGATGTTAAGTACACTCCTGAGGTAGTTGTTAGCATAGGGGTGAAGAGGTTTCAAGTCTGAATAGTATATATGAAGCAGGAGCCAAACTGGGAATGACAACAGAGGGAAGCTGAGAAAAAAAACAACCTCCTTTCCCCCTCTAAATAATAAGCATAATGCTGGGTAGTGCAAGTATCTGCTTACATTTCCATTGTGACTAAAAAGCTTCCTAATCTTTTTGCAAAATATAAAGCTTGTAAGACCCTCAGAAAGATATTTAATGTTTGTTGACCACATTCAGCGTAGCACCTGATGCAGATATGAAGATGTGCACTTGTCAACAGGCAGTTTAACCACTAATCCATCCTTGGCAACTATCAGAGTTAAAAGTTCTCAATACCTTAATGGATCTGAGGCATTGTGGTATAACGAAGATATGTATAATTGTATGGTGTAATATCTGTAGTTGGAGTGAGGCTGAAATACAGCACCTCAGGCTAACAGCAACCTGCACGGACCATCTGTCATGGTTAGGAGTGGAATCACCACTACCAACTTCAAGGAACAGAAGGATGTGTGGATTCTCTAAAAGTAAGAAATGTACACAAGGGGATGTGCTGCTAGGGACCTGGGCACCACAATGGTACTTGTATTGGACAGAGGAACTGCATGCAGACTAAGCTGCATGCCTCTTATGAGGCTGGGCCTCAGAAGGCCCCATTTATCTCCCACCCACACAGACTCTAGGCCTTTTGGCTTGATGACGCTGATTGGTGGCTTCACTTCTCAGAGCCAGAAAAGAGGGACAGAGGGACAGCGTGTGGGGAGGAAGGGCAGTGCAGCAGCACAGAGAGGATATATAGGCAACAAGGCAGGGTGAGATAAGGGAGGAGAATTCCAACACCAGGAGCATGGGATTGTCTCAGCACATTGCTGAGAAGCTACTTCTGGATCAGGACAAGGCAGGTGGCCATTTATCAGTGAGCAACTATTTAGGTCCAGAGCTGGAGAAGTATCTGCCTGCAGGAACAGTGTTAATTTTAAGTTGGCAGAGAGCTTCTTGGACATTTTCATTTCCATCATTAAATCTCTGGGGCTGGCAGTTGCTAATTACAATAATGTGAGCTGACAGTCACATGAGGAGTGATGGATGGCTGAGCCAGGATGAAAATTCAAAAGGTCCTAATGAGTTACAGTGNATGCACTACATGATGTTATGATGTGGAATACCAGTACCAAAAAGTCATAGAACCATGACAATGTGGAAAGCCCTTCCCCTTATTTTCTCTACCTTCCTCCCTTTCTCTTCTCCAATCATCTGCAATACTAAAAAGAAGAAAAGGTAGGAGAATAGAGAAATCATTTTAGTAACTGAAATGCACGCAGAAGAAAGGCACCAGGAGCAGGGCTGGGAGCAAGGCTGCATTGGATGTGTTGTCACTCCAGCTATCAGGATCCAAAAACCATGTGGCCAGAAGGTACTGTCTAAGCACCTCTTCTCATTTTCCACATAACATGGACTGAGGAATAGCAGCCTGCTTCAGTGACTGTTATTTTGACACAAAGAAACCTGCATAGAGAGAGACCACATAACTGACATAAATCCCCACGAACTCTGAGTGTTCTGCTCAGCATTTGCGTTGCACTAGTATAAATGACTGCAGAGACAGGGTCCATTGCATTGCTGTAAAACTGAGATTCTAGTAAGTCACATTCTCACCCCATGCTTCCCTATCTAGCACAAGGAATACTGGTTTTGGCTCAGTTCCATTCCCATGACCAGTAAGCGAATTATAGCTACTGCCATTCTCACATCACAGATCAATCCAGCCCTGACCTCAGACTTACCCCATGGGCCTGTCCAGAGCTATTACGAGTGATTAGTTCAGAATTTCCCCCCCAGCATTTCACAGCAATATTATGATCTGTAAGTCACGGTATATACTAGAGAAAGCCACGTGAAAGCTTTCTAACGATACCAAAATGATGTGAAGGAGAGACCCGCTCACCAGTTCTCATAGAGCTCACCTCAGTTCTATGACACAAATCACAGCTGACTGAGCCCTTAATGCCATGCAGTCAGATGGCTACACTCACACCTCTGGAATTTGGGGACCAATGTTCACTCCTAGGCCAGGTCCACAGATTTTGGAAATGCTGCAGCTGGCTACTGTGGCCTACTTTAAAAAGTTTCTCACGGATTAAACTGAGCCATAAATGGAAACAGGTTTTGTGTGAGACTTACAAAATGAAGGAAACAGGACTTGTGCCTTTTTTGTATCGCTTCTCAGATTAAGAAAAACAGCTTACAAATACTTTGATTGCACCATGGAACCTCAGTGCCCCCTCAAACACCTTGTACTCCTCATCTTTCCTCATCTTTGAAGCCCTCATTTGGACATGAATAGCTTTAAAATGCATAATATATTTCCCTGTCCTTTCTGCCACACTCTTCCCTGCTGTCACCATCACAAGAGCTAATTGCAGAGACCAGAAGCCAAGTGCTGTGCCCCACCCTCACTGGGTTCATAGTCACCATCTTCACCAACACCATGTGTGGCTGCTTTCCTGCCTTTCTTTCCTGCTCCCAGTGCTAGGGCTTAAAATTCAGCTCTCACACGACTGCAGATGAAGCAGAGCTCAAGTTGCACATGAGCTGCATGCCACTTAGGAAAGATATGGCTAGTACCAATTTTATTCAAAGGTCCGACAGGTTCAGTGAAGTATCTCTGTGAAAGGTTCATAAAAAGTTTCAGAGCACCAGGGCCTTTGATGACCTGGTGATGACTGCTCTCCCAAGAAAGCTCTCCAGCTATATGAAGTACAAATGACCAATTTTTAGGTAGTACAGAAGTAGCTGAGATGGAATTTAGCCCACAGAGTAGACATAAATGATGATATTAAAAAAAAAAAAAGATGAGGACACATTTGATGAAAAAGGGGATGCAGTTACTCAGCTCCTGCAAAAAAGGTCCTAGAAAAGCACTGCATGCTGATTCCGTGAAGGGGTTCAGCACTGACTCAAACTGAAGCATCTGGCTTCTCTCCTGAAACAATGCCATTTGCTGCAGCCTTGAGGATCTTTTTCTTTTCTTTTGACATTTTAACCTTCAAATACATCTGTTTCCTGACTGGCTCAGCTCAGTACGGGTCTGTAGCTAGAGGACTGGTTTGGATTTTAGGCACACATACTAAAGTAAATAGTGATAACAACAGTAGTAACAGCAATTTAAAGAAGACCTTTTAACAAAGGATACTAGGAAAAGCCACCTGGATTTCAGCAGTGACATGTAATTGGAAAAATACTGTGCCCCGTCCTGACATTTAAAACCGTAATTGCATGCACTCGTCAAATTGGCTTTTCCTCACTGTAATGATCTTGGAAGAGTCACTGTAATTGCAACAGCTCTGTAATTTGCAACAGTTTTAGGGAATGAATTTATTAGCACAAACTGCGAGAGTTTCTACAGGTTTTACTGGGGCAGCTTCTACAGCCTGATGTGTGGAGTGGGGAGGAGCAGTTATATCGCTGCTCTGATAAAGGCCTGCATTGCTATGATTAACTGTGCCAGAGGTTTAAGAGCAGGGATCATCTAACTTCTTTGCTATTAGCAGAGTTGAACAAATAATGCATAATTTTCTGCTCTTTAACTTTTTGTGACTTCTTACTATATGTGTATAATAGCCAAGTTACATGGTTCCTTATGCTGCTATCTGAGGGATAGCTGTGCCAGAAATGGGCCAATTGTCCCCTAGTAAATCTATCAGACATTTCTATGAAGAGTTCTGTAAATCACCAATGACAACAACAAGCCCCTAGATTACTTAACTGAATATCAGAATATTCTGTGTAGACATTCCAGGATGACTGCACAAACCCTGCGAGGTGATGAGGATACCTCCCCTCACACAATTTTGCTTTTCCCTATCCTGCTTTCTTCTGCTCAGAGCTTTATGTGAGGAAAGGCTTGTGAATTTCCCACTTGTACCCATTTTCTGGGTAATCTGATCTAGCAGTGGTGTTCGATCTAGGAAATAGTTGTTCACTGATTACTTGAAAACTACATTTCCAAAATATTACATTTCAGATCTGTGGAAAGAAAAGATTTATTGCAGCATCTAGACAACTTCCCAGACCAGGAAAACTTGCTTCAGATGTTTCTTTCCTAATGTTCATGAGTGTACCTTCCTTATCCTTTTTTTTTTTTTTTTTCCCAAGGACTCTATGACTTAAGGTTTGCATTTCCTTTTCCGTTAATAAAATCATGATTTAATACCATGCACTCAGGCAGAAAACTGCTACACAAGTAATCCAAAAGGCTTATGGAAAGCCTTGGAAACAGCACTGCTTTCTTTTTACAGAGCTACATTGCACATGGCATCACATCAGAGTTTTCTACAGCTGCTTCCGGAGAGGTGACAGCTCTGTGTTATCCTCTAATATCCCTCAGTCTTAAGTAGTAACTCCCTTTTCACATAGGAAGAGCAGTGCAAAGCAAAAGCTGAAGCAGGGTCTCTGCAGGGAAGCTGCAGCAAGAAGGAGGTGGGAAAAGGTGATGGCCTAGACTGCGGAGTCTAAAATCTATTTCTAGACCTGATGTGATGTCTGATGTTGGGCAGACCACTGGACCTACTGCATAACATAAGGGGTTTTTAACATTTCCTACTTTTTAAGAATGTGAATGAACTTAATCAAAGTACTCTGAGAACATCAAGTGAAAGGTGCTAGGAAAAATTGCCATTAACAGTAGGAAATCTTGACAAATGAACTCCAGCCTTCCCCATATTACTCAGAAGGAAGGTAATAATGTTGAGATAAGAAGCTGACAAGGAATGTGCCCCTTGTGAAGCACAGTTCTCTAGCAGCTTCATCTTTCTACAAACTGCCAAGGCTTCTGTAACTTCATTTCAAAATCATAACAAGGCACCCCAAATCCTCACACCTTTATGAAAACTGACAGCACAGGAATATTACAGGAGAAAATGTCACGCTGCAAAGATGGCATAGAAAATTAATCAGCAATTGAGTTCAATTTACAGCTCCAACAGCATCCCCTGACTCATCCAAGCTGCTCTGCTTTATTGGGACTGCCAGCAGCACTCTGAGACAATGTATAATAAAATATGAAAAATGAGTGACCTCACTGATGCAGTGAGCTGACATGAAGAACACCTTCTTCTTACTGTAAACTGCCATGATTTATCTTGGAATCAGAGAGCGTTCTGCTGCTGCTGCCACTGCTTCAGCCCTACTGTGTATAGAGAACTTAGGGGTACAGGGGATATACATTCAGACTCCTTCCTCAGAACGAAGTGCAAAGCTTCACTTCCAGCTATAGTCCTGTGTTGCATGGGATGAAATTATCCTCATGCACCATAAGGATGGAGTGCTGTGAAATAACATCCTTACATGCCTCTTCCACCTTCAGACAGGGACAAAAAAATGGTTGTCCATAAGTTACACCTTTGCAGATGGAAGCACATCAAATTATTTTTTACCAAAAAAATAAATAAAGCTTTTCTCTTCTTTCCTCAATTTTTGTATAGAGCTTACATGCTAAAATAACCCCCCCTAAGATGGTTATTGTTACTCATTTGAACAATGCTGCTGGAACTGTGATGGTAGCTCCAAGCACTGCAGTCTTTCTGCATTTCATGGCTATAGCACAGCAACACATGAGAATACTGCAGCATTTCTCCTAATGGCTCCATAATGCCTGCAGTGCTAGTTAATGCTGCATACAGTATCTGCAGCAGGAGACAAACATGGAATAACTCAGGTTGGAAGGGTCATCTCCCTCAAGGTTTCTAGCCCAAACTGTGCTCGGAGAAGAGCTAACTTCAAATTTGGGCCAGGGTGGGGGGATATAAACAATAATCACTTTTATCTGCCATCAGTGGATAAGACAGAAAACAAACATATTTATGTGGATTAAATGAAGCATTTCTAAAAACTAAGAGGGAATAAAATCACCAGCCAAAATACATTTCATAGCAAGGAACAAATATCAAAAGGTTGGTCCTAGCACTTCATATTTGCTACTTCATTGATATTTTCTGCTTTTTCAAAAATCGAATATGCAAGGCAGGCAACTGACATGTTTAAAATCAAATTAAAGGGGAGATCATTTCAGAGAGAGTTTTTTAAACACCTTTGAGTTATGCAGTCAGTGCAAAGCCACCCAAAGTCACACAGCTGCAGACCAGTTTGCAGCTCTTCTCAAGTCTGTTCCATACTAGCCACTGGCCCTTCAACTGCTCAGTTTGACTCACTGGTCAGAATGGAAAAAGGAGTAGTGATTAGCTTGCTAGTGAGTCAATGGAAACACAACCAAAACTACATCTCCCAGCACTACCAGCATCAGAGGCATTATCTGGATTGGAGCAATAGTGCAAAAAGTTAACGAAACAAGCCCATTGTAGTTTCAGCTTTGCTCCACGAACCGAGCAGCTTTCTATTTAATGAAAGTTACTCAGAATGAAAATCTGTGTATGTACATGATTCTTTTTTATAACCCGTACTAGGTGTTTTCAAATCACAGTTCCTCCCACTACCAAATAGCCCCCTTTTCTAACGTGACTAAAAACTATCATGTTCCTCCTGTATGAAACTCTGCTCTCTACTTTCTATTAAGTATCAAAATGAAGCTTGACAATATTCTAAGTTTCCAGAAGATATCGGAGCCAAAAAAACACAGAATAGTTGCCAGTGGCTCACATAGGGGTCTTCAACTATTCTGGTATTTTTTGGATATGCAACGTGGCCAGGCATTCATGGTCCAGGCAATTCCTGCAGCATGTTGAAAATAACTTTCTGATGCAGGTGGAGGAGGGGTGTGCTACTTGACCTTGTTCTTACTAACAAGGAACAGCTGGTATGGGATTTGAAGCTTGGGAGCAGATTGGGATGCAGTGTTTATGGAATGCAGTGGAGTTCAAGATCTTGTGCGGAAGAAGCACAGCAAGAAGTAGGATTGCTAGCCTGGACTTCAGGAGAGCCAATTATTACCTCTTCAAAGACCTTCTTGGGAGTATCCCATGGGCTAGAGCATTAGAAGGCAAGGAGGCTTCACTTTTTCTGAGTTCAAAATTGGTGCATACCTAAGCATAATAAATCAGAGAAAAGTGGTAGGAGGCCTTTGTGGAACTCATGGATAAAGCAAAAGGAAAGAAGAAGGTCCATGAAATGTGGGAAAAGGACCTCTTCAACCAGGAATAATATAGGAGTGTTGTCAGGCCCTGTAGGAATGCAATGAGGAAGGTTAAGACTCTTCTGGAATTAAACCTTGCAAAGGAGGTAAAGGATAAGAAGAAATGCTTTTTAAATTTGTCAGTGGTAAAAGGAAGACTAGGGAAAATATGGTCCCCTACTAAATGAGGTGGGCACCCTGAAACAGGGGGTGCTGAGAAACCAGAGATTCTGAATGTCTTCTTTGGTTCAGTCTTTAACGCAAAGACTAGTCCTCAGGAATCCCAGACCCTGGAGGTAAGAGAAAGAGTCTGGGGAAAGTAACATTTCTCATTGACCGAAAAGGATCTGGTCAGAGAGTATCTATCCAAAATCAGTGCACACAAACCCATGGACCCCAATAGGATACACACACATGTGCTGAGAGAACTGGCAGAGGTGATTGCTGAGCTGCTCTCTATCATCTTTGAAAGGTCCTGGTGAATGACAGAGGATTACCAATGTCATTCTCGTCTTCAAAAAGGGCAAGAAGGAGGATCCAGACAACTACAGGTCAGTCAGCCTCATCTCCATCTCTGTAAAGGTGATAGAACAACTTGTACTGGATACTCTCTCCAAGCAATTGGAAGATAAGAACTTTATCAGGAGTAGTCAATTCGGATTCACAAAGGGGAAATCATTGTTGACCAGCCTGGTAGTCTTCTATGATGTCATCACTGGCTGGGTAGATAGTGGCAGAGAAATGGATGTTTTCTATCTTGACTTCAACAAAGCATTTGACACAGTCATATGCTATGTTCAAAAAAGACAGGGATTTCCTAGAAGCATTCTAGAAGAGCCACAAAGATGATGAAGGGCCTGGAGCATGTCCCATATGAGGAAAGGCTGAGTTAGCTGGGTCTGTTCAGCCTGGGAAGAAGACTGAGGGAGGACCTGATAGATAAATGTTTATAACTATCTAAAGGGAGGTGGGAGGCAAATGGATGAGGCCAGGCACTTCTCAGTGTTATGCAGCAAAAGGACAAGAAGTAATGGCCAAAATCTTGAACATATGAAGTTCCATACTAACATGTGGAAAACATGTGTATTACCACAACTGCTATGGGAGAATTGTAATTTTACTTCTCTCACACGTTGTCTATCCTGTACAGCATCTTTTTCCAGCTTTTGGATCTTGGTGCAGCATGCAGGTCCCATCCCATTCACTACTAAGGATTGAGCAGGGTAGACCTTATGTAGGAAAAGTGTCTACAGACATGTTGAAACTTCACATGTGTGTAAACTATGGGCAAAGGAAGACTGTCTCCTACTCTCTTCCTTACACTTCCTCTTGTGCTCCTGATTTTTTGCAGGTTACATGAAGACATCGTTCCAAGGAACAGTGCTTGCAAGGTTTATGTGAGGTGACAATTATATATATATGATAATGCAGCAATTCCTGCTCAAAAGACTTCCAGAATGCCTCTTGGGAACACAGAGACAGTAGCATGCAGCATTCCCAGATGTTAACTACGTGTCTAAAGATATATGAGGGAAAAAATGTAAACAACTGAGCTGAAAAATTTATGTGCGCCTGTGCAGTTCAAGCATGCACTCTGATGCCCTTGGGAACAGTATGTTCTTTCAGCCCCAAATTTCCTCTTTCTAAAGAGGACTTTGGCAACCTGTGTCCTCCGTTATTTCTAACTAAGATCTTGAGCAGAGTAGCTTCATGGAAAGGCTGTTCTATGCTGTTGTACTTCCCCCTTCTCCAAGCACCTGCTTCAGCTGGACATGGGGTCCTAAGCAATATAAGCAGCTCTCAAGTGCACACTTCATATGGATCTGCAGTGGTTGTGAGCATGGGCAACTCAGTTACAGCTGTACTGTGATCCATGCAAAGAGCTCAACCCTGCACTTTTTTTTTGAGTTTTCAACAAAACTCAAGTTTTGTTGAAAAAGGCTTGGAAAAGAGGAAAAAAAAAAGCATGTAAGCACCTGGTTTAAGAGACCAAAAGCAGCTCCTGAGATCTGGGGCTTCAGTAAAGGCACCCACAAAACAATGACCAGGCATTATGAGTCTGGAGATGACAAGAGAAGAGATGCTATTTGTATCAAACCCACTCAGCTATCCATCACCAATCTTCTTTCAGAGAGGATTACTAATAGAAAAAAAGTTCACATGGAATTGTTTGTGCATGGCCAAAATGAGGAAGAGGAGTAGTGAAAAGGGTTGAAGAGAAGTTTGTAGCAAGAAAAAAACTTTTGTGGTTATCTCACTAGAAGAGATAGGATCTGACTATTCTCCTGAAGAAGGTGGCACTCCATGGCTTGGACAGTTGTACTCTTCCCTGGGTAAAAAATTGGCTGGAGGGTCAGGCCCAGAGAGTTGTGGTGAATGGAGTTAAATCCAGCTGGTGACCAGTCAGGAGGAGTGCTCCTCAGGGTTCAGTACTGCGGCTGGCCCTATTTAATATATTGAATTATAATCTGGATGAGAGCATTGAGTGTACTCAGTAAGTTAAATAAAGTACACCGTTCCATGTTCTCCAGAATAGGGTGGTTTCCTGAATAACAGTTGGAGGATATGACATAGAAATGCCCGTCCACGCAGTAAGCCAGGTTTTGAATTTGCAGCACGTAAGTTCCTCAGGTGTAATGTCTTGTTTCTAGCACATGATAAAGGTGAGGTAGCATAAAAGGTCTTGCTCAAAGATTCCAACAGACTATACAATTAAGTGAAATTTATCATACTGTAACTTGTTTACGTGCTTTCTCCTCACATTAAAATACCCACTGAGCTCACCGTTTTATGGTGCTCCCTCACAGTCATAGTAAAATCAGCCCTGCGTGGAACCTTATGCCCTGCTTCATGCTGTGGCTGTTTCCATGTCAAGCCAGATTCTCAGACATTTGGGCTCCACCTCTTCTCCAGCCAAACCACACTAAAACGTCTGAAGGACTTTTTTTTTTACAACAGGAGCAGTGGGTTCCTCCACCCTGTCCTATTCCCTTCTTTCTAGGAACTGGCAGAATCCCTTCAAACATAGAAAAAGAAAGGGGGGGGAGTGTGCAACAAAATGATCACATTTTATTGGATGTTACTCATAATGAAAAATAGCAAGTGCAAATAGAGCTTTAATTTCAAATAAAGTCATTTTCAAAGTTAACTGCTGTTTTGTGGATGAAAGAGGGGTGTCTGTGACAGTTACATTACAACCTGTATCTAGCTCTAAAGTGTAGCTCTGTGCTGAGTGATCAAAGATGGTTTGTGGTGGTGCAAACCCTCTGCTCTAAGGGCCTCTAGAGTTACTGTACTTGCAGAATTCCACCTTAAAAGCAATTGGATGTGTCTGTAACTCAGGGAAGGTTTGTTAAGCAATGACACATTGCATTTGGATCTGGAAGCATAACATCTGGAAGCCAAATGTTAGAAATGATATAAAAGGGCCAGCCCAACAAACCAGTGGGGCATTTCTATGCCAGAAAAATCCTCAGGATGGACCTTGTCCTTCTCTGGGTGTTCCTGCCTCTGGTGTCAGTAGCATGGGGCCAGTATGGTGACTATTACTACGGCCCCTATAACTACGGAGATAACGATGAATGGGTCAATGTGTACCGGCAGGGTTTCAACTTCCAGTGCCCACATGGGCAGGTGATCGTGGCCATCAGGAGTGTCTTCAGCAAGAAGGAAGGCTCCGACAGACTGTGGAACTATGCCTGCATGCCGGCAGCCCAGAGCCTCGGTGAGCCGACAGAGTGCTGGTGGGAAGAGATCAACAGGGCGGGAACTGAATGGTAGGACACTCTGACCCACCCTGGGAGGGCACAGCTCTGATACTCCATTTGGAATGTGGGTGCTCGTACATAGCAATGCCAGTGCATAGTGATGTGATCCTAACCAGCGGCTTCACTGCCTGAACACATTCCTCATGATGCATGTGTGAGGGGTGAGCAGCATCTCCTCTGCCTTCTCTGTAGCACTTTCCTGCTGAAGGGTCTTTGTGCTTTACAAATGCTGTGTTGTTTGGTCACTCAACCTCAGCTGCCTGGTGGCTTGGTCATGCAGCTGTCATTTCAGAGCTGAGGAAACCTTCAGGGATTACAGGACAAAGTTGTTCCCAAAAGGCCACACAATGAATCAGTGACTAAACTGCAGAACAAATTGTCTAGCTCCTGACTCCGATCTCCTGTTCTTATCACTAGACAAAAAATAATCTTTATCGCGCTGGATTTTCTCTTAGTGTTTTTGCTGCTAAGCTTTTTGGCTTAAAACCAGTGAAAGGCAGTTTTCTAGTCACGCTGGTACTAAAGAAGCCAAAAATCCACGCTAATGAGTGGTGATGGTGGTGTATATATGCATGATAATCATCATAGAAGATGACGTTAATTCCTTAGTGCAGTCAGTTTTGGTGCACTAAATGTTACATTTCCTATTAAGCTTAGAGACAAAAGTGATCACATTTTGTGGCCACAAGAATTCATGGAAATATGTATGGCATTTCATATTTAGGTAGTATATACCCAATATTTAATTTTCTTCTGATTTTTTTTTCATAAAACATGAAATACACATTTAGAAAATTACGAATATGAAACATTATTTGAACAATATGAAATGAATGCAAGGATATTTTCAAATATTTAAAATGGTTTTGCTCCGGAAATTGCAATATAATTTTTCTAGATTTCACATCGTCTGGGAACAGGTTGACAATAAATGAGAAGCTTCTGCTTTTTAAATGAGTCAAAATTTTGTCCTGAATTATTCATAGTATTTCATTTACCACGTGATACATTCCTATGGCTGATGCAACTGCTGAGGAAAAAAGGATTGACCCCGTACATTACTATGGAATAAGAAAATAAAGGGTGAGGGCTGCAAAACAGGCAGAAAGAAGACCCTGTGATAATATTGGGTGACTTCTCTATATTTCTTACTTGGATGCAATTTCTTCTTATTGCATGGTAAATTTGCTTTAGACCTTTCTGTTGTTCAAAATAAAATTGTTTTCTTTCCAAAAATCCCTGGCAGCAATTGCTTGAGTTTGCTTCTTACAAACAGGACACTATGTAAGTCTATACAGAACATTTTCTTCTGCTGTCTGGGGCCATATTCGTCATCATGCTCCGTATGCTTAGTGTGCCTAAATCCACAGCATATTATTTAAATCTTATTTCTTCTACCTCTTAATAATCTCTTTGCTTTGTCCTTACATTTTTTCCTCTTGCCTTTCACACAGTTCTATCTTTCTTCCAAATATGTGTCTTGTCCAACCCTTCTTTAATATCTTTAACTCTGTTTAATTCTCTCTTCTGGCATTTGGAACTTTTTAGGTACTTCTTCCCTAGCTGGCCTTTCTAGTCAATGATCCTTACATCTTATTTTTCTGCTCCTCAAAGATCTCTTTCTGTCTTCTACCTATTGTGGAGATGGTGTGGAGCGACTGTGAAATACACCAAAGTGATTTAGGAACACACACCTCTTTGCAAAGGTGAACTTGTGATCCTAATTCTTTTGTCTATTTCTGTTCATCTTAGCTAGCTGTGTCTGGTTGTGCTCCATAGTTTTCTGTACTACAGGGCTGAGCTGGTTGCATATTCAGCATTTCATGGAGGAAATTAGCTGCATGCAAATGTATCCTTTGCTGTACACAGGCACTGCTGGCCAAGAATCCAGCAGGCTTAACCTGGTAGGGGGTCACAGCTGGGCCAGCAGAGAGCCAATCTGGAGTGCCCAAGGGCAAACTTAAACCTACAGTTAACGTGACAACATGGATGTATCTTGCAGAGCCTTTGATAATCCTACACCTACTCTCTTGGTTGTCTTTACATTATTTCTCATAACTGCCTCTTTTTTCTCTCTTCCGTAAACATCTCAGTGCTCTTTGGAGTTGCTTCAAGCTCTGAAAAGATTCACTCAGTAATCAATTGGGACTACGAATATGAGTCATAATCTATCAGTTCCTGTTTAGCCACCTCTGTTTCTGTGCTGATCTCCTGATTATTTGATGTGTTGGTGAGCCATACATCATCCTCGTGTCAGCTGAGGCAGCACTCCACTGGACTAGCTCATCCATTCCAATCCTGGGAGCAAAGGCTGTAATATTTATTCAGCTCTGGTCACAGGGTAGTTTGTCTCACTTCGCAGATTATAGCCAGGGAAATTCAATGGTTTCTTCCACCAATAAATACAAAACTGACAAGCTTTTCCCAAAGTTTAAGCTACATTTTCTCTGCTGTAATTGAGTTTGGTTTTTTTTTCCTTTATTTTATTCCTTGCCCTGCTTTCATGAAGAAACACACACAAAAAAAGACCTGCGATAAATTAAATTTGTGGCATTTCACTGATCAGCATTTCTGACTCCTATGCTATGCACAACAGAGACAAACCCGAGAGGTTTCTTTAGAAAAGACAAAAAAAAAAAAAAAAAAAGAAGAAGAAACAAAAAAGTTTAGAGAGAAAATGGAGGGAGAATACAAAGAAGAAGGAGGAGGAAAAAAATCTCCA